>JAPMOR010012315.1:0-33419 GCA_026543865.1 Argiope aurantia | reverse complement strand
AACTGTTCAAGGGCATTAAGTTCAATGACTTGGCAAAAAAAAAAAAAATACGATTCAACAAAGATTTATTGTTCTGACCAAAAATGAATTAACTTTATATTAAAATAATTGGACATTGCTTAAGCTAATTACAAATTACTTATTCTAGCAAATTATAACAAACAATTAAATAACAATTTAATAGTCCCAAATATTTTTACCTGAAATTAGAGAAAATTAACATCGTATGAATACACAACTAAATACATTAAAAAATTAAAGGAAATTTAAATCATTTATCTGCATAAAAAATACATCCCAGACCAAATACAATTTTGAAATCTGATTAGCTCCTACTAACATGTACAAGAAAAAATCCAAAAGGTTCTTGGAATCATTGATGTCTGAAATCGATAAATATTTTTATGAATTTTGTGTAATTAGATGTAAATTTTGTAAATAATTTAATTATATAAAAATGATTTGTAATGGAATAGCGAGAAAAGACTGTTCTAAGGGGATTTCCAACAGAAGATCGCCATATTTGACTAACTTGGCGATGTAGATGTGTAGGCGACATAATGAGGTTGCTAACAGTTTTGACTACACGCTAAAATGTGCAGTGTAAGCTGAGAAATAAAGATTTGTTTCTAGGGAACGTTGGAGAAATTTTCACACTTGCCTGGAACGTCCGCGCAGTTTCTGCGTTTGCCAGCCCACTTTAGAGGGACGCTATATAAGGCGCGGTGTGGGAGGAACGGGGGGTTGGATCAGAAACAGGGCTGAGTTGGTTTGCGAGAACATCTTTTCCTTTTGGCGTGTAATTAGCGGATTGAATAGCGTTGATTCGCCGTGTGTTTGTGTTGTGTGTATTTAATACACGTTTCGTAGACAATGAAGTCTGCATCTTCGAATCGTTCTTAAGAAAATATTCGCAACAATATGCATGTTTATTTTGACTTGCAAGACAATACGTTCAGAATAAAATTTTAAACATTTTAACGATATTTTTAATGATAATAATTACTATAATATTCATTTTAATAATTATTTTAAATAACCTTTTTGGATTCATTGAATTCAATAATTTGAAAGGTCTGTCCCCAAAACACTGATTTCGGCTTTTATACCTTAAATATTGCTCTTAGATATATGTTATAAAGTTACGTAAAATAGGTAGAGAATTTTATGAAATCGATTAAAGTTATCAAGGAATTAAATTTGAATAAATAAATAATTTTATATAATCCAAACTATGCATCTTGAAAAATACAATAAAATTTTTACATGATTAATTACAGAATAAAACTTGCAAATAGCGTAATCCAAATGAGCATTTCAAGAGCTTAGAAATACCGCATATGCAAATTTCTACCTCGACAAAAGCAAGTTGCTCAATAACATCTCTGCCTTTGATCAAAAACATCGCTTATCTTGTATCTCCCTTTTGCTACATTTTAGCTTGTAAACACAGCAATACAGCAATGAAACACTTTTTGAAATGCTAGTCATATGCAATCATACTACGAACGAAACGACCGGGAATATTAGCATACATTTCTCTATTCTCGGCATCCTTCTGGGAGATTTATTTCCTGATCGGTGCAGTTAATACCTGAAAAAGGGACCCTGTATTCTATGGCTGGATAGGAAGGTCTGCTGAAGAAATAAATATTTTTGCTTACTTTTGCAGTCATCCACAAAGTAGTATTCGTACCTCTGCTTCACAAATCAATAAGGAGAATACTGAGAAGGATAAATGACAGTGTTTAGTATTCGTGATGAACAAGAACAGCAATAATCGATTATCAAGGCTGTCCAGATCAGGTTCTTAATCAATATGATGATCTCCCTCTTTCTTGAAAACATAATTTGGATTGATGAATGTAGCTTTAAACAAAATGGATGCATAAATCCTCAAAAAATGGATGCAAAATCCTGAGCCTTTCAGATCTGATACAAATCTATTCGTGGTACCATCATCAGAAACAACAATTTTCTGTGAATGTATGAGAGAAATACACTGAAGTGTCAGAAAAACTGGTACACCAATCTAATACAGTGTAGAACACCCATGAGCAGCACCAGAAGTGACGCAACACAGCGTGGAACGGATTCAACTAATTTGTGAAGATATCCTGTAGACAGTTCCCACCATGGATCCAGCAGGGCAGTCCTCAAAACCATGGGGGGTTGAGGTGGTGGAGATCTCCTAAGGAATCACGTTGCAAATGATACCAGATATGCTCGATACTGTTTATGTCAGGGGAATTAGATGGCCAAGAGAAGGACCGAAATTCAGAAGAGTGCTCCCTCAAGTCACTCGGTAGCTGCTGTAGACCTGTTGAGTGGCGCATTATCCCGTTGGAATTTCCCACGTCCATCGGAATACACACAGGAATGAATGGATGCAGGTGGGCAGAAAGAATGTTAACATGCGACTGACCTGTCATGGATGAATCTAGACGTATCAACGGTTCCATTACATGCCAACTGCACACATCCTATAGCATCACAGAGTCTCCACCATCTTGAACAGTTCCTTGTAGGCATGAGGAATCCATGGAGTTTTCTCCCCACCCGTACACAGTCATCCAACCGATACAATTGTGAACGTGACGCGTCAGACCAGATAACGTTTTTCTAATCATTAAGAGTCCAATGACAGTGATGGAGAGCCGAGGCAAGGCATAGAGCTTTGTGCCGCTGAGTCAACCAATGGTACACGAGATGGTCTGCGGCAGCGGAAGTCCTTAAATACGGTACGTTGCACATTGCATATGCTTACACTTGTTGATGGCTCTGCATTCAAATCCGCAGCAATTTGAGGAAGTGTAGCGTCTATCTCGTGTAACGATTCTTTTCAGGCGTCGAGGATCCCATTCTATCAAAGTCTTTTTTCGGCCGCACCGTTATCGGAGATTTGAAGTTTTACCAGAAATTTGATATTCGCGTTACATCTTTGAAATGGTATGGCGCGAAAATCCAAATTTCATCGCTACTTCGGAACTTTACTGTCAATATCTCGTGCGCCGACGATTAGTCCCCATTGAAAATCACTTAAATCTTTGATAACCGCCATTGTAACAGCAATATTCGATGTAATAGCCTCCTGAGATGGTTGTGTTGAGGAGTGCCTAGCCCCGGCAGGGGCTTATCCCCAGTAAGGAGAGACTTCACAGAGCTTTACTGTCAATACTTTGCCGTGGCCGTCTTCGACGGGATTTGAAGATGGCGAGTGTCAGGACTTATTGTGATTGTCTGATAGAAGGGTGACGCTGCCGTTGGGAGATTTTACTGCTTGTGAGCTAGAATTGGCTATTGAGATACAATATAATTTGAGTTTGAAATAATAAAAGTTAGGAAGAAAAAACGAGAGGGGTAAGATAAATTAAAGTAGTATATTACGGGGTCTTCTAGAGTTTGCAGTTGGTTTATATTTAGGGATTTTAACTATTGCTTCATTTTCATTCTTATCCATGTTTTTAAAGATGTTAGTGGCTAGTTTTTTTAATGAATTTTTTAAGAGGGGGATAGTCTAGGAATAGGTACATATTTGTATTGGGCATGTAGTATTTCATATTGCAGAAATTTCTAATTAAGTTATTTTGCTGGCGTTCAATAAGTCTAAGATTAGTCTTGGCAGCATATCCCCACACAGGGAAGGCATAAGTTAATACTGGGTCTCTGATTTTTTGAAAAATTTTCGTGGCAAAGAACCTGTCCCTGATTAGGTCTCTAATTTTAGGGTCAATAAAATTTTGACTATTTATAATGGGGGTGGAGGCTAGATTCTTTACGTTAATAATTTGCGATTCGAAGATTTTAGCAAAATGGTCAAGTTTATCTGGGTTTGTAAATTCATCAATGTTTGGGGTTTCTGATTGACTGAGGGTTAATTTAAAATTATTCCAGTTTGTTTTATATTTATTAAGATTACTGGGCAGGGAATATTTAAAAAAAAATTTAGTAAGATGGGATTATGGTCAGAGCTAAGTTCAGGTAAGGAGTGAATTTCATATTTGTACAGGAAGTCTTTAATTAAGGTGAGGTCTATTGTATTGGCTGACTGAGGTCCAAATCTAGTGGGGGTGGAGGGTGCTATAATGTCTAATCCGGCGTGAAGGGCGAATGATTTTAGGGAATTATCTTTTGGGCAGTGACGCTTACAATCCCAGTTAACGTGGTGAGCGTTAAAGTCACCGCAAATTATTTGATTAGGTCCTGTTTGCATTAGGTTTTCGATGTCGCAAATAAAATTGGAATTACCTGCACTTGGGGGGGATATAAATAGAGATGAGGGTTATCGGATCTTGAATTTTAAAATGTAATTTTACCATGCTAGCTTTTACATGTTGTAATAAAGGTGGGGGGGGACCTTACTGTGAGGTAAACCGTTTTCAATTAAAATTGCAGTACCGCCACCAGCCTGGTTAGTTCTGTAACTGTAATATGAAAAATAGTTTGCCAGGAAAATTTTTCTTTGTGGTCTAAGGTGGATTTCTTGCAGTAGGATGACATCGGGATTATACTTATTTACAAAATTAAGAAGGTCAATTATTTTATTGTTAATGCCATTTGCGTTCCAGTAGACTATGTGAAGGCTGTAATAGCCTCCTCAGATACCTATTTTCTTATATACGCACTGTCAATCGCATCGCGTTACGCTGATTGGTTGAACACCTCCATTATTTGCATACGACCTGCTGTACCAGTTTTTCTGTCTCTTCAGTGTATAAAGAGACAGTATTTTCAGAAACTGCTTGCTTGAAACCGTACTGGATAATGATATGTTGACGGGAGACAGATATGTTTAATGAGATTCTGAGTTCTGTTATTCTTGATTTTATGGATGAACTACCCGTAACAGTACCTTCACATGTTTTTTTTTTTTTTCAATAGAACGGATCTTCAGCTCACCATGCTTAGTTGTCAAACTTTGGATAAATAACGAGTTTCTCTACATGGTTTGTATTGGCCTGCCGAATTTCTCTCAAGAATGCTTGCTTTATCGCCTATGAATTTTCCTTTGCGGAATCGGTCTGCTTATTTGTCATCTCCTTTATATAAAGCAGAATTGCCACACCGCATTCACTGAGGATGACTGAATGCTCGTTATTCGCTCATGGATACAAAAAGTTTTGAACAAGTTTTCGTATCAAGTATCTTAGTTTCGATATCTTTTTCACCACTCATTTGGAAAATGCAATCATTGCTTTCATTCGTTATTTGTGTACAACCCAACATGATGCTTCCCCTTTTGCGAATTCGTATCAAGGTGTCGAAAAAGGGTTGAAGTCGGCAATTATCCGTATGTCTGAGAAATATTACGTTGAAATTTTCTACATCTCATTATTGATGAATGGACCCTATTTTATTCACAGTATAAGAATTTAAATTGTGTCTTTATTCAAATTTAATCCCTTTAAAAATTTAATCGATTTTATAAAATTCTGTACTTTTTTTTACTTTGTAATTTATAAAATACATCTATTATCAATATTTAAGGAATGTCAATGTTTTGGGGGCACTCTATATATGAAATATATGCTCATAAATATTTATGTCAGTTTTATATATTAGGAATGTGTTTTATTAATAAAGAAGGAACATATTTATACTATTTTGTTTTGTAATCTACATGGATTATTTTTAATGACGAATGCTGGAAAAGATAATTGCTAAGCAATGCTGCATACGTGATGCATAAAGAAAAAGTCAAGGTCCATAATTTAAAAAAAAATGTTAATATCATACAACATTCTTTAAGAATTTCACAAACAGAAAAATTTCGATTGAATGTCAAAAACTGAAATTTAAATAGAGATATTTTTGACAAACCATATTTTGAAAAATCTTTTAAATAAAAGATAAACATTTGACTTTAGTTTTAGAAATGAAATCATACGGAAATGAATACTGTTGAAATCTAGGTGAAAATTATAATTTTTAAATGATTAAATTTTTTTACATAAAATTAGCCTCAGAAGTTTGAAATAAAAAGTTTTAACTAATAATGAATTTTCAATTATTTTTATTTTCTTGGAAATATTAATTAGGGTAGGCTTTCATAGGAACTTCTGAGATTAAAGAAAAGAATTCAAGAATTTGGTATCTCTTTTCTTTATTTCAGATCTATGAAAATAATTCAGTTGCAATCACTACAAAAATAAAAATTCAGAGTACAATTCTGATTAAAAACTTATTCTTTATGCTAAATAATAAAGAAATTAATTGAACTGAAATTAATCTTTTTAATTCAAAAGTAATACTTTGAAATTAGATTATAATGTCTCAAATTTTGGAATAAAACTAATAAGATTGCACTGAATTTCAGTTCATAAAAGTGTTTTGGATTTTTTTTTAACCGAAATTTATACGTTTTTTTTTTTTTTTTCTTTTTTTTTTTTTTAAATAAACTCAAAGTTTTTAAGTTACTATAGAGAAGTTTTTAAGTTACTATCGTCGTGAAATATTGTACAGTATTTGGATTATTTATAAAATAATTTTCCTCAATGGTTGTAAAACTTCCGCTGCTGAATCAGTTCATGAGAAGCCCCATTCTCAAAGAAGAAATCTTTTCAAGGGCAGCGTTGATATTTTTTTAAAAAGCAGACCACAAAGTTGTCGAGATTTTTTTTTTCGTTAACCTGTTATTCTAATCTGTCACGAAATAAATATATTTCAGCCTTAAGAGATGATAAATAGATTAATTATTGTTATATCCATATTACATTTCATCACACCACCGATTTTATTACTCATAATTTCTGTTCACGGTACCATGGTCATTGAGAGTACATTACGTACTTTTAACTTTAATAAAATTTATTGATGGTTCTCATTCAGTTTACTTTATAGAATTCCAAACATGTTTTTGGCTAACTAAATCAAAGTTTTATCAGCGTCCCGCATCAAATTGTGGAGTATTTTTAGCCTGTATCGATTGAAACTAAACTTTTGCCTCATTGCAATCCTTTGATTCAAAATTTTAGCCATTGAAGCTTCCAAAGAAATTTCATCTCTCTAGTTTTTGAGTGATCGGATGTGTTTTTTGAACTGAGGGATGTCTGACATTCATCAACGATTTCGCATACGGGACAGTTATAGCTCGTAAATGTACAGTTTAACCGTCCGAAATCAAGAATTTTATGCATTTTAAGTACAATTCACTCCCGAGTATCGAGCTCGTGACTGCCCGGTTTCCGTACTATCCTGGTCTAATTTTCATTTATGATAATTAGATGAGAAAGGCAAGGCATCTATTAAATCATTTATTTTTTTTTTCAAAACCTAAAAATTGGAAGTTTTGATTCTTATCTTAGGGTCACATTCTCATATCTGTTTAATCATTTATCAATGAAAAATAAAATCAGTTTGAACCAATTTTCTTAAGAATTATACCTACGATTTACTTTAATGTTTTGTTTATGTTTCCTATATTTAAGTTGGGCATTACAGAATTGTTAAATTTAGAATTTTATTTAAATTATGTTTTATGTTAAAATGTTCAGAATTTATGTTAAATGGGAACAGTTTGTATCCTTACTTTTTCACTAATATATCCTTGATACGTGCAGTGCAATATATAAACATATACAAACTACCAGCGCAGAGCCTTCTATTTTAACTCGACGTGTTACTGGTGACTGCTTCTGTGATTCATCGGGCCGTGGCTACGTTCAAATTGATATAAATGGAGGGTTTAGTACTCAATAAGAAGTGAGAATATAGATATTATAACAGTGAGTGTTGGATAAAAACTTAGGCTTATGGTATTAGTAGACAAAGAAACGAATTCTTAGGCCTCTCCGGCTATTTTATTATCCAGACAGTCCTTCCGCTCGAAGTGTTTACTGTAATGTGCACATTAATTGCTTCCATCCAAAAGTTTTGTTTCTCTCATCTCCTTACCCCTCTCCTTCCACTTTTAGATTGGTTTCGCCAGCGCCTAGTCGTCGCTATTATGGAACTTAAATCGTGTGGAACTTAAATCGTGATTCATATTTGGGAAATATTTTGATTAATTAATCATATCGTGATAATAAAATTCTTTAGTTAGAGGCATTCTTTCAGTAGGGGAGAGAGGGTCCTATCTTTAATCTCTTGCAGGTATAAACTGCAAATATTCTTGATGAAAATATATATATTAGCTATTAATGTCCCATATTATTTTAATGGTTATGCCATTGCATAGTTTTGAAATATTTCTATCTAATTCATGTAGACTTATTAAATATCATATGACAAATTTAGCAGAAACACAGATCTTTGAAAATGGCCTTACCGAGGTTTCCAAACGCGGTTTTGGTCATTAGATCTCTTATATATAAAACTATATGTCATTTTGTTTAGAGAAACTCCATTTGATTCGTTACCTAGGTTATGTCACTGACTCTTAGACTTCATCTACTACTGTCCCTAGTCACGACAATGGGCAAAGCAAGCAATTGTTTAGGAGCCTCGTGGGATTTTTTTTATATTAATTTTATTTGGAGCTTTCATTGGATTTACAAGATTAGTCTACTCAAACTTTTATTTGTACTAAAAATCAAATATTATTTAAATTTCTAAACATTAGTCAGGATTGTTTGCGTGTTTCCGAATATGCGTATGCGTAGTCTTACTGTTTTTACAATAAACTTATTGATTCACAAGTCAAAAGCCTTAGAAAACTTTGTGTTAGAGTATTTAGATTGCATTAGAAATGTTGTGCAATAGAAATTGCGTTAGAAATGCTGTTGTGTGTTGTTGTGTTTTTTGATTTATTTAATCATTTTGTCTAAAAAGAATGTTATTTTAAAATTTAAACTGTAATTTTTCAAAACACGAGATACTGGGACGAACTCTCTTAAAGCTAACCGTCAATTAAACTTTATTATAATTTTTGTAATTTAAAAATTGCTTATATAGGAATTAAATAAAAATCTATAAAAAGTATACGGTTTGAAAGTTTGAATGAAAGAAAGGTTCAAAAATGGCATTGCCTTGGACCTCCTACCGGCTTAATTTAGCCCTGTATGAATTGAAACAATCAATCAAAACATTCCTAAAATGGTTAGAGATTGGTATCTTCACAAAACTAGTTTAAACCAATAGCTCCGGTCTGTAAAAAAAAATGTCAAAGCTACTACCAAATCTACAAATGTCTTCAACAATAAACGTGTAAATTGCATACCTCTCTTTCCGATTATAATGTATTGATATATGTTACTAAATATTTGAAACACTCTAGTATATAGAAGAAATCGTTTCATTATAAAATAAGAATAATGATGAAAAGCATATTTAATTATTTAAAAACAGATTATAAAAAATTTATCTGCAATTCATACTGAAAGAACAACGATCAACATATTGCGTTCAAAATTCGAAATTAATTTATTAATATTTCTGTCCAATATATTTAAATAATATTTCGGGCTTATAATTCATTTGTTCAAATATGACATATATTTTTACAAATTAGGGCCGAGCTATCTAATAATCATACAAGTTGCAAATTTTAGTTTTAAAAATTAAGAAAATAAAATATATGCATTTTTTTCTGTTAAAATTCTTAATTAAACATTAACATTTAGATGACATGCTTATTGGAAAACATAAGGTCATGACATATACAAACTCAAAAAAAAAATTACCTCCTTTGGAACATAGTGATTTAAAAAACTCTGCAGAGGAGCATCTGACAAGAATGGATTATTTAAAATCGGACGCTCTTGATAAAATTGGCCGTGCTTCGCTTGGCTAAATTTGACATAAGCTCCTTTACATAAGTGTTGTTTCGCTTTGATCTCCTCAGATTTAGCAAAGCTAAATCGTACAGGTGGAAAACATGAACGGTGAATATAACAATTTGCACTAGCTCTCTTTATAAGCAAAAGATGAGGCATTTTCGAAAGAACAATTCTTTTCTAAACTTCGTATTACGTTAGAATAGGAGCATATAAAAATAAACGTCAATTTGAAAATACGCGATAATCTTATCTTTCTTCCTTTGTGATTAATATTTATCTCTGAGCTTTATTGCCTTCAAATGTAGAGCATTACGCCAGTTACGAAATACGAAGTTTCGCCATTCGCGGGACCGATGAAATAAAGGAGCTCTTACATTAATGAGTTGTGCAAGTCACTGGCAACAATATCATACATGTGCAGGGGAGTATATTGGCAGCAAGAGGGTACTGGCTCTGAATTATTTTGATGATAATATCTATTTATGACAAGAAAGTAAATTTATTTGCTCTTTATTATTATGCTTATTATCTATTAGTTATAGAATTTGGAGACAGTCTCTATATTTTTACTATTAACGCATATTGAACTTTTAGTTCTTTTCATTTGTACAGAATTGTTATTGATGCAGTTTTTAAATTGGAGCCTTATTTCTAATGGCTCTACCCAATCGAATCCTGTCTTTAACACACATACATATCCGAAAATCAGATTTCCTCAGCTTGAATACATATAAGCGAACATTTGCTGCTTTGATCCCGTCATAAAAAAGAAGCAAGTGACAGTGATTTCTTTCTGTCTATGTAAGTAAGATAGTCTAACAAGGCATTCAAATTTTGTATCAAAAACAAAGGAACAAAAATAAATAAGCCTTTTTGAAAAATTGATCACTTTTATTTTTCTGTATTTAAATTGACAAAGAATTCTGGCCAACTCTCTAATAAAAGCGTTATGCCCTTAAATTTGTGAGAAAGGCCGTTCCGAATTTCTTTTCAGAGATCCGCACGAAGAAAATCCATTTGAATGATTTGATACCGAACTGCAATTTTTGAAACTATCCCAAACAAAGTTTCATTTGCATTAATGCAAATGCTTCACTTCTTGATGTTATCTTGCTCACGTGTACTTGCAAAGATTTGGTATAAAGACATTTCATATTCACAGAATTCCCAAATTGTTCTTTTCAGCTTCAGAATCGCAAAATCTCACCTTTGCATTTTTTTTCACTGAAATATTACTTTGAAATGGAAAAATTTATCTCTCATTTTTCATCACATCATTTCCTTCAATAAGTAAGAGAGAGATCAAACGATTTCGGAATTAGTTCCAAAAGCGGGAGAAAAAAAACTAGATTTATTTAGATAACAAATTGGTAAGGATTTCAATAGGGAGGAAACTAAGCAAAATACTTTTCAATTAAATATTAAATTTTCATACTGTATTTACAATTTTTTCATTGATTCAGAAAAAAATACTGCGAAAATATTCTTGCTCATTTTAGTAAACTCATGTTATTGAAAATGGAAGTATCGGGTTTGAGCGACGATTATATATTCGAATAAAAATAGAATCTCTACAATACTGGTAACACTGATTCTTTTGAAAAATGCATTGCACAACCGGATATCGACGGCTGATATTAATGAGTTCACCAAAAATCTATCCCTTTAATTGTATAAACAAAAGATTGATTGCGGTTTTTTAATGATTTTATCTTAAAAGATCGGCTTTTTTAAAATGATTTTTTTATCATTGGAATATTTTAGAAAACTACCTGAAAACTGAAGCCTTTGAAATTATTTATCGATGTTTCCTTTTTTTTCTCTCCAGGTTTCCCCAGGGGATGATGAGAAGGAATATCAGAGATTGGTTTAGGGCCAACTGCTTCAAAGAGTTCGGAGAATTTGTCAGCAATATGGATGGATTATGTTAAAGACCACAACAAATCTTGTCGATACTGCCTCGTTCAGTGGTGGCGAGGTGATCGGTTGTACAAGAAGAAGAGAAGTACTTATTTTCCAAACGCTTCAGTTGGCTCTTTTTATTCATTTATTTTCTTTCTTTCATTTTTTTTATAGAAACAATAACTGGAGAAAATTCTGTGGATAAGACTGCAATATAGAAAATTTACCATCTACAATATATGTTGAATAAATTTTCTAGGCAGGACGCGCCCAACTCCAATACCTGTACGAACAGCGTCATATAGTTGACCAGTCTCAACTAGTACCTGCTTTTGCTCTTTCTTCCTGTGAAGGCGCATTTTAAGGTGACGAAAATGCTGGAGTGATGTAAATCAGCTTTTAAGCCACACCAGTAAAATGACATATAAAAGAAATGCTGTCTGGACAATAGCAAGTATTTGTTTCAACGGATCTCAGTTTTCTTTTCCTGTTCCTGCGTGATTTTACTGACGTGACAATACAGGATTACTGTAAACGATTCTTAAATAGAGGTTCAATTTTGCATGCTATTTGAAAACAATTTCATTGTTTTTAAACTGTATGCAATAGAAACGTATCGTGACAATTCAATTACAAATTCATTTGAAGAGCTACAAAAACCATTGTTTGAAAAGAAAGTATATAATAAAGAATTTATTTTCTGAAATCAGTCAATGTTAAAATAAAATCTAGACACAAAACGAAATTATTTCGATGTCAATCATTTTATAAAATCTAATCAACTCCTTTGATAAATAAATGAATTATTTCTCTCTTTATTTTTCACGCGGCACTTCTGTACGGAATTGTAATATATCTTTTATTCCTTGTCTTGAACCTAGATTACGATCCTCTTTTGTCTAATGTCTCTACAATTTGTTACACTTTCTCTATTAAAATCTGTTACATTTTCCACTGTCATTTGCATTTATGGTGGGTGTTAGTTAAAGGTGTCTGTTTCTAAGTGGCGATTGATTCATGAACTTCTCTATAGGATTTAATTTCAAATCAATTATAAGCAAGAATTACGAAAACAATTGTTTGAAAGGAAAGTA
This sequence comes from Argiope aurantia, assembly GCA_026543865.1. Classification (NCBI taxonomy): domain Eukaryota; kingdom Metazoa; phylum Arthropoda; class Arachnida; order Araneae; family Araneidae; genus Argiope; species Argiope aurantia. The sequence goes on along the minus strand of JAPMOR010012315.1, from coordinate 20,707 downwards.
TATAATACAGAATATATGTAATCTCCTTTGGCGACTAGTTGGTTCGCAGAGAATATTAATTGTGTTTGCATTTAAATAAGCAAAATTTAATGTTCAGGATTCTCTCAAGAAAATATTTTTAAGTATCAAATCGTGACAGACATTAATGTTGTGTTATTTAAATAATCTTATACCTGCCTTTTTTTTAACCATCTAATAGTGTCAAATGATATTATAGTTGTCCGATTCATCTATCTTTTAACTTAAGCGGTACTGTGAATTTATTTTCTTATTCCTTATTTAAACTGCACAGATTTTAAATAGAATCCATCTTCCTTAGTTTTCAACAATGGAAGAAGCGAATATGTGATTAAATATTTCGTGAAACAATGAAAATGTTTTGCATTTCAGAAGAGCAATGAACAAGTAAAATTTTGTCATTTTTATTTATTTTAAACTTTTGCAAACAAAATTAAAAACGGCTAAATTCAGAAAAAACTGCACCACTGTTATATTGACATCGTTTAAAAGAAACATTTTTTTCTTTAATTTCAAGATAATGTCAAAATCAATTTTGTGCAACAATGTTATTAAGGAAAACATCATGCTTTTGAATGAATGAAAACTGAACTTTCTAGACTTTTTCTGAAATTGGTACACAGAGAGATCTCTTTTATAAGTAGTAGAGATCGAAACATTGCATGCATTCGATAGCGCTTGGAATGTTATCACATCCAACTTTACTTTCGAAGATCAGATAAAAATGTTGCATACATTCCCTCCCCCTTTTGATAGAATAGAATAGTCCAAAAGCAAGTTCTTATATCAGGTTACACAGAGCAGCTTACATCCAATCGATGGATAGGGGATTAAAGTAGTGGTATACAACAAACATTCGATATAAATAATGAGATCATTTTCTTTTCTTAATTACTGTATATTAAAAAGTAGATACTTTCTTGGCTTCTTCATGTCATTGGCAAAAAACTTGAGCATATAAATTTATTATTCAACAAAGAAACTTGCTGACCAAATTTAGTAACAAAATGTTAATGAAATCTTTCAAATATAGAAGGTATTCTGTCTATTTAACCCTGTCAAAACGCATGATATCAGAATTTTCACTATCCTAAAAATAAGAGAAGCACAGTCAAAAATCCTCACTCTTAGTATTATATTGGTATTTCAAAGGAAAACAGCTTTTTTCCCCTTCCGCAAAAGCAATAAGTAAGCAGACAAAACTGTAAATAATAAAAGAAACTAGTTTCTTACTTTGTGAAAATATTTGCAAATCGTATTTTATTTTCACTTTGCTTCTTATTTTCGATTGTCATTTGTTAACTTTCATAGATTCTAAAAGGTTCAAATTCCTCATTTCATTTAGCTACCCATGTTTTAATATTAAACTAAGGAATTTTTCATGTAACAAATCTTGCAAATATAAGCCTGATTTTTTGATCATTTTATGAAAAACAGCACTTATTCTTGAAGCAGAAGATGAACATAATACCTTATTTTGTTTTGAGATTAAAAAGAGAAGCCGACGTTTTTGATGATAATTAAACGAAAACAATATTTCATTTTCAAATATTCCTGTTTGATGGATGATGAAAATGAAATAAAGATTTTGGTTTCAGATTAGTTCAAATCAATATAAAAGTATAGACTGGTATTGGAAGAGTTAAGTTAAAATAAATCTTTCTTTTTAAATAATGCTGCTGAACTGTAGATTGTTTCTTTGTATGATTCAAATTCACAAATCAAGCATTTACTTTAGGTAACAATTTTTCAAATTCCTAAGGTATTGTTATTATTATTTCATTCTTTATCAGAACTTAAATCAACTCTTTTTTCAGAACTTGAATTATCTGAAATGTTTCATTTGCTACAATGACAGAAACAGATTGTCATAAAAATACGAAAACACTTTTTCAAACAGCTAAGAAGTAGCCATTAAAAAGTAGGATCAATTCAGTATTACTTCTGCTGTTTTTAGCCACAAAACAGTAATAAACTGGCATCTGAAAATTGAAAGTTAAAATGTCTGCATATTTATCTTTATTGAAATTAGATTCAGTATCGAGGAAAGAAATAAAAACAATCAAATCTCGTGTTGATAGAACAGCAGTGAAAACAACAATCATTTGCGCCATTAGGCGCCGAATGTCAGAGAACCATATGAGACATTTGGACCAATGAAAACGCACTTCGATTTCGATGGAACAGTATGAAATGCGTAAAATCAACGCCACCTAGTAGTGACTTCGGTAAAACGCGAATCACGGAACTCGTTCTTGAGAATAAGAATGACTCACAAGTGAGAATTAACTCGGAACTGTGGTTCGCTTGACTTGGAAGTTAACTCCAGTTTGGTGAATACGGCCGAAAGTTACTGTTTGTCTACTTCAAGAATAGCTCCCGCCAGTATGTCTACGATAGTCTGTTGCCGTGGAAACAAGACCTGCTCTATTTTCAATAGGGGATTCAAAAAGAAAGGCATCCATGTTAGCTTACTAATCGCCTTGCTGATGTATTGGCGATTTTTTTAAATTGATTTATAAAGAGTGAAAAAAATTGATTAACATATTAATTATATAATAATATTTAAACTTTTAGACATAAAAATGAAATATTAATGAATATGCAATAAAGATAAAAATTATTACAATAAAAAACTAATTATTTAACTTTTTAATAATTGTTTAATATTTTCACAACTATTAATAATTATCAAGGACTTTAGATTATTAATACAATGACAGAACTTCGTTGATTATTAAACTTTCAGCATGTATTTTCCAACAATTTCTAAGGCAAAACAGTTTTCAAAGTAAAATAAAATAAAATACCGTCTAAATTTCGAAAATAATGTTCATTCATTCATTCAAGCATTTCAAAATCCTCTAAATCACTCTCACAAGTTTCGGTTTCTTCTGAATCAGAATCATCATTGGTATCAATTTGAAATGACAGTTCGTCCACTAAATCTTCTAACAGTCCATCTTTCTCCCAGTAATTATTTTCAAGCTTTTCTACGTGTTTGCAATGCGCTGCCCATACTGCCGAAGTAACTTCAGTGATAGCTGTTTGAAGAAGAAATTTCAGATTGTCCAAACTTAAATCGCCAGTAACATTTCGTTCCTTTATTATTCTTTTTACAGAGGACCACACAAATTCGATTGCGTTCAAATCGCAATGATAAGGGGGTAGTCGTATAACTTCATGCCCTTCTTTCTCTATTAAATTACCAATTTTATAGACAATTTTCTTCGGACGATTACTGTCTATAAGAGAGAACAGTTCCGCTTTTCGCATTTTTTGAACGCAGGGTATTCCGTTGTTTTTCAACCAGTCTATCATAACTTTTTTTGTAGAATACTTCGTTGGAGTGCAGTTTTCGACAATCGTATGATACGGTGCATTATCCATGCATACGACACTGTTTGGTTGCAAATTTGGAAGAAGTTTTTCCAACACCCATTTATTAAAGTTTTCATAGTTCATTTGCCCGTGATAGTCACCGCTTTTTGTTGATGCTTTATATACTAGTAAAGCACCCGTAAGGAAACCCGTTGATGACCCAGCATAAACAACTATAAGTCTATTTTTCGAATTAACATTTGCTGTAGCTCCCAAAACTGTGTCATCTTGCCAACATTTCTTAAATGTCAAATTGCTGTCTACCCAAGTTTCATCAATATAGACAATCGGCCGTCCAGCTTTCCTGTGACATCTCATTTCTCTCAAATATCTGTGTCTCCAAAAGACAATATCTGGTCTTTCCATGAGTACTTTTCTATTATTCACGCACTTCTTCCATCGGAAATTAATTGAATGTAAGACTTTGCACAATGTGTCTTTTTGCCACGAAAATCCAATTTTTTCTTTCAACACGGGTTGTAATTTTCTGAGAGATGGTACTTTCCTTTCTTTTATGTAAAAGTCTTGAATTGTTTGCCGTATAACACACTTGTCAAAGTCGTCTGTTTCACAGTTTCGCTCACTAGGTCTTTTACGGTGTTTACCGGGTGATTTTAAAACTGTCGATGAGCCCGATGATGAAACTTCCTTTCTTATTTTTTTTATTGTAGCTTCAGAAATTCCAGTTGCTTGAGAAGCCCTTTTCAGAGCTTATGGAAGTGGAATTAACGCGGATTTCGATGAAGTTTCATTGGAATAAAATTCCGCAAAATTATATACAATTTTACGTGCCTGCGATTTCAAAATTTCACCCTTCCTTAACTTAAAGGCCATCTTGCAAGTTTAGCAAATTAGCAAAATCAATTAAACCAGTAAGGAACAAATAATTTTAAAAGCAAAAGCAAAATAAACACAAGGATAAGATAACGCGTGCAACTCTTTTAAATCCGAGAAGACGAATGACGTGATGTAACCTTTAATTCCGCCAATTCCCTACACGCTTAATCCCCATTAGAAATGAACTAGTCTTGTTACTACAGCGACCGCCACTAGATAGACTTCTTGGCGGGAGCTATTCTTGTGATCGACAGACAGTAAGCAGGCTCATTCCCACAAAAGAAAAGGAAATTCTAGAGCTAGGAAATACTCTTCTCCTTAGAGCATCCATCCTTCCATCCCCTTAACTGTGGGCAGAAAGGGAAAGGGAGAAATCAGTGAATGAGTTGAAAAGAGAATGAACCGATTATTCTTTGAGTTTCAAAATCTTTATAATAATTCAAAACCGCATGTCACTGTCATTGGAGTTATTCACGGGAAAGTGAAGAGTGAAGTCACTGAAGTCGAAGTATTAATGACTTCTTCAAATGGCGGAAATCAATATCAGTGACTTGACTTCTAATTGCCCACGAAGTGACCTTCTAATGATATTTATTCTACAAGCTTCATCTATCGACTGAATTCAGAATGAAAGCGAAAACTTAGAAGAAATGGCATTTCTTTTATTTCATTTTTCTAGGGCATATTCACTCAAATAAATACATTGAATAAATAATTTGGAATGAAATTAAAATTGAAAATGAAGGGTGCTGTATACACTCCATCTACAATTTTCAAACGTAATGTTATCCTATGGAGAAAATATTGCGGTTTGTAGGAACATGTTGCGAGTAACGCAACTCATCATCGCAAGTCATTGTGGTTCACACGTAAATAAATATTATAAATAATTGTTAGTGTTCTGTATTTGTTTAATTGTTATAATTGTTCATGTTTGTTTTAGAAGTAATTGCTGCAAAAATATTTTAAATATTGTTTTTGTGTTAAATGAAACGGTTTTTCTGCTCTTGCATCTGGCAAACAGGATTATGTTATAAATAAAGCTCAATGTGTGTGTGTGTTGGCGCTCTACAGGCCAGGTCATTTGACCTACTGCTACCAAATTTAGTACATGTATACCTTAGAGGTCGGGAATGTGCACCTGGGGTCCCTTTTTTGAATTTTTAATTAGAATTTTAATTATTAATTAAAAACTAACTTTCCCGCCGAAAAAATCTTCCATTTTCCCCACCGCCAAATAAGTAAGGCTTCAGGTTTTTTTTTTTTTTTTTTTTTTTTTTTTTTTCCAACAGTAATGAGGCTAGGGTTAAATTTTTCGGCCGATTATTTCAAACGATTCTGTTTATTTTCTTAATGTTTTATGCATTTAAAATTAAACATTGTTAATTAATCCATTTTTCAGATTCATTCTGAAGTACTTTTGAATTAAAATAACACAGAATAAAGGAAATTAAAAATTTCTAATCTGTATAGCGTTACCCCAACTGGCGTAGAAAAATTCACGTATTTGCGTTACCGTAACTGTCGTTGAAAATTCACGCATGCGCATTGTGTTCTGATTGTTGACATGACAACCATTATCAACGGATGATTAAAATTATTTTTAGGTTAGTTGCATGCTTTTGTAATTAAATTGTATTTATGTTAGTTCTATATTTTTTTGTATATGCTTATAGTTTTAAGTACATCATTTTTTAAGTAGTTTTTTTAAACCTGTCTTATTTTAACCTGTCTAACCTTTTTTAAACCTGTCTTACCGATTATTTTAAACGATTCATTTTATTTTCTTAGCGTTTGATGCATTTAAAATTAAACATTGTTCATTAATCGATCTGTTCAAGATGAATCTGAGAAAAAGTTTGTTGACAAATTCTTGAGATATTATATAAATTAAGAAAGATATTTTTTAGTGCAAATAAAATTTAAACGCTCAGTGACTCTGTTATCGGTAATCATATTATTAAAAAATGCTTTGTTTCAGTAAAAAATATTATTATATTAATTGCTGATTAATTCTTTCCACTTTAATTTAAAGCATAAATTCTACGAGAGGTAACAGAAAATTAGAGATATATATTACGTTATGACTGAAGGCCTTTATAATATTATGAGTGAATTATATGACTATCAAAATTTGAAGTTTTAATATATTTTGATGAAGAATCTATTAAAGTTGGAATTGCGTAAAAAATTTAATTATTAAAATTTAAACGAACATTAAGATTGGCGAACCGGCTGGTTAAAAACAGAACGAGTGAGATGCTCGTTGTCACAATTCTACTTTCCCAAGAATGAAAACGAAAAAGGCGGTCGCTTCGAAAGTTGGTGCCGTGTCGTCTTTTGAATAATATTCTTGAAGCAAAAGAATTTGCTCTGATTTCTTTTGTTCATTTGAAGCTCTATTTTCAACTGGTGGTGGACATTAAAATCAGATGAGAAATGTCCTTTTTTTTTTTTTCTTTTTTCCCTAATACTTTTGAAAATTAGTAAATCTGTGCCATTCAAAGATTATTGTGGTGGAACAAGATGATAGTTACAATTCTGTAAGCATTATGCTATCCATAATGGTGGAAAAATTCTTCAAGTGTGGAAAATCCACAAACGAACTGGTATTACGTCTCGGACAGAGTGAATATGAAGAAATAAATATTGTAATGACAAACGTAGATATTAATTCAAGAATTCCCCAAATGAATCCTTTGACGCTACAAACCTTCATTAAAGGGAAAATAAATCACCATGCAAATATATTAAACATGAAATTTACCCGCAACGAGAAAATAATGTTTACAACACGGAATCCTGTCTGTGCAGCTCAGTTACTTAGCCTAGACACATTAGTAAACATTCCAGTTACGACGGACATCATATGGGAAAATATAACCACTCGTTTTCTCCTCTACGATATCCCCAAAAAAGTCTAGCTGCTGGAAATTGCCGAAGAAAATAATGAAAAGAAATTGTGGAATTGAGGTGATTTACAAAACAAAATTACTCTCAGGAAACATCACCCGTACTTATTACGAAATTAGGAACATGTTTGCCGGTGGATATTAAGATTTGGTTTACAAATCAAAGGGTGCAACTTTTCATTGATAATCCACGACAATGTTCAAATTGTTACTGTTTCATGCATCCTTCAAAGATATGTGAAAAGCAAAAGATTTGTCATCTGTGTGGCGACGCTCACTCAGGCATCTGTCAATCGCAACAAAGATGCATAAACTGTAAGAGCTAACATTCAGCCACTTCAGGAGGATGTCCATTTTTTTATTAAAGAAAATTACATTTTAGAACTAAAATGTAAAAATAATATTACAACAGCTGAGGCAAGATGAATTTTTAATCAGTAAAAAAAAAAAAAAAAAACGAGTTACGCGGCAGCTGTTAAAATAAATGCACCAATAAAAGACATCGAGGAAATAATAAGCGACAAAATGGAAACTGTGCTCAACACACTGAACGAAAAGATTGATTCAATTATTCTAAGAATTCAAATCAAAATGGAAGAGCAAATAAACGCAATCCTAGGGGAAAATTGGTGTAATCGTTAGCGCATAACTTAAACGTTCTGAATAATCTTAGAAGCGAAACTCTTTCTCCATCAAGAAAGAAAAAAAAGCCTTAAAGAAAGCATTTGTTAGTCCAATGCGATTGGATGCAGGTGCTTTTGGACTCCCTCATTCCCTTTTTTCTTCTCTAGTGTGTAAGCGTTTTCGTTTTCCCATAATTCCACTGGGTTTAGTAGTTTTTTCCTAATTTATTGTTGGTTTTTCTCTTTTTCAATGACTTTCGTACAGTGGAACTGTAGAGGTCTTAAAAACAAAAAATGGCTAAAAGTTCCCCCTTTTTCTACATCCGAATTCTGGATTTTCCAAGAAACAGTCTTCAAGCAAGAAGATCACTTCTTCTGTTCAACAAAAAATTTGTTTTATTTACACAGGCAAGATCGGCCTGGAGGTGGTTTAATTCCTGGCATTCCGAAAAACGCATCTGGAAGAATTTTCTCAAATAGTGCTACACATAATAGTAACCTTGAATCCGTAAAGGTTCAAATTTCATTATCATCAACTTACATGCCTCACAAGAACTCAATATAGAAAATGTTAAAGGTGTTTTTTTATTCTTTTCCCATCCCTGGTTTTATATTTTTTAATCTTCCTCACCCCCTTTGGAATCATCTCCTCTAAGTAAGGATTTCGTTGAATGGCTTCCAATTTTCTCTTCCTTAATACTTCGACCCCTACTTGTTCTCGATCCACATTGCTGCTTTCTCATAGCTTTCATTGTTATGTTTCGGATTCATTCTTTGAAAGAGGTCAAATTAGTGCAAGGTATTTAAAGACAATCATACTACGGAGCAATCGGCAAGAGTTTGGGCTACAAAAACTGATCTAAATGCATTGATACGCAGGATTTCGGAAGAGAAAATACGAAAATAATGCCATTGCCGACAAAAAATTATCCTCCCTGGTGGAAAATATCTTGTCACGGATTTCAAAAATTAAAAATTTTATTTCGAAAAAGAGCCATTCGTTTCATCTCAGAACCAGACTGAAAAAATCACAAAAAATATGCAGCAAGACTTCGTTTTCATATTCAAAAGGCTAGTCGGAATTATTGGGACAAAATTTGCAATATTTCTACAAATCCCAGAATGTTTTACTCGATACTCAACAAATTTTACAATCATTCAAAAAAGAATTGAATGTCTCAAATCTCATTCAGCATAACAATCGTTTTATAGTTAATCCATCTCAGCAAAGCAATTTCTTTGCTGACTTTTTGCTGACTGTAGTTTCGAGCATGAGCCAATCCCACTTGATTATAGCGAAGACCACACTTCTTATCTTAATTCCCCTATTCACCTACAAGAAGTCAGATACGCTATTCAAAAAGCAAGGAATTCCACACCTGGATTACAGCAAATTGGTTTAGAAATCTTAGATCTAATAAATATCACATCTGTCTTTCAAGAGACTCTTACCGGAGGAATAGAAACATTCAATCATTATCCCAATTCCTAAACCTAACAAGGACAAAACAAAAATCACTTCTTATTGACCAATAGCCCTAGCCTCTGTTTTCTCAAAAACATTTGAAAGAATTTTGATTCAATGGATTACCCATCATTTAATAACTGAGAGAAAAATTCCTCCTTTTGTGAATGGTTTCCTTCCCCTCAGGGACAATCAGATATAAAATCCATCAGCCATTACAGAAGCCCACAATCTAAAGAAATATTTTATCGGAATTAGTTTCGATCTTAAAAGTGCTTAGGACTCGGTTTACATTGATGGTCTTATGCTGAAGTGCCTTCAGCTTGGTATCAAAGGCAATAGTGCAAAGGTCACACACAATTTTCTCCTAAACCGAACTTTTCAAGTTCGTTGGAAAAATTCACTTTCTAGGAAAAAAAAAATTGCCCAGAGAGGAAGCGTTGTTTCACCTACACTTTTTGTAATTTTCCTTGCGGATTTCTTTGAAACTCTCGATGTTGGTGTGGAATGCTCACTTTTCGCTGATGACATTTTTATATTTGGTTCACAGACATCTTTCGACAACATTTCAAAGAAACTGCAAAATACAATGGAAAACGTCCACAAATGATGAAATTATTGGAAACTTAAAATCAGCCCCGAAAAATGCTCTATTGCTGATTTATCAAAAAAAAAATTGCAATCGACACCTCGAATTACATATGCTGGTTTCCATCTCCGTTGGAAACAATATATTAAATATTTAGGCATCAAATTTTCCAGAACGAACCAAAACGGGATTATATTAAAAAATATATGAGATAAAGCGGTTAGAAAAATTAATGCTTTAAAATCTATAGTGTATAAAACTTACCGCCTCAGAACAACGGATATCATAAACATAACCAATAATAGCATTTTAAGTCTATTTTATTATAGCAGCTCTATTACCAATAAATTCTCCGAAACTCAATGCAAAGCTTGCAATTCAATACAAACGATAGCTCTTAGAATAGCACTTGGACTGCCTAAATGGACGCTAAATATTGTCCTAATTAAAATCGAGGGTCAGGAAATGCTATCAAAAAATTAAGAGATTAATTGAGAGATTCTTTCTCAGGCAACTTGTCAGTGGCACTTATTCATCTATTTATCATCATAGTTCAAATCTTGGAATAAAATTAGCTAAAAAAGACGAAATTATATTTGAAAATTTATTTGCAAACCTGAATGCTACTGCAAATCATATTATTGCTTTGCCAGACCCCATTGTCCCCCAAAACAATTTTTGCGAAATTCATCTTTCAGACTTTGGTTTTCAAAGTAAAGCTCTTCCTAGTTACGTGATCAAGAATCTGTTTTAAAGAAACTATATGCAAACAATTTCAAGATTTTTTCATTATCGCGACGAATGCTTTCATATCTCAACTTTTACTTCTATTGCGGGCATCTCTTGTAACCAATCCTTCATCTATAGAATTCAACCTATCAATTCCATATTTACAGCGGAAGCCTTGGCACTCTGTCAAGCTCTAGATGAACTTTCAGTAACCGGGAAAAATCTGCTTTTGTTGACAGACAGCTATTCGGCCCTTCAAACTTTAAAATGTCTCTCAATTAAATCTTCAAAAGTCATTCATAGACTAGCTAGCAAAATTCAAGCACTTGGAAAACTTAATCAAAGAATATGTTTGGTGTGGTCTCCAGGACATTCACAGTTACATTGGAATGAAAAAGCGGATGCACTCACTCGCAAAAAAAGTCACGGAGTCGCACCCATTGCTCGGGTGGACTTCAGAAGATCTAATCTCTCATTGTCAGGAAATCTCACTACAAAAAACAAATCACATTTTCCAAAATAGTAAATATAAAGAATCTATTGGCGATGATCAGGCCATACTTTCCCTTAATCTTTGGCTCAAAAATAGAAGAGAAGATATTATAATTGCAAAACTTTTAACCCGGATGATTAAAACTCCAGCTCTTTTGAATAGATTTGGACTACATAATTCCCCTCTCTTCCAAATTTGTAATTTTGAAATTAACATTGAACATATCGTCCTGTTTTGTTCCAAATACACAAACCATAGGTCAAATCTTTTTGCAAAACTTAAAATTGACATTCATTCTTTTTCGTCTCTCAAAACGTTTATTCGAATAGCTGTCTCTAGAAAGCAGTATCTCCGGATTCTTCTCCAATCTATGACGTTTTTGAACATTTATGGAATGGAATTAGGGGATAACGGCCTCTGTTGCCAAAAATCCCATTAACAACCCATTTCAATCAATGTCACTTGGAATTGACGTAGTCTGTGTTTTGATTTTATTTCTTTAAAACCACTTTCAGTCGTTGGTCGTAATGTCTTAAAATGAGAAATGTTTATTTTATGTAGTATACGGCGTTTACAATCTGCACTTTAAAACGCAGAGCCTATAAAGTTTGTGACCTGGAAACAGAACTGCAATGGAGACCGGTGAAGAAGAACCGAAATGGATACTGCACCTAATAGTGAAGTAGCAAAGGTTAGCGTAAAATTTTCTCCATTTTTTGCAGAAAAGCCAGAAATTTGGTTTTACCAAGTGGAAGCTCAATTTTCTATTTCTGGAATCTAGTCAGAGGAAACCAAATTTCATTATTTAATTGCGCAGATGAAACCAAGAATTCTTGGAAATTTATGGGATATAGTCACAGATTCTAATGAAAATAAATCGACCGCTGCAATTGCTGAACACCTTGAAAGAAAGCGAAAATAAACGTATTCGTGTCAAAAATGGAGTTAGGCGATTTACGGCCAACTCAACTACTTCAAAAAATGTGTAGTTTAGCGACGGATGGGAATTCGGATAATGTGTTGAATACCCTATTTCTTCAATTTCTTCTGATTCCATCCGAAATATGCTAATCATCAGCAATGAAGATTTCAGGAAACTTGCCGAAATGGCTGACCGCATTGTACAAATGCATCCAAATCGGGAATTATATTCTACGTCTAGAGGTGATATACAACACGATAGTGAAATTAATAGTTTATGTTCGCAGATTGTTTCTTTGGAGCAAAAAACTAACCGCTTAAAGCTCAAATGTTGTCGTTCAAGGAGCAGAAGTGCTAGTCAAACAATCGGGGAAGCAGCGCGTTTCGTAAACGATTTAACACTGCTGGTAAGTACTATTATTTTTATTATAAATTTGGAGTGAAATGTTATTCTTAAAAATGTAAGCAACTTGTGAGTTAAAAAATGCCTATTCGGAAAACTCGCATCTGCAGCAGACTTAGTGGCGAGTTCTGTTGCTGAAGTAACTCAGGATTGCCGAAAAATACCGTCTATTTGTCTTTGACAAAACAACATGTTTGCGTTTTCTTGTGGATAGTGGAGCTGATATCAGCATTATACCCAATACGGCAAAACAAATTTCGTCTAGTGACTACAAATTATATGCTGTAAATGGAACTTAAATTGAAACATATGGAACAAAAGTATTGACCCTTAATTTGGGATTACGGCGCGAATTTCCATGGCCTTTTGTCATTACAAATATAAAGAAACCAATTTTAGGAGCAGATTTTCGAAATCGCTTTCATTTGTTAGTTGACGTTAGGAATAAAAAATTAATTGATGGAATAACTAAACCCTCAACTCAAGGTAAAGTTGCACATGTCTTAAAAGTCAATGTAAATACAATATACAGTGCCTGTAAATATTCAAATTTATTGTATTTGTAACCATCTATTACAAAACTTTTTTTATTTCTGATGCAAAGCATGATGTGAAACACCACATCGAGACTAGGGACCACCAGTGTATTCTAAATTAGATCCGAAGAAATTAGAAACTGCTAAACAGAAATTTAAGTTTATGCTGGACAATAATATTATTCGTCCATCTAAATCAGAGTGGGCCAGTCCATTGGATATGGTCTTGAAGAAATATGGATCTTTCCGACCATACGGGGACTACAGAAGGTTGAATGACCAAATAATCCCAGACAGATATCCAATTCCTAGTCTCGAAGATTTTCAGTACATTTTGCCAAACAAAGTCGTATTTTCTAAAATTGACCTTTTTAAGGCCTATTTTTATAATTCTGTTGCAGAGGACATGAAAAAAACAGCTATTATTACTCCGTTTGGGCTTTACGAATTTAACAGAATGAGTTTGGATTTGCGGAATGCTCCGGCAATATTCCAAAGATTTATTCACGAAGTAATTCGAAATTTAGACTTTGTGTTCCCTTATTTAGATGATGTATTGATTGCCTCTTCTAGTGAAGAAGAACATCGTTCACATCTCAAAATGGTTTTTCAACGCTTAAATGATTACGGGCTTCGCATAAATGTTAGCAAATCGGTTTTCGGTGTTGATAAACTCGAATTTTTAGGTTATGAAATTTCGTCTAATGCATCAAAACCTCTGCCTGCGAAAATAAAAACCATTATAGAATATCCATTACCAAATACCCTTCACGAAGTGCGTACATTTTTAGGTATGCTGAATTTCTATCGCCCTTACATAAAGAATGCTGCGCCAACTCAAACCCCTCGTCATGATTTTTTAAAAGGTGCTAAAAAGAAAGATCAGAGAAAAGTCCCTTGGAGTGAGGTGACTGTAAAACTATTTGAAAAATGCAAAATAGATAAAGCAGAAGTTGCAATGCTGTCATATTCAAATTCCGATTATCCTCTGTCTCTTCACACAGACGCATCGGCTTTGGCTATAGGAGCAGTTTTGCAACAACACGAACCTGATGGGTTGAAATCTATTGCATTTTTTTCAAAAACGCTAACTGAAGCCCAAACTAATTATTTGACGTACGATCGTGAACTTTTGGCTATTTATTTGTCTGTGAAACATTTTAAGCATTATTTGGAAGGTCGAGATTTCCAAATTTTCACTGATCATAAACCTTTAGTGTTTGCTTTTAATCAAAAGAACGACAAAGCGTCTCCAAGACAATTGAGACATTTACAGAATATTTCTCAATTTACCACAAATATATGTATGTAAATGGTCAGGAAAATATTGTCGCAGATACATTATCGATAATTGCTAATGTTAACCTACCAACTATAGACTACGATCAAATTGCTGATGCCCAAATTGATGATGACGAACTGAAACAACTGCGACTTTACAGTAAATCCTTGAAATTTAAGCAGTGTCAACTTCCATTCGGAAAATCTTTATGGTGCGACACATCTACATCAAAGGTTAGACTTTTTACTCTAAAGCCTTTCCGTATACTGAGGTTTCAACATATCCATTGTTTAGCTCACCCCGGAGTATTTACAACAGTTAAAGAAATGTCATCGCGATTCATTTGGTCTTCACTGCAACAGGAAGTTCGTAACTGGACACGGGCATGTCTACATTGCCAAAAGAATAAAATTTTGCGGCATACAAAATCCGAATTTGGAACTTTGCAACCGCTTGATGATCGTTTTAGTGTAATTCATATTAATTTGATTGGGCCGTATTCTCCATCGGATGGATACATCTATTGTTTGATATACATCGATAGACACACATCTTGGATGGAAGTGGCTCCATTACGACAGATCACTGATGAAGTTCTTGCTCAAGCTTTTTACGAACGCTGGATAACACGATTTGGAGTACCTTCTCTCGTGGTTACGGATTGAGGAACTCGGTTTACTTCAGAATTATTCAGAAAATTAGCAATCATTTGTGGTGTAAAATTACGGCATACGACGTCTTATCATCCCCAAAGTAATGGAAAGATAGAACGCCTACATCGCTCGCTAAAAGCAGCCATTAGATGCCACAACTGTATTAGATGGACTGAGTCGTTGCCTACTGTTCTCATGGAATTACGAGCTTCCCTTCGAGACGACTGTAGTTTTACAACAGCCGAAATGGTATTTGGTAAGTCTATCAAATTAACTGGTGAGTTTTTCGAAGATTCGAAAACTGTCCATTCGATTCTTTTGTTGATAATCTACGAAAACAGATGCAGTTATTAAAACCAAGAATATCCAAGCAAAACACACACAAGATTTAAATACAGCTACTCGCGTATTTCTTAGGATCGATCGTGTAAAAAAACCCTTAGAACCGCCATATGAGGGACCCTTTTTAGTATTACAACGAACGCAAAAATTTTTCACGTTGTTAATCAAAGGTGAACATGTAAATATTTCTGTTGATCGAATTAAACCAGCCTATAAGTTAACACATTTTGACATTCCTGATGCTCCATTGCCATTAACTGTTTACAGTCCTGCATCTTATGAGCCCAAAAGAAGTGGCTCAACTGAAAGAATGCAGCATAAGAATGCATTACGTGATTCAATAAAGGAAGACAAACTGCCTGCTTTAACCACAGAAACACGTTGTGGAAGGAAATAAAACGACATGTGCGTTTTATAGACAATGGCTAAAAGGTTGTTCTAGTGTATTATATTCATATTACATTTAAATGTCATTTTCATGGGGATTTTTTTTCTAATTAGTGTAACTTCGTTATTGGCAAGGGAGTGATGTAGGAACAGGTTGTGAGTAAAGCAACTTATCATCGCAAGTCATTGTGGTTCACATGTAACTAAATATTTTAAATAATTGTTATTGCTCTGTATTTGTTTGTTATAATTGTACATGTTTGTTTTAGAAGTAATTGCTGCAAAAATATTTTAAATATTGTTTTGTGTTAAATTAAACTGTTTTTCTGCTGTTGTATCTGGCAACGAGGATTATGTTATTAAAAATAGAATGAGTGAGATACTCGTTGTCACTTGGAATTGATGTAGTCTGGGTTTTGATTTTATTTCTTTAAAAATACTTTCAGTCGTTGGTTGTAATATCATAAAATAAGAAATGTTTATTTTATATAGTATAGGGCGTTTACAATCTGCACTTTAAAACATAGTCAGGTCTCCGATAGGTCTTTTTTCGTTTTGCTATTCTTTTATATGAAGCCAACTGCAATTGGTAGAAGGAATAAAAATACAGGTTTCTACCAAAGGAATTTTTTTCTGACTTCTCAAAGTGTTTTTAAATATTTATCAAAAGTTCATAAAATTTCAACTGCACTATTTAAACAGTTTTAGAGAAAATTCTATCATAAATAAAATAAAAGTAGAAACTGAGAAACATCCGTTTGGTATCTTCTTTCCGATGCATATTTAATTTTTTTAAAATGTGCAAAAGCAGTATTTCAGACCTATAATTGGAAAAATAATTTGACTCCCCCCAATACTCCTTTAACTCCTCCCATTCACGGAGGAATACACTACAGAGGCGGCGGCAGAGATTTGCCGACGGGGGGGCAAGACAAAATATGAACGGGGGGCAAGCACAATATCTCTAATTTGACTTCAAAACCACTCATAATAATTTATTTTACATTTAGTTAAAGAAAATCCAGTATTATTTAGTTTCTTTTTTATTCAAATGCTGATCCTATCTTTCACTGTTAAAACTTTACAAAGATATTTGTAAAAAATTTTTCTCAGTTTCTTTTACTGCCATCAAAAAATTGTCAATACTTGAATCGATTACTTTATAAGACTCTTGGGGTCCGCGATACCCCGTTGATAAGGTATCGGCCTCGGAACCGGAGGGCCTCAGGTTAGAGACTCGCTTCCCCCTAAGAACCGTCGTGTAAGCGGGCATGTTGCACGCTAAATCAGTCGGAGCTAAACACCCTCCCGCTTGTGTGATGTGGAAGTTTGGAGAGGGCGCTGCCAGCCCAGGTGCCGTCCTCGTTACATGACCTTGACTCAGAATTTCGAAGTTCATCCCAAAATAGCCTTAATGTTGCTTTAAAAATGGGACGTTAATATAACTAAATTAAATTAAAAATATGAAACTCTTGAGATTTAATTTCTCTGACATCTAATTTTAGAAAAAATATGGTTATATTGCATTCTAGTTTGTAGTATTTAGATAGAAACACAGATGAGCTAAATGAACAAACGCATGCTCTAATTTTTTTTAATATCAGAAGCTATATAAAATGAATGTTGAAACAAAAATGTTTTATAAAAGAAACATTTTTAGAAATAAATAATAAATAAACATTCGATGTTTTCGTCAAATGTCGATTTTTCAGCATAGTCCCCTACCTAAAATATTTGTTAAATAAGGATTGCAACAACAAGCAGGAATTCAGAGGTGTTTCAAATCCCAGGAAAATAAGTGTGCAAGCTCAACAAAAATTTACTATAGTTCGGATACGAACAATATAGTATGCGGAAAAAATACAATGATGTTGTTTCGTAAAATATCTGGAGAATTGTAAATATATGTAGAAACTTAATATTTTATGTAAGATATTGAAAATATTCTTATGAAAAATGGACTGCTTAAATGTTAGTATTAGTAACCCTTGTGTTTATTTTTCTATATATATTCAGGCTTTAAAAAAACAATGCATTTTAATAAGAAACAATTAAATCTTGAATATGAATTCCCCTAACTTCATTTTTAGGCATGCGTTCTTATAGTTAACTACTTTTTTAATTCGAAATTAGTGCAAGATAATATTCCTCCCAAAAAGTGAGTTTTATCCCCATGCATTGGTTTTTCTTGACCCCTTCGTATAAATAACGAGTTTGACTCGCGTATGGAATGACTAAATTTTTAATTTTAAATCTGCAATTAAGTGAAAGTATTAAGATGCAATAATCACTAGAAAACGCATCATTACTTCAAATTTCCTTATATTATTCTAGGGGTTAAAATAATAATAATTGTGCCAAATAAGATCTGCCATCTAATAAAGAAGTTAAATAAAATCGTATGTTAATGGATTAATGTGTTGTATATAAATATTCTATGAATAACTATTTTAAGCATCAAAACATCTTTATTCAAAGTCTACTAAAAATTTAGAAGCATCTGAAATTATATAGTTTTTGCCTCGAATAGCAACTGAAAGAAAACAAATAAAAATGATAGTTCCCCGATTACATAGTCATAATACTGAATACAGAGTCTGAAGAAGTTAGGTAGTAATTTATTTAACAAATTTAGTACATACTTAAATTAATAATTAAGTACATACTTAAGTAAGTATTTAGTACATACTTAAATAATAAATTCTTAGTGTAGATAAAAAGCTACCATACCACAAATATTTTTTGTCGTCAATTGCAGTCAGTAATATTTCTTTAGTATAATAAATGTACACTGATAAGTTAGATTACAAAAGAAAACAGATTTTACTGTTAAATAAATTTAATTTACAATTATATGATTTATTTACTCCATGTTTTTAAATGAATTCACATAATTTGGCTACAGCAAAGTAATTCTTTTTGCATGCATATGCACAAGAGTGGCAAAAAAAAAGTGTTTTATTAAATTTAGTTTAACCGTTAACTAGATTATAGTCAGACAATTTTCATAGTGAAATGAATAAAATTTACTAATTCGTTACCGAGTAAGTAACAATTAAATGATTAAGATGACGATTGATTTCAGAACTTGAATTTGAATGAGGAATTATGGAAAACGACTATCTTCCTATTCACGACTAATATAAAAGCATCAATTTCTCTAATAATTCCACTGACAGGTAATCCAAGTGTGCGATGAAAAAAAAAATCCATAATTTATGATAAAATCTTAGCTGAAAGACTGGAAAAATGTGACGTCTTATTTACTGACCTGCTTATTGATTATTCTGCTAAATATAGTATAAATTATATACTGAATGAACATCATAGCATTTAAATCAGATGACTGAGAATTTGAACTTAACGTCGTCGACAACCACTGCATTGAATTCTCAGTCAATCGATCAAAATTTTTTTTGTCAAAATGCAACTTCACTTTTGTCTTATTCACATGTCGCCTTGTCGATTATATTGCAAAAAGTAACGCTAATTAAAAGTTTGATGAATGACATTTGAATCAAACGTCTGAAAATCTGTGGATAGAGTCTTCAACATTCATAAAATTCAGTTAAGAGTCGATCACCCAAAAATTGTCAGAAGAATGCGATATCTTATTTACTTATCGGATACATTACCAAAACTAGTGCAAATGATAAGCTAAATGAAAGACATTTCAATCAAATCTCTGAAACTTAACTCTCCGACACTCACCGCACTTTCATAGTCAGCTAAGCAAAAATTGGCAGCACAATGAGCCTATCACCTTATCTATAGCTTATTTACTTGTTACTTTATCGGTTATATTGCCAAAAGTAGTACAAATCATAAGCTGAATGAATGACATATAAATCAGATGTCCGAAAATTTGCGAACTTAACGTCCTTAACATCCATGGCATTCAGTTCTTAGTCAGTCTAGCAAAAATTGTCCGCAAAATGTGGAATATTATAGACCTGCCAAACTATCGATTATTTTGCCAAATATAGTCAAAACACTTTAACCGTTACATGAATATTTCGACAGTTTACAATACTTTAAGGTGTTTTTTAAATCATATTCGATAATGCGCCTCTCTCTACAACCGTCCTGAAGTGGTGAACACTTTTGCCGACGAAACTCGCCGATGGGGGGGAGGAGAAAGAGGCTGCCGATAGGGGGGCAATAGCCCCCCTTGCGCCCCTGCTACCGTCACCTCTGTTTCCTGACCCCTCAGAGACTCATATACTATAGGTGAGTACGGGTGTCCCAAACCCGAGGTACCCAGGGATCTTTATTCCCTTCATGTTTCAATTCCCCTGCTCCTTCTGCTTTCTGCTGTTTTTAGCTTCATTCGACGGCAACCGAGGGAGTTCTCCATGGGAAGCTGTCGCCGCTCTGTTTGCTTCTTGCTTCTCATGGGCAGCCAAACACCACGTGTTGGTCGTGCATGGCGACCCATTAGACCGGTGGTACATTTCGGTCCCCGGTATATCAATGGGCCGGTATCCTAGGCACATGACTGGGCTGCTCAAGGGGATTAAACGAAGGGTTCACATCTTGGGCTTGGCGTTAAGGGTGGTCACTGTCCCCGGGGATGACTCCCAGCGTATAGGTATCAGTTAGCATTATGGTAAGTGCTGAGGCTAGGAATATCTAGAGCCACTTACTGCCATCCCTTGTAGGGTTCCTTGGTGGCGATGCCGTTGGGCCTGAATCCTTTATAATGTCGTTTGGGCGAAACCAAACCGGCTCCCTTCAGTGGGCAACAAAAGAATCAAATTTCCTCTTGAATACATTTTGATAAATTTTTCATCATCATGTTTACAAACAATGAAACCTTTCATAATGTTTCATCTTTTCTTGTTGAAAAGGCTATTACTGGAACGCTTGGTATTGTATCATCGACTCGGAAACTACGATCTGGGGATTTGCTTGTGGAAGTGATTCCCGAAAGCAATCACAACAAATATTGAAACTGAAACCATTGGGAACAATATTTGTAAGCGTAAGTGCTCACGTTACATTAAATTCTTCAAAAGGTTTAATAACGTGTGGCGCGTTGTTCAATGATTCCATTGAAAAAATTACTACGGAACTGAAATCCGAAGGGGTAACTCATGTACGCCGTATAACTATCCGGCGGGATGGACAACTCCT
>JAPMOR010012314.1:32154-71637 GCA_026543865.1 Argiope aurantia | reverse complement strand
CTAGTTCCATTTTTAACATTCTGTTTTACATTTTATGTTCACTTTACTATTGATTCATGATTTATTTTCGCATAACTTCTTCAATTGCAACACTATTTTGCACATTCCTTTCGCATGTGTTCTTTTCTTTTTCCTTTTGATTTAGACATTTTATCTCTTTATTAAATTTACTTTAAGTTTTCACTTCATTTTTTAAAATGTGTATTGTAATATTTTCTCTTTTGTTTGCATGTTATTTTGGGCATATACATATAACGAACTTCCTTCTTGTCATATGAACACGGTAATTCCCATCCTTTATTTAATTTCATTTGCATTTGAGCTAGGAAAAGATATATTGTTTTGTAATGGCCCATCCCGTTCAAATGGGAGGGAAGGAAATGGTGGATAATTAAAAATTTCTTTTCTTTTTTTAATCTTTCTTATAATAGTGAAGAATTTTGACATTAAAATTTTTTATAGCTTCCCACTTTTTAGAAATCACGAGCTGATGACTTACTCATCAATAAAAACATGCAATATACTATTTAGTTTTATAATTATTAATTAACCAATGATTAGTTGATTTCTTGATGTTTTTTGGTACTGAAATATCATTTGTAGATTTAGTTAAAAACGTAACCCATCGTCTATATGCGTGATTAACCAAGTTGCAAAAGAATGTACCTTTGCTTGCCAGAAGAAAATATTTTTATTAATGTTGAATGTATTAGACATCCATTAATCGAGATCATTAGTTTGATTTCATATCGGTACAGCTTTATCATCCGGTTGCTAAAAATAGCTGTTATCTTAGATAAAGGCAGGAAAAATAATTTTCGGAGCAGAACAAAATACAAATGAAATTTTGTGTATTGATATATATGACTTTTATCATTTGAAAATAGTTAAAATTTAGTATACATCCCATATTGATAATAATAATTTAGGTTTAAAAGACGCAATGCTCTCTCTTCGGACATCGCCATTTGACCGCTGTTTAAAGTTACGAGATCATCCCTTAAACAGCACTCGTTTCGCTTTTAAACGAAATGCATTCAATGCATGTTTCAAAGATTATGTATACTCCTAACCAAGATGCAAAGAATTAGTTCAAATGAGTTAGAGTTCAAATGAAGAATTCGAAAAGTTAATGAAGTATTCACCGACTGTTAAAGAAACTTTGCCATATATCCAACATTAAATATCAGAGAATCATTCAATTATACGAGGGTGGGCCTAATAACTTATTTTTTAAAAACATTAAGCATATTTTTTATTTTCCTAACAAGGAATAAAACATGATTGCTTTATTTTTCAGCGTAGTCCCCTTCCAAAGGCATACACTTACTCCAGTAGTGTTGCAATGTTTGGACCTCCTCTCACTAAGAGCTTTCTTCTAAGGCCTCAAAGTTGGCATTCGTCGCTGCGACGGCATCGGTATCAGAACAGAATTTCCTCCAGGCTGAAATTTATTCAGATTGGAGAAGAGTTTGTAGTCGAAGGAGGCCATATCTGGAGAATAGGGTGCAAGAGGTAAAATTTCAAACTTCATTTCATGATGTTTTGCCATCATAATGAAAGCCTTTGAAGACGGGAGCACTGTCCTGGTGAAACAGAACTTTCTTCTTATCCATACCGGGTCTTTTTTCTTTGATTTTGGAATGTAAATTATTCCAATGATTAGAATGATATTCAGCATTGATGGCCCTGCCTTTAACTAGATAATCCAATTATAAAATTCCCTTAGCGTCCCAAAAAACTGTTGCCATAATACTTCCAGCAGATGACACAGTTTTTGCTTTCTTCGCTGTTGATTCGTCCTTCACTGTCCATTGTTTTGATTGTTGTTTGGTCTCTAGAGTATAGTGATGAATCCATGTCTCATCCACAGTGAGGAAAGAAATCAATTGGGTCCGCAAGAATTCAATTGGGTTTAAAATATACAGCTTAAATTTTTATTTGCTTACAGTAGTGGAGATAACCCAAGACAATAAATAACCAAAAAATGGAAATTATTTGAATTTACGCTCTTTTATCTAATCTATTCTTTAAAGTTATAAATTTTTTTAAAAAATCTCCATTGTTCAGGAAATTTCTGCATGATTGTTGAATTTGTATTATTACAAAAGCAAAAAAATGTTCTAATTATTTACGTAAAATTGCTATAATGATTTTAAGAATTTTATAATAATTGCTAATAATAATATATATGTGTGTGTGTGTGCAGATTTATTATGCTATTGAGACAAAAAAAAAAGCTGAAATGTTTTTTTTGTATTACTTAGAATCTCCATATAAAAAACAAAATATTTATAAAATAAATGCATTGAAAGTATCTGGCTAAAAATAAAGATTAAGACAATGTAGATAGCGAAATTTGAATAGGATCTAGGATATCGCCAAGTATAATATGAGTCATATAATACTCATGTATGAGGAAGGATACATTTATTTTATTCATTTATGCATTATTGCCCAATGAACGTATTTTAAATTTGGTTTTTTTACCAAACAATAATTTTTTCTCTCAGAAAAATTAAATCAAATTCTTTCCGAAAGAAAGAAGGATAAATATGGAGAACTCCACAATTCCTTCAGACTGGAAAACGAAAAAACAAACAAAAAAAAATCAAACAAAAAAAAACACCCTCACTAAAAGGAATTCCTCAATAGAATTGTACGTGATGTGGATGATAAAAATTCTATAAATCATCCACTTTTTCTATTTCTGACAGCAGATTCGTTATGCTCGGAATTTCTCCATCACAAAAGGAAATAAAAAAAAATCGTTCTTTTTCGTTTCCAGCTTTTCTTTACCTTTATTTCTGTTAAACTACTTAAATTTCACTGCTCATATTTCCATCTTGTGCAATAACAAATATCTTAACATTTGATAGATGTCGGTAAGTGATTAAGAATCATTCCTGTTTTATATATGGGATTATTTTTATAGCTTTTTTTTTAAAAGAAATTATTTTAATCATCAATTATTTTTTCGACATTCTAGACAATAACCCGTCTAGAACAGTCACATTTTTGTGGTAATCTTTAGAATTCCAAAATTTGATTAAATTCATAATGAATAATCGCTGCAATTAAAATAATTATTCTAAATTTTTTCTTGTCATTTTTTTTATATTCACCGCATTATATTCAAAGAAGACATTTAACCTGTTCTTAGTAAATAAATATTTGTGGAGTTTACTTACTTTTTTTTTAATTTGACACGTTTTTCATTTCACTCCATAATAGTGAGTACGCTTTTATGTTTTCACTTATACTACTCATTGCCATCTTCATTCATTCAGTATTCTTGTTTACGGTATACTGTTTGTTTTTTTATTTTTATCATTTTTGTCAATTTTATACGGAATCACTATCTGTCATAATATTTTTTTTTCTGCGATTGTTTGCAGTGTAATACTTTCTACTTTTCGTTCTCCTTTTAACTCAATCAATACTGAAAAGCTGCAAATGCTCGTCCAATGAAGCTGCAAAATTTCTTTCTTCTTTCATTAAGTGTGATTGATTGAATACTCAAAGTGAGTGTTTTATTCATTAGATATGCTCACCAATACTTGTTTAGAGGACACAGGAATTTCCTGAGAATCTTTAAAGGATACCTACAAAACGTTTGTTTAGTAACCTTCACTTAAAAAGGGGGTGATCAGCTTTTATATGCCAAGCCGATTCATTTTTTTCAATTTATAGGTTTTTTTATGGCTCGTCTTAAATTAAATGCAAATGTAGTTTTTAAATTAATACATTGATAGTTTGATTAAGATTTTAATTATTTTCACCAACTGATAAAAATGTTTAGGCATTATCAGTAAAAATGTGTACAATAATTTACTTTAACCCTTAACTGGGGACGTGCGATCTGTGAGACCACTAGCGATGGATTTTCGGTCACTCCTATTCTATTTTTAGCTCAATTGAATGGATTGACCCAGTAGCTCCCTGTTTTGGGACCTTCAACAAACGTGCACTTTTTCAACCGATTTCAGCGAAAGGTTTATTAAAATAATTCAGTTATTTCTTTAAACGCGGTCTCTAAGACCGCCCCTTCCTGTTAGTGTCCCAGTGATAAACAAGATTTAGCAAATGGCGCTAAAACTTGGGGCCCGAAATATCATCCAATTTACTGATACTATTATGAAGCAGTGCTTCAGACACTTTTAAATGAAGCAGAAAGTGATTTTAGTGATAAGGATAACTGTACAGAAGAGTTTTTCGATGAAGGTTCGCATTCAACTGATTCTGATGTGCATGTTCAAACATAATTAATTTTTCTAGTGAAAATGTACTTTCAAAAATTTATAAAATATATTAATATACCAAGATATATATATATATACAGAATTTATAGGTTGATTTTTATACTATTTCTTAACCTGTATGTTTAAAATGTCCTAGAAAACCGTGCTAAGGAAGTCACACAAGCCGATAAAAAAAGGGATAATTTTACGCATTGTCAATTTATTTTTTATTTTTCATATAATTGTTGAATTTTACATTATATTATCTTCTATATACCTTCATATACTGTAAAAATAAATACGATTTTAAAAGTAAAAACTAAAATGCTTTTTTTCAAGAATACTATTTATTGTAACATGTAATTTGAGAATAAAATGTATGTTCCAACGCATTTACTTTTTTCAATGATAATATATTTTGGAAAATTTCTAAAACATATCTACATATCATTAAAATATCTGCAAAATATATTGGCATATTTTCATACTAAAACATTCATTTGAAAATTTAATTTCAGTGTAAATGAAATGCGGTCTCGTAGATCGCACCTCCCCATTAAGTCTTAAAATTTCACCTCCCTAATTAAGGGTTAAGCATAAATATCTATAAAATTTCTCATATCTATATTTAGTTACAAATTAATCTCAATATATGTAAACTAATTTGATGTTATTACTTTAGCTTTTATAAAATATTGATTTTTTATTGTCTTCTAATATTATTTTAAAATTATCATATTAATGTTTCTGTGAAAAATCTGCAAAAAAAGTATATTTTATATTATTAAAATTAACTTTATTAATGATTAAACGTATTTAATTCCTATTCTCACGTGCCATACATCGTTTGCTGTTGGAACTCTGTTTTGCTTTTTTTAAGAATATCACCACCTGAAACGGTCACATAAGAAAAATATAAAAATGACTAAAAAAAAGAATTTTAAGTACTGTCAAGATAAAATGATTTCATACGAAAGTAATTGTATGGCTGTGATTTTTATTTCTGAAATTGTATATATGAAACAATGCTGCCCAAAACTGCTGACTATTATAGTGTAATTTCAGGTAATGTTTCTAGAAAGGGATAAGGAACTTAACATATCATTCAAAGTTGCATATATATTTTACTATTTCTACGTAAACTAATATTTGTGTTGTTTCTCATGACACTCGTCATGAACAAGCCCGCTGTTACGAAGACAGCAATTTAAGCAGGTGTGCAGCATCTCTTGTTTTAGTAGCGCCAACAGCACGACTTCGACACTCACGCATCACTCATTCGCTTGCACAACCCCTTTTTACAAGAGGGCACATTCACACTCTCACAGATAAAACAGGAAGCACAACCATCCCGAACCAGGACTCGAACCCAGGACGCCGAGATCACGGGGAAGACGCGCTACCCCTATGCCAGGATACCGGCGAACTAATATTTAAATTTCCATGGTTTGGTGAATCTTTTATGGTAATTCTGTATTTATTTGACCATTGAGTGATAAAATCTTTATTTATTTGCAAGTTAATTAATGTAAAGCTACTTCGTTAATTGATAGATCCTGTATTAATGAATCTTTTTCAACATATTTGGCGATTTAATTTATAAACCATAAAGTGAAATAATCCACAACACAATACATTTGACTGCTGAAATGGGTTTATCTTGTATTAAGAAGTATAACCATATCTTCGTAAGAGATAATGGTTTCATCTCTTTACCTAAGGCGCCATTAAATTATATATTCTGCGAACCATAAGCAGTTCCAATATTCAAAAGGGCAGTAATTTACAACTAAACTTGGTGATTTCTCTCCATGAGTGCGCAATTTCATTCTAACTTTATCAAGGACTCATTTCGGGGAAATTACGCCACGGATATTTTAATCACGCTCTCATTTCAAACTGTTTAGTAGTTATGATTAGTTGTTTTGTGTATGAAATGTAAGTTGAAAGTGGACGTATTAGTGCCAAAATTATAAAGTGTATATTAATAAGTATGCAATCAGTTTCATTGTGATTTAACTGTCAATAATGAAGGAAAAGATAACTTCTTGCTAATAATTACATTTACTGAATTAAATATAAATTAAGTAAAGTTTAATTAAATAAATAAATGAATTTAATATAAATTATGCATCATATTATCTGTTCGTTTTGCACATGCTGCTGTTTCAAATTTCGTGTACAATAATATAGTAGGATATTTACTTATTTTTGTTCATTGTATTTATATATCTATTAATATAAAGGAAAATATGTGTGTTTCGGTATTCTGCAGTATAAACATGCTGCAATATATATATATTATTATTATTATTATTTCAATGTCATCAAGAAAATATTTTCGTCAATTTTTTTCACTTGTTAAATGTTATGGAAGAAAGATTCTGCAGATTATCTCAAAATTCACATAAGGAAAAAGAAAATGAAATAATATCATCGCAAATTATTGTCAATTGTTAGTTATTTTAAATAACATATTCAAGTTTTAAAGTGCACTACAATGTCTTGGAACTCAATCCCTTTAAGGAGATCCAGGCACGCATTAAACGGAAACAATATAAGAACCTGTCTATTAAAATAAAACGGTTTAAATGCCGGTTATAATTTGTTGCATAAAATATTTCGTTGATTCTTGAACATGAAGTTACAGAAAATATATTTAAATTGATTCTAAATACAAGGGATATTCCAAGAAATCATATGTCCAAAAAAGGTGTTTTGTATTTGAAAAAAAATATGAATGTCTTAAATCAGGAAATATACCAAAAATATAAAATAATACATTTTGAATGTATAAGTATTTTACTATATCTTTTAATTTCCATTTTACTTCAAAAATTACTTACTATTTTACTTTTTCGTTTATCAAAAACAAACATAAAAAAAAGTCTTTGTCAAAATTCGTTTCGGGGCTCTAAGGAGTATGTATGTTTCAGACACCGTCGGTCCAAAAAAATACATATTTATAATTACATGTCTGTCAAATTTTTGTATTCACTTTTAGAATGCAAGAATTGAAAAGCATGATAAAGCATTTCAATTTCCTGTTGAATTTTGCGAAAAATCCTCCAATGAAAATTCTTCCTGTCCCTCCAGTCATGACCATATTGCCGCATTAAAACGCGTCTGTAGACTCTCCATGGCCGATTGGTCATAGCACTGATCTCGTAATCAAGGGATTATGATTTATTAATCAAGGGATTATGATTTTTAATCAAGGGATATCGTAATCAAGGGATTATGATTTTTAATTAATTGATTTTATGTTTCTCTTTATTTCATGTTCCAGAAGATTCTGGACAATTCTTTAGTTTACCAGACAAGTGTTCTGGACTTTTCTTACTGTCTTCCAGAAAAGTATACTGAGACTTTCCCTGCTAGTATAAAAGCAGAAGATTTATCAGTTACTGTGTTCTGAGTTGAGTTAATAAATTGGTTTAGCTCTACTTCTTGTGTGTGTGTGTCATTGCGTTCCACACTAAAGTATCCACAATACAAGTATCAGACAATATAATAAATAGCAAAATCTCTTAACATTAGCTAGACAAATGAAGTAAATCTCATTCTATATCAAATTTTGCATCAATTTCTTCAGAGTGTTACCTAATATATTGTATATAACGAAAGTGATAGCTTGAAAATTCAACGACTTATAATAATGGTATTATATCCATTACCTTTTTACCAACATTGAAATGCATATGAAATTTGGGACTTTGAAAAAATGGTATCAAAATTCCATCCATCAGTTTTCTTTATTGTACTAAAAAAAGGACGAAATACGTCATTTTGTTTAACATACAAGCAGTTCGAGATTATATTGTCCAATTGCTTTTTCTAGTTTCCCGATTGTTTATTTGCGATGATTTTTATATTCCTATATAGGCATTGATACTTTCTTTATGTTATTATAGAAAAATATTTTTATATTAAGTTAAAATATTGTTATATGAAATTTCTCTTTATATAAATGTGTTATATAAGAAGAAATATATAAAATAAGTAGACAAAAAATCAGAGAAACTTTCGCGAACATAAACGTTTCAGACCATCCCAAATCCGAAAGGAACATTTCACGAACGACGTCATATCCGTCATCTTGCTTGTCTGTGAATAAATTGATTAAAAAATGTTCTGAGCTGGTGTTTAGTGTATGGTCTTTATATCAATTTTGTGAATTTTTATCAAATTTTGTTTGCAGTCCATTCACAATAAATAAAAATTGCTCGAAAGTATTTTATTTTATAGTATAATTAATAACCTATTTTGACAATATTTTCGTTTAATCCGTTTAGTCAACATTTAATCCGAAGTTACCTTATTGTTAAATGCAAAAATCTCCTCCACTAATCTTTCCTCTCACCCTTATTTTGACAAAATAAACGCATCCTGATGCATTCGCAAAAGCACAGAGAGTTTTAGAATGGAAATAGACATTTATTTACATTCTTTTTAATAAAATTATACATGATAATAAATAATATCCGTGGGTTAGAATCCCGATTTTCAAAGTAAATTATTAGAACAGTCAAGAAAGCCAAAGTAAAAAGCGAAAAATTGATTCCCCAAAAGCGATAAATCGCCAATTTGTTGCCTACGCATTTTGAGGCTTCAACAATTGGTTGCTTACGCATTTTGAGACTTCAAAAATCTCAAACCAAAACAACATTAGGTTCTCACAGGATAAAAGTCTGAATGATATATTTTAATGATACATTTGCATGCTGATTGATACATTTTTTCATTATAATTTTATTTACATCTTTTCAATGGCAAATTTTACATCGCTTTCACGTCAAGATTTTAGATGAAGCATTCCTTTTTATAATATGAATAATAATAACATCCAGCGCTATTAACAATATATTTCAATATAAAGAAAACTTTTATCTGCAGATGATTAATGTAATGTTTATTAAAAACTTTTAATCTTTCAGTAACAGATTTTATCATACTTATTCTTTTACTTTTACTTTCTTAATGCTGTTCTTTTATTTTGAAAAATATTGGGTATGCTTAAATAATTATCAGCATTGCAATTTAACAAATCCCGAAAAATATATTTTTATCCTTTAGCGGTTTTAAGACACCAGAAAAGTCTTATTTATCTGTAAAGTATTTTTATCTCTAATATAAATAATATTTTATAATCAACATTTAAAAACATGCCTTTGAAGAAATAATCTTTTAACCATTGTTAATATGTCTCAACATTTATATCACTGAATAACTAAAAATTTGCAAAAAAAAAAAAAAAAAAAAAAAAAAAAAAAATTCTAAAAGGTAATAATTTTTTAAAAAATTTCGACAATGATAATTTTTTATGGATTGTCTTTAATAAAATAACATGGAAACCACGTAGGCGAATTATTAGCAATTTACATTTCAATTTATGAATGATATAAAACGATAATTGGCAATATAGTGCATTATAACAACTTAAAATACAAAATTACTTACTTAAAATTAGTATGTAAAATTGTTAATCATTTAATTTTAAAGGAATTTTTAATTAAATTTTTCTTTAGATGTAATTGGAATAATTGTATAACAAGAAACATATAAAAATACAATGTTCACTTTTAGTTATGAATTTATTAAATAGCCGAGTTCTGAATTTCTAAGTGATTGCTCTTGCATTCTCATCCAGTGCTAATATTGATGGTTTTATTATTTTTCATTTATAACTTCTAGTTATTACTGTTTGGTATAACTGCTTAAATTTTGAAATTTTGAAATATCTGTCCTCTCAAGATTTATGTACAATTTATTATTTCGAACTATTTCAAGTATATTTTAAATTTTTTAGATTCTTTAGAAGCGAACAATTCTGCATCTGCGGCCAAAAGTTCAAAACTTATTTCAGTGTTCATGTTTTATTAAAGCTCTTCTTTACAGCCTAAAGCTGAAGCAGCTGTCACTTCGATCACGGAATTCTTTCTGGAATGTAGCTGAAATGGATTTAGCTACTACATGCTACTTTCTTAAATTGAAAAGGAAAACTTAGACTATTTTTCTAGAGATCATAAGCTATGTATTCCATATAGATGCGCTTATTTTATAACCGAGTAAATTCCCCGTTGAAACAGAATTCGAAATATCAACACTCTTAAATGTCATAAAAACAGATTTAATGGAGTTTATATTATTTCTGACACATTTTGTAATTAGCAATTCCATAATAAAACATAATATTATAGTTTTTGAAAGAATATTATAGTTTTTATTACTATCGAAAAATTCAATATTTATTGCAAAATAAGTAATATAAAGGGGAAAATATTATCAAAATAATGTACAAATATAAATTTGTAACAGAATTTATATTATTGATTTACTATTGTTTTAGCAACTGCCAAAAGCTTAAATTAATCGGCAAGTACTAAAAGTTTATCTCTGTATTTTAAACATATTTGAAGAATTTAATACCGTTTGCAAATGATATTTTTTCAATTAAATGCAAACAATAACATTTTATGATTGAAAATACGAAATTAACGTTTGATATTTCGTTTATGTTGGAGGACAAAATCGTCTGATTTTCTTAATCAATATTGAAATGATATTTCATATGTTGAGCATTTAAATATTTCAGTTAGAACTATTAATTCGATTAAAAGAAAATGACCAGTTTTATATATATATATATTGGATAAAACTAATTAATTAAAAATAAAGAAAAATAAAGGAGGAGAATGATTTAATGGCAACATTATGTTAAAATAATAGCTTAATTTTCATAAGCTGCGTGTTTTTCAGTTCTTTTGAATATATTTTTTAAACAATCCTATTTATTTTGAAACTTTATTAATCTTTTATCTTTTATATGGGTATATAAACCCATATGTGCACTTATTGAAGAAAAATGCATGTTTTATAAATGTGAATATTTTTATTTTTATTTTTACTAACTATGATATTCATATTACATGAAATAAGGCTTCATTGGTGTCATCTATGGAATGAAGACACATAGGCGATTCAGATAGATTTAAAAATTTTTTGGCGTAGTATGAACAAAAATTTATGAAAAATATTTTATTAAAAAAAGGTATATTTTAAAAGAAACAAAATGAGATATGCAAATGAGAAATTCTGAATGCCCTGAAGCGAACATTACAAACCACATATTTTACTAGATGATTTTGGAAAGGAATCAATGATATATTTCATACCTAATCTGCTAAATTTCAACTATAAAATCTTCTATTAAAAGCATTTTATCAAAACTTTAAATCTCTCCTGATAGGAAAACGTCAACGTACATTTAATGTATTCAATGTATTCTTAATGTTATGTAATTTAATGTGTAATTTAAAAATGAAATGTTTTTTTTTCTGGACTTATATGCATTCTCTATAGAGCGTCTTTTACTGTTTGTAAGTTTCCGATACCGTCAAATGTCGTTTTTTCCTCCATGTTGGATGGGATTGCTATTCAACGACCCCATCAAGTTTCACGCTTGGCCTCTGGCTAGGCCGGAGTATTGCTTGCATTATATCTAACTTGTTTGGTATTTTTGTTTACATTGAATGTCAGGAAATGTGATAAGTATTAATCGTTTCAGTGCCTAGCACATATTTTTTAACATTCTGTAGCATGCCGGATTTCAAAGTGCCATTAAAAAAATACATTTTGTAAAATCTTTCTTACGATCGATTACGATTAAAATTCTTTCAAAATCTATGGATTTGTTTGCAGGATTGCATATCAAATTTTATTCGTTATGGAATAAAGATTTTCCACCAATTACACTTCATTATTACAACTAAGTTTAAACGCATTAAAACTAATAGAGGATTTGATTCAAAATTCAGAAAATATCTGCAATTTTGAAGACAAAACTAGATGATAAATTTTATGTAAATTAATTCTGTATAAAAGATATTTAATTCGTTTTTATTATTTTAATTATTATATTCACAAACCCATAAACAAATAGATTGCAAAAAGTTTAATTGATATTTGTAATTTTGATGTAAAATAATATATAATAAGTATCTATAATATTGTATCTAAAAGAATTCATTAATATCTGTAATACTGATATTAAAATTACAAACAAAGCGAAAAATAATAAAAACGAATTAAATAATTCCTGTAGCTTTTCATTTTTTTCAATTACCGTCATTACAGTCAAACAGATGAAAGGGCTAACAATCACATAGGAAAGGCATAATTCTAAAAAATGAATTTTTCGGATGTTTTAAAAAATTGTGAGTGAGATTTATAAAATCTCGAAGGAAATTTGTTTCGATAATTCAAGTATTTTAAGTTTTCATATTTCATCTAAAAATCAGATTTTTGACTTTTCTAATAAAAATAAGCCAATTTATATAAAAGACTTTTTTATATTGAAGTTCTGTCCAGCACTTTCACTGGAAAAGTTCGAAAAAATGTTTTAGCCTTGTTTAGACCAAATATTTTATTTAAGATTATGAAGGAAGAAACGCTTAAATCGGCTTTGCAATCTTTTGTGTATATATGAAATAAAATGAAAACTAAATTACTAGAACATTTCATTTGCCAGCATATCATATAAAGAAATGTAGGGATTTTTAAGCCACCTCAGAAAACCTTCATAAATCACTAGAAAGTCTTTGGTTCAAAAGAGTTCTTTATAATTCATCTTCCAAAAATAGCATAATATACATGATTAAACTTTTAACTGATCATGAAATATTATTCCAATTAGATTAACTATATAAATTTTTCCGTGCAATATTTTAATATTCTAGACATAAAATTCATAGTATATCCTTAAATACCCTCGAGTACCTCATTTTTTTTAAATATTTTTCTACTCAGACTGTACATTATCATAGTCATTTCTCCAGTTTTATTGTTTTCTAAAAATTTTTCATTCTACGTTTTACCATTTCTGTTACTTTACATGTATTCGCGTTTTCTCCATTTACATGTCTTTCCAATTGATTGAAGAGCATTTTTTAAATAAAGTTCACCTACATCTATACCATATGGGAAAGGAGCTACATGAGCTTTAGAAGCGGAGTTGTGTTGTGATATTAATGTAAAGATGTATTTAAACCAATCGTGAGAAAAAAAAAATAATAAGCTGAACTTCGTAAACAACGTCAGAACTGAAGAATATTCATTTTGGGGACAATAATTATTTAAAATAATCCCTTTTAACACAATAACTTCCATTCGATGAATCTGAAGAGAAGCATTGTGCAGAATATAAATGGCATCATGGATATAGCTTAGTTCTAAATGCATTATATAAAAATATCTTCATTGTTTTCGTTTTCAAATTCGTTTTTATTTAATTTCTTCGGCTAAAGAAAATTATTATTAGAACTGTCATGCATAATAATGATATTGCTATGAATGTTTCAACAACTCCTAGTGTTTAGAAGTTCTAAATTCATTATAAAAATAAATGTTTATTTTATTTTCTGTTTTGAAAGTGTATTTAATATCTTTAAGAAAACATATTGCAAATACTTTACAAATTTAGAATTCAACTTCCAACTTTGTATTAACATCTTTTTGATTGAAAACAAATTAATGAAACGACAAATAATCTATTTTCTTTTGGATTTGTGGTAATACAGTTCTTTTACTTAGCCAGCAGCAATTATCATGGTCGCAAAGATAAATACAATGTTTTTGATAATAAATTTTCGTAAAAACATTTTCAAAAGTCATAATTATTAAACATTACATAATAATGACATATATTAATAGAAAATGTAGAGTCCAAAAGAATACTTTAATATGCACATATCATATCGCAAATATAATAGATAAAAATCAGAAAGACTTACATAAACTTTAGCGATAAATTTTAAAGTGATCTAGAATTTGTTAAAGATATTTAACATTCACCCACTTTTCGTTCTGAAACTAATAAAGTTTGCAATACAACATCACTAGAAAGAATGAATTTGCACGATAGAAATTACACTAGTTTTATTCAAAGTAACACGCTTATTTCACATCATCTAGCCTTATATCAAAAATTAATCTAACTAGTTAAGTTAGAAATTTTAACTAGTCTTGAAGTATAAGAAAAATTTCTAGTTATGTAATGTAAGAATCTATAAACTGTTGTAATAATCATGAATTATTCAGAAAATTAAAATTTAATATTTGAAACAAAGTTACGAATACTTTGTTAAGCTCTCAGATGTGTTCATGCTTTACAAGCAAAATTTCTTCTGCGATAACTAAAATGTTATTTTGTCTCAAGACTAGTTATTAGTCTTCATTTCGAATGTCAACAACGGAATTCTAAGTATATCTGCCTCTTCGAGAATTACTAAGATGTTAATAAAATCTCCTGGGATTTTATTATGGAAATATATGTTACTTTGCAGCTTTGTTGCAATGGAAATTCGCTACTTTGTTACTTTGAAATGCGTATTGCTTATTTTCTAAGCAAATACATTTTATCAAAGAGAAAGTCCTATTAAACCTCTTTTAGTTCTTGATTAAAGTAACTGACACATACATCTTGTAACTTTAAAAAAACAATTCTTATATATATATATATAACCAAAAATATAAGAATTATGTAAGTAAAACCTATTATTGAAACGATCCAGAATTAAAATTATTTTGGAATCGAAACTGAAAAAATATTTCGAAACCAAACTAAAAACTTGAAAAAGAACAGAAAAAACACCATTGTATTTAGAAAGCGCAAATCCAGCTGCTACTAAAACACGGATGAATCTACACAATTAGTAATAAAAAACAAGTTAATAGGAAAAAAAGTATCAAAATTAAACCGAATAAAATAAGAATCCTGCCTAGAGACTTTCTCAAGGGCCACCAGGCAGGGATTCAAAATAAAAAATTTTTTCTGTGACGAATCCAGATTAATTTTTCCAAAGTAATTTTTGTAATTTTTTCAGAAAACAAACAAAGCAATAAATTAATATGTTATTGTATTATGCTAATTATTTTACATTATTGTATTTTTGCTTATTAGTGGTCGTATTCTTTTTATTTATTGTTGTCTTTCTTTTCTGTAAAAATGGTGCATCTTTTAGGCCGAATTTCAGAGGATTTTCGAGTCACGAGGAGTCAATACTGTTGGACAAATTAGTCTGGATTCCTCACAGAAATATTCCTTATTTTGAATCTCCCTGTCTGAGGATGACCCTTGAGAAAGTGATAAATTTTTCCATATTAACTTGGTTTTTATTACTAATTATATATATATATATATCGTCTGTCTCGGATACAGCTAAGACGATTTGGGTCAAATGTTACATTTAGATAAGGTTCTTAAGTTTATCTTTATAGTTGCCTTTGGTGATAAAACTGGATTTTACACAGAACTGTATTTTGTAACTAACTATCAGACTCTTTCTTTATCTGCTGTCATGCTGACAATGTCATACAGTGCAATCTCGTAAATTTTAGTGGCACTTTTTTCCTGCCATAGGTGACAGCCTACTACTATATTAAAATTTTGTGGTATGGTGTTATCTGAATACGAACACGTTCGGCCGACATCCAACAACAACGCAATTATTGTGTTGAGCGATTCGAATATCTTAAGTGCATTCATGATATTTTTTTTTATTTAAGTGACCAGTTCATATAGAAATATTTAAAAAAAATCTATATAATAAGTATGTGAATCGTATCTAAATATTTCCTCCAAAGAACATAAATTTACAAAAAAAAGTAAAAGAAAAACATGTTCGGTTACTCTCTTACTAAGGTATAATAAATCATAATATCTCAATAAAAACAGTAAAAAAATTTTTTTTAAAAATTCTTAATTATTGCAGTTACTTCTGTTTTCTAAAATTTAGCACTTGCGTGAAAGCCGCATTACATTTTGTACTTGTAGTGAATTCATAGTAAATATTTCGTGAAACTTTTTCTGGTATTTACGCCAGAAATATACGGGGACAAACATAAATTGGACTAATATTCATAGTTAGGTATAAAAATTGATTCCCTTACCTTAAGAGAAAGTAATTCATGTCTTCTTTAGGAAAAGAAAAGTATAAAAAAATCAGAATTTTTCATCACAAAAACCTTAAAAATTTCGTTGATCTCTAATCCGCAGAAATATTTATATTCGAGATATTTTTTTTAATAATTTTTATAAATGAAACAAGAAGGCTTCGTGTCCTGCTCTCTTTTGCTTTCCAATCCCGATGTTGTCCGATACTGTACATGATGCTCATCAGCTCCAGTTAGCAAGGTTTTAAACTCCATTGGTCATTCATTCAATACTCCAAGTTTAACATTTCCATGATGAGAGCATACATTTTCCGATTGGCTTATTTCTAGTTCAAAACTCAAAGCCTCCCATTGAGACCATTCTTTGCTTCTATCCCCAATATATAAATATGAATATTTTTTTAATATTTTGCCGCCCCCTTGGCAGCTTTATGATCAACTTTTCTTTTCAAATTGCCGGATTTTTCCTCGGTCCTTTTTTGAATTTTTTTCCTCGTCTGATATTACAGGAAGGCCCATTAATATTTTTAAAAAACAATGCAGGGTTAATATATGTATTGCTTAGGAATTCAGATGATTTCTAGTCGATGGACGATAATTTCCCATTACTCGAAAAAGATAAACAAACCGGAAAACTATTTATTAGTGATGCCACAAACAGAATATCTAAAAGTAGAATACGCAAAATATATATTTTTTAAAATTCAATTACTATTAATTTGGTGTTAAAGCTTCACACTTTCGTTTTTTCATCCTTTTACCTTCAAGTAGATAGTATAGAGCACTTCAATACTACAAAGCAATACTACACTAATACGACACTTACTACAAAGCAATAATAATCTTATTACTTTAAACGAGCAATTGTTGTGCATATATAAATATATTCCGGAAATATATAAATATGTATACATATTTAAATATATCTCGGAAACGGATCTAACGATTAGGATGACATTTTATATTGAGATAAAGTTTTGCTTTTTAAGTTTATCGATTTAGGTGCCTTTGCAATTTTATACACATACAAAAACATTTTTAACTATTAGATCTTTTATCTATCTGCTCGCATTCTGGCAATGTCATATAGCGCCTTCTCGTAGATTTTTGTGGTACTTGCGTTATTACCATATGTATGATGAAAACTTTCTAGTATCTCAAAATTCCGTGAGATGGTGCTATATGACTTAGTCCAAATATGAATATATTCTGTTCACATCCAATAGCAACAATGCATTTATTGTATAAAAGAATTCGAATACATGTTAAACTAAAGACATTCATATTTTTTTATTTAAATGACTATTCCTTATGAAGTTAAGATTGAAAAATATTTTATATGTAATCAATATGGGATTCTGAGTATTTTCTCCGAAAAAATATATTACAAAAAGAAAAGTAAATAAACTGCCTCGCGATTCTGGGTCTTCTAGGCATTTTTCATTAAATACTCAAATGCAAATGTATTTCTATTTTTACATTTGCTAGTCACTGGAGTACTGAAAATTAAACGTCTATACATCTATTAAATTTTTTTTATTGACATTACTGATTGAGAAATATACGAAAGCACAATCCAATTATTGCCAAAATAATTCCTTATTAATATATATAAATTTATGTAAATCACTTTCAGTTGTATAAATTATAATTAAAACATTATTGTATTTGATTTATCAAAGATTCACTCAAACCAGCTACAAACTGACTTTTATTTAGACTTCAATGATCATATCTTCAAATATAAGACTGACAACAAATCTGTAATAAAGTTTCCTTTACAGAGCACAACAATTTTGCGTTCTACGAACCCCAATCAACATCGCTGTTGAAAGGGGGAACAATTTACAATTAGAGACTCACGATTTCTCGCCATCAGAGCGGAATTCTATCCGGAGTATATTAATGATTCATTTTGGAGAAGCTTCAGGAATGAAATTTCAACCATTCTAATATTTCCATCAACTGCTGGGAAATAATGCATCTATGAATATAGAAATATTCATAGATTCGAACAGTATATACCAAATTTTAGTTAGTAGATAGAATAATGTAGACAATTTGGCATTCGCTATAAACATTATAATATTATAAATGGCGATAAATGATATTATAGTTTTAGTTAATTCTATTTTGAATCGTTGGAAATTTAGAAGAAACGATTAGAAAATGAAGATATGCAGTCGTAGCTATAATTGTTGAAAATTTTCTTTTTTCATAGAGATAATACATAAAAACAATATACACATGTACTTGTTTTAATTTGTTTTATATAGGAATATGTCTCTCTATATAGATTTGCTCAAATTTATTATATATAAAATTATTTGCTTCGAATAAAATGAATTGCAATTCTGATATTTCAAAGTAAGTGTTTTCAACAATTGATTATAATAGTTTCGCCATCAAAGTAGAATTTCAAGTAAATATTATTATTTAATTCATATAATCTCTACTTTTTCGGCCATTTTAGTCTTATGAAACTAATCAGCGGTTTTGAATTGTCAGGTATTAAATTGAAATATTTTTTATCTACAAATTTGTGCAATTTGAAAATCATGGCGAATTCTCCATCTTGATTTCTACAAGTAAGTTATATTATAGATGTTCATAAAGATAAGAGATTTGTTGTTCTAATAATGAAAAAAAAAATGTGACTGTGTATACATATATGAATATTTAAGCTATATATGTCAGATCTATCGAAATAAAGCTACCATAGTTAGGGCATGCGCACTCAAAAATCTGAGAATATGAACATCGTAGAGAGATTTTTAAAATTTTTATTAATAAAAAAATTAAGCAAAATTTAGATGTAAAAATATTAAAACCTATATATTGTTTGAACATGATTTTAAAACTTTATAAATTATATTTTTAACTACACCAAATTTCTGCTTTAATTTCTTTTCAATTTTTAAATGGAATTTTAAAATTATTCTAGTAAGTACTGCAACAACATTTTATTGTGGTTGTGAAATTAAAATTTTTCTCTATTGTTATTGATATTTCATCCTGGTACTCTTTTTCCATTATTTTTATTCAAAATGTGAAGATTCGGCTTATTTTTCATTGTTAACTAGATTTCATTACATGAAAAAAAATATTAAAATTTGAAAGTTCTTGTTTGTACTTAGAGTCCAAATTTAACTTCGAATTCAAACCATGGTATAGCATTTATTAAAACATTTGGGAAATGAATAAGATAACATGACATGGCTTACAGGAATATGTCTCTTAAACTATTGTTAAGAATATGCCAAACAAAACATTTAAACTTTAATAATGTTTTGAAGTCATTTGTGTGCCATTAAGATATGTTGACCCAAGATATTTTATAAAACTTTTAGCAATCATTAATTCCCCCGAGTCAAATCGTTGCAAGATGTGGATGGTTGCAAAAAATTATATAATATAAGGAAATACATGAAATGGAATAGCACAAGGACTCACAACGAATATATCAACAAGATTATTTGTAAAATAGTTTTACATTGCTTTGTCTTGAATTGCATAAATTTTAGAAATTTCTTTTGTAAGTCTACCTCAGAACATTAATTTTATTCGAGAATTCTTATATAAATAAATATTTGAATCATTATTGCCAGCTCCTTTTATTTTGATCAAATATTTAATTTTATTAATGTATGAAGCATGACACGCCTTGT
Source organism: Argiope aurantia (assembly GCA_026543865.1). Classification (NCBI taxonomy): domain Eukaryota; kingdom Metazoa; phylum Arthropoda; class Arachnida; order Araneae; family Araneidae; genus Argiope; species Argiope aurantia. Next base: position 51,776 of record JAPMOR010012314.1, on the reverse strand, counting down.
TAAAAATATTTCAAGACAGGCGATTTAAGACTAAAGCAAACTTTCAATTTCTCGGGTGGTTTAATACTACTTAAAAATTATTAAAAAAAATGTGTCGATTTAAGACGGGTACGAATTTTCTTTTTATGCATAAAAATTATGTTTAATAATATCTAGATAAAAAATATTAAATAAATATATAAAAATGCAAACATGTCTAAAATATTAAATAAACATCTAAAAATATAAATATGTCTAAAATATTAAATAAATATATAAAAATATAAATATATAATTTATGTTTAAATTTCCTATTTATGACTTATTATTATGCTAAAAATGTCTTAGAAGAGATTATTCTACACGTATGTAGTCTTACGGTGTTTGATTTTCATCATACAAGGCATAAGGACATGAAAAATTGGAGAATAAATTACAGGCTCGAATTACAATTTTAGCACTTCGATGTTGGTTCTTTAATACTTGTAGTTCGTTTCCCATTTCCCTTCAACCTTATATCTCGAGGGAAAATATTCTGAAATTAGCTAATGGCCTTTCCGATACTTCTGATTCCCGAAAACTAATACCATCAAGGGGACATACTATAATATATAATGGACATTTCTCTAACGAAGAATTTTTGCACTGTTCGTGTGCACATACCCTGTGCTCCTATTTTCAAAAATCAGAAGATTCTAAGCAAGAAAAATCAGGAAAATTTTTCTTGACTAGTCATCCATTTATTCACATCGAGTCACTCCTTAATTTTTACAAAATTTCCGATAAGAAATTCCATATCACGTATAGGAATATTTCTTAAAGCCAATAAAAATTATTTCTTCATAATCTATTAATTTCACAAGGAACTCGCTATTTTTCTGCTTGATCGTTAGAATAAATTTGCTCTGCTTTTTTTCGAGAGCTACTGATCACTCATACTTCACGTGAACGTCTACTTCTCTTGATTACCAAGCAAACAAGAAATCTTTTCTACATAATTTTCAAGACAACGCGTATAAGCTGCCATCTGAAGTTAGGAAGGATTGTGCCAATATTTGAAACTTCTTTAATGAAAATTAATCCTCGATCACATATACTGAATTGAGATTTAGAGAGCAATTGTTTTATTCCGCCATCTCTTGTTCCTAATCGGAAAAATGCTTCCCCAGTATTTTTCACAACGACAGCTAAAACTGATCTAGCGTCTTTTCTTCCTCTATCAACTTCAGAAACCGGTATATGAACTGTAGTGCCTCAGAATGAGATTTGCCAAACAATAATTTAATTTTCATCGCTTGAATTTCCAAACCTCATTTAGCCCCTTGTCTTTTTTCTCAGGTCCTTTCAATGCAACTATAAATTGCTCAAAACTGACTAAAATCAGCTAGAACCGGTTTAAAGAAATTTCGAATGACATATTTCATATTTTAACGATCAAGTAATCGTTATCCTATAAAATACCTAGTTAATTCGTTAAATTCAATAATTTATATACTTGACTTATTTATCTAATTATTTCATGAAATACCTAATTATTCCATGAAATAACGGATTTCACACTCTGAGGTAAACATATATACAATTTAACATAGGTATATAATTTAAGATGTAAAATTTAGACTATATTAATTTTAGGAGTTATCGTTCTTATGAATCATGCTTTACTTGAATTCAGAATCCTCGCTGCAAAAATCATTAAATACTGTGGATAAAAGAAAATTTTGACTCTTTTCATTATTGTTCTTAAATACCGCTTTAATAGAGTTTAAATGTAGAAATACCATTAATAATGGTTAAATATTAAAAAAAGGATTTAAATTCATATAATGATAAAGCAATTTCCGCATGAATTTCAGTTTATTCAAGTTTAAAAAGAAATCATTCGGCAAAGGACAAAGCTATTTATATTTTAAGGAATAAAAGTGAATTAAATTTTTTAAAAAAAACATAAAGCGCCAATTGAAACATAAAATTATGCTTCATGTAAAATAAGTTTATTATTTTTTTCTTCTTACACCTCCTTTAGTTTTACATAGAATTCAAAAATTCAAAAAGAAAGTCTTTCATTCTTGTGAAGTTGTTTCAAGAAAAACAAATTTACCATTGATATCTTTTCTTGTTCTTGTCTGGGGTTTATACAGACATAAAAAATGAAAACGAATTTATCTCCATTAATTAATTAGAATACTCTTTTATTGTGCGATTTTTTTAGTAATAAAATAACTGAAAGAACTGAAAACGATTCATGAAACGGACCTCGCTTTGAATCATTAATTAAAAGCAAAAACCAATTTGAGCATAAATATTGAAAGCATTTTAGTGATTTAATTAATAATTCAAGAAAAAAAAAGAAAATTTCCACAGTTTAGCATAACGAATTTTCAAATATTAAAAATGAGTCACAATTTTAAAAATAACCATTGTACATCTTTTTTTTTATATTTCCATTTTTTTACAAAAAAAAAGATATCTTATCTTGGAGTTATATGAATTAACTATCTGGCTAAAAGTGCTTCAGAATTTTAATTTTATACTGATAGCATTTTAAAATGTAGCGCAAGACTTTGCGTACGGTCGCGAATGGTTTGATAATATCTTTACTACACTTCTAATGCTTACAGGTCGTTGATCCATTAACCCTGAATCAATTGCTTTCCTAATCTCCTCCACAACTTCCTGATTCACAGATCTTCTTCCTCTAGTTCCAGGAAGCACTCCAAGTTCTCCTGTAGTTCCAAATTTATTAATCATTTTCTTTAAGTCATTCACAGACTTCGGTCATTTTCTGAAATCTTTAAGATGGCGATATTTTTATCAAAGCAGCACTATAATTGCTATTCTTTTGATAATAACATTTTACTAACAGAGCACGTCCTACTTTTGACAAAGTCATAGCTGTAGCTTAAGGATACAGGACTCTTATTATTCATAATGATTTTAAAATTGAAGTGGTATTCCTTTTGACATAGTACAGAGTAAAAACAATGTTTTAATAATCGATAGCACCATCTATTTCAAAAAATGAACTAAATTTTTTTTTTATTTTGTAATTCCTTTCTTTATGTTGTAAATACAGCATATACCAAATTTCTTTAATATACTCCAAGTAGCTCTTCTTTTTTCAGTCCTTCAAACACTTGCACTTTAATTAGAAGTAAGTGAAGAGTAAGCCTGTGAACCATGCGAAGAGTAAGCAAATCATTTCTTACAGTAAACAACAGCATACAAGCTGACTATTAAGAAACTATAACAGCACAAAGAGCTAAGAAAGAACTCAAGAGCAAACTTCGTACAAATATTCATTTGAGCTTAATTCAACTAATTATTTATTCGACTCGACATGTCTTTAAGTAGTTCAAGTGAAATAGCATCGAAGGTTCCAGAATAAATGTTTGAACTAGAATCTTAATGGAACCATTGCCAAAGGTTTTGAAATCACCCTTTCCTTTATTTTTGATGCTAAAGTCACAAAGTTGTCGAAAAAAATCGAAAGATGGTCGCCAAGTTTATAGCTTCGGCCGAGGATCATTCACTCAGTAACCGTTTGAGCTAAATCTAAAATTTTTTTCTTTACCAGGAAAATAACTGTGCAGAAAGGCATAAATCTGTAACATTATAAAAGCTATTAAACTCATTAGTGATTTTTTTTATTAAAATCGATTCTGGCCCTGTGTAGAGTCTTTATTATTTATCAAGAGAGAAGATTCGTATTTTTAAAAAAGTGGATGAGGCAATAAGAAGACTGTGAACAATATTGTTTTGGTTTCAGGAGAATGGTTAAGTTTGAGATGCTTTCGAGCTATTATAAAATTCGAACAAACATTCATACCTACTCGGTAATAGTATCTGATAAGCATCATGATTAATAAAATGACAAAATAAAACGAGTAATCTTCAAATGATAATGCTTAAATCAGCATATTTAACATGATAACATTTATACTAAGACATATCATCAGTAAATCCTGTGCTGCGTTAATTTGATTAAATAATCATTAAAATGTTTCTACATGCCAGAACATCGGACATACAGCTACCAAATTTGGCACTTAGTTACTTCTTCATAAAGTAGGTACTCACTAAAAGAGTATATTTCAAAAATTAAATTTATCTTTTAATTACAAATGAATCACATTTTTAATACTTTATTTTTCTCAATTACTTTGGAGAGAATTATTGAACAACAAACGTTTACGTACCACTTTGAAATGCAAAATGATAATAAACATTTTAGAAATATTCAAATATTTAGCTTCGACCTCATATAAAATAATTTTTATTTAATTTAAATAAATTTTTCTAACATTTTTAATGCAAAATCTATACCTCATTTAATAAAATTCCTACCCCTTCTCATAAACGCATATCTATCTATTTCTATATCTCCCTCCCTCCCTCTCCATATATATATATAATAAAATTGACAAATATTTTTCATTAGGTAAGCATAAATTTATAGTAATAGTAATTCAAAAATATATTTAAGAATAAAAACTATATAGTCTCAAATTTTAGTAAAATAGTCTAGACCGGAGGAGAAATATTCCTTTGAGTTTAAAAATTCGAAGGAAATTTCATGGTTCATGTCTTTATTTAGCTCTTCTTTCTATCCTAATCCTAAAGAAGCTGTCACTTCGATCCTAGAATTCTTTTTAAAAAGTCGTTGAAATAGCTGAAGCCTTTGCTTACTATTTTCTAAAATTCAAGAAAGGAAAGTTGAGCTTTTCAGACAGTGAAAAGGCCTGATTCTATATAGAATATGTCCGTTTTATAACTGAAAAAAATCCGCCAATCGAGAAGAGTGTGGAATATCAGTTTTTCAAAAAGCTAAGGAACGGTATCTAGAAGAATTTGGTTTGTACTTAGCTATTTTTTGCTGTTATCACGGAGCAAAGGAACAGGAAATTATACAAATAATATATATAAGGATTGGAAAAGCGTTATAATATATTATTTACATTATTTTTGGAATATTCTGGGACATTTATTTTTAAAGCGAAAATCACAGAGTTCATTGAACCAGACACTCGCCAAATTTATCGCTATAGCCGAGGACAATTCATTCAGTAATCATTACAACTACCTTTAAACTTTTTTTCTTTGTCAGGAAACATACTGTGCTGGAAAACATATTTCAAATCTCGAAAATTTTAAAGTGTATTATACTGATGACTGTTCATTTTGGTCTCGTGAAAATTCTTTATTGTTCTTAAAGAGAGAAAGAAGAGAGAAAATTCATATTTCCAAAAAAAAAGGGGAGAAAACTAAAAGACTATGAACAAATATTGATTAAGTTTCAGGTGAATATATAATTCTGGAAGCTTTTTGAAAAACCTTCAGATCTACACGGTGGCATCTGTTGAATATCCTGAACAAAAATATTTAAAAAATAAAAAGGTTAAACATTAAATGAAAATGCCTTAATCCAGCATTTATTAACATGATGACGTTTTTGCTAATATATTCTATCCATAAATTGTCTGTTGCTTTATAAATGATCAAATAATCATTCAAACTGTTCTGCATAGCAGAACGTTGGATATAGAGCTAATGAATTCAACACTTAATTACTCCTTCATAAAGCAGGTACACACTACAAGAGTATGTTTCAAAATTTAAATTAATCTTTAAATTTAAATGAATCTCGATTTCAATGCTTTATCCGTCTCAGTTATTTTGGAGGGCATTATTGCGCAATAAATATCTGCATACCACTTTTAAATGTAACATTATTTTTTTCTCAGAAATATTCAGCTTTGACATTACAAGATGTATATATTTTTTATTTAAAGTTAATACAATTTTCAAAACACTTTTTCTATGCAAAATGTGCAGTTCATTTAATAAAATTCTTGCTAATAGTTATAAATACGGCACACCCACACACACACACACACACACACACATTCTGGCATCTCTGTGCAAAGGAATATGATATTATACAAATAATATAATATAAGGAATGAAAAAGCGAAGTAACATCTGAGATGTGTTGATTTAACAACCGTATGAACATACCGATGGAGCTAATAGTGGAAAGTTCATCACTCCGAAAAGTCAAGAAAAGGATTTAATTTTTTTTTCGCATTTTTACATACTATCTGAGTTATAAGAAAATATAATATTTTAAATAATGAGAAAGCCAGCTATTATTTGACATATGTCCATTTTGTGACTGAATTAGACAACCATTATTACTCACTATGGAATACTAGACTTCCGGAAATCGAACCTTAAATTTAATAAACTACTCCGATTCAACAGGTAGCACAGGGATAAAATCTGAATGACCGCAACCTTGGGGAAGCAACACTGACAGGAAATATAGTTTAGTCATATGGGCAATCACCGGTCATGGTACAACCCATTCTCGTGGGACGAATGTACCATCATCGGTAGGAGGCAGCTTACCCTCATCATTTCTGTACCCACCATGGTAGCGAGAACCAAATACCACAACGGAAGCTTCTCATACTCATTTCTGAGGTGTCCTCATATGGATCTTTTTCGGAAAGTGGAATAAAAGTTTTCTCGAATAATCATGTTTATGTTTTTTATTTATTTATTTATATTGCTATATCAAGTTAAAAGAACTTAATATTCAGTACAATCAATATCACAGACAGCGAAAAGATTAGATATCTTTTAAAAATATAAATTTTATTTGACAAAAAATTATTTAATGATAAATTTTAAAAATATTACTCAGTTGCATTTTAAGCCTGTTCCTTAGATCACGCAATATTCCATGATGACTACTCTACATGACGTGCACTATATTGCATGAAGTGTCAGGCTTATAGTCTACCACTTGAAAATATCGCTTCAGAATCGCTTCGCTAACATTCAGAAAAATATCGCTGTCGAAAATTTCCCAAATCAGTATTATTAAAAGGGAAGGTATTATTCACGTAATAAACATATTTACAGTCAAGATTATTTGTTTATTTAGATAAGCTTACGATTTAGTATTTTGTGGTTTAGGCTGAAGTAAGTGATCCATAACTTTATTAGCTCATTGCTGCAATAATTGCTATGGGCTGATGGAAATTAAAAAAATGAAAGATATCATAATTATTGTCGTTGAAAAATTGTAAATAGGAAAATATAAAAAAATGTCCATGATTAAATGTATGTAGTGGATTAATAACCCTTCTCATCTAAAATATAAATAAATATTAAGATAGGAAAATTTTATGTAAGGCAATGCTAAGAATTGACAAAAAATTGAAAAAGACAAAGAATGGTTAAAAGTTCAATTTTTGAACTGAAAAATATTTTATCTAAGGTGGTAATCAATATTTTAATATTCAAGGTATAATTTGATGGGAAAGCACTTTCTTTTTTTTTATAAACATCCTTTTAGAGATTACTACATTATTTAATCTTTGATGAGGAACAGATTTATTTGGAATTATGTACTTGAGGTTTATTTAAAGTGCTAAAAATCCAGAAAAACAGAAAAAAGTTAATATGCACATTAATTTATGAATTATATTTAAAATATTCATAATACAAATTAAGTTTATCAATGAAAACAATTATTTACATGCTCCTATTGAATTCAAAGCTAAGTTCAGAGGAAAAATAATACATTATAATATCTTTGTATTGCAAATTAGGTTATAAATCCATTTCCGAACGTCTTTAAGGCCACTGGAACATATTGCTCGCCCCAGCTATATGCAAAATGGCACACGAGTTCAATGGAAAAATGCAAATAATAATGTTTAATTAATATGGATAAAGCGACTCAGGGTGTCTACTCTATACAGGATTCGATAGCTACTCCTAAAACTTTTTAATTAGTCATATATTTCCGATTGGAAGAATTATATAATTTACATAAAAATTTACAACTGACAAAGATAACAATGCAAATTACAGAAGTGTCATATTGAAATTTTTTGCACCCCTTAATTTTGAAGAACCAAATGATCTTCAAGGTCGGTTAGGGGACTTTTAAATATAGATACTGGAGATGTTTTAATCCAATCCATTTTAGTTCCAAAATTCCGAAATTTCTAAAGTTTATAATTTTAGTGCATCAAAATAGTCATACTAGATAGGACAGATGGAACTTAAGTGCATTATAAAAATTTTCTTCTTCTTTAGTTTTCCGAAGAATAGTTTAATTAAACTCAAGAAAGAGAACCATTTATATATGATCGCACTCTAACTTTCCTTCCTATTTATAATCCGAACTTCTGTTGCTGTCTTAGCTGGCAGCAAAATAAATCAATTTCACCGCAAAAAATCGTTTGGAACTTTGCATTATTTGTTAAAATATTCTTTCTCCAGTTTCTTTTTTGTTTTGATTTGTTTCCGTCATACTTTGTCTAAAACTAACTAACCATTCTTATTTTTTATATTAAAAATTAAATTTTTAGCATATTTGTAATTTTAACATAACATTGATTAAATCATATACCATTCCGACATTTAAAGCATTCTTTACAGTTGGAAATACATGCCTATTTTATAAATATATACTAAGGAACCGTCATTAGATTGGACACACTGCATAACTTCAGATATTTTGTCGATGAGAGGATGAGTAAACCTTATTCAAAATGAGAACCACGTATAATTTTTTCATATTTAATGATGATGGTGACGATGCAAATGTACATCGTGGTGAACATTTTTCATTTGCGTACTTTGAGAGAAAGTATAGAGATATTTCTTCATATATTGCTTTATTTATTCCCCCCCCCACAAAAAATTAATATGTCTCATTAAAAACTAGTATTCCCTTATCTTCTTACACTCTTAGTACTGAAGTTATATAACTGAAACAAATCCATGATTCTCTGCATTATATTGAAAAAATGATGTTACACTTTGGCTACTTCAAAAGAACGGAATTAAAATGATTGTAAAAAATGCATCTTTTTTTTGTCATTTATTCCTAATTTTATTGTTTAATCGTTCCAATTTTTCGATAACACTAACTCAATGATATCGTCACTAAAATGTTGAACCCTTTGCAATAAACAGTGAAATTTATACAGAAGAGCTGAAGTTCCGAAATAGCAGTAAATCTGGGGAGGGAGATTTTATGCAACGAGCCTTACTTAGCAAAATTCATTTTTATTAATTCAATCAGACCCACTCTGCTTAAATGCTTATATGATTCATTTTAAACGAGATTATTTCTCCTATTGCGCTATAATTTCATAAATATAATATCTTCTCCACTGGCAGGTGACAGATTCTCAGAAATATGCATAAAAAAGTTTCGACATCTGGTTGACTTAAACCTCGTGTTCCTAAGAACTTTCGATTTCAGGTACCTTATAATATTTGAATACCCGATTTCTATTGCAATGAAATGCTCTCAACTTCACTGACAACCCCTGTTTTTAACCCTTTCCTTTCTGAACCGCTCAGTCGGTCAGAGAAATTCTATCCTGGCATGTCTGTTTTCTGTTTTAAACATGAGGTGCAGGATTTAAAGCAACAACATGCTTTATGATAACTCCTTTTATATCCTGAACCCTTCGTTTGAAATCGAAATCGGCCTGCCAAGATAGAATTTGCATTGCCGTTTGGGCCGGATCAGTAGTGATAGAGTTAAGATGTTTATATGCTTATCCGATGGAATTATTTCCCCAAGTAAATGCGGGCTAACCTATATAACAGGCACACTCTGGGATATTGAATCAGTTTTTCATATCGAAAGGGGAAACAATTTCACAAAGACACTCAAATGTGTCAGGCGCTCGCCTTAATTTCGTTCAGCGGACGTTTAGAGTCTTTCAATATTGATAGAGTTAATGGTTGGTATACAAATACTGGTGCTGCTTTCGGGAACCTCGGCCCTTGATAGTTCATACATCTGCTTTAGGGATTTGTTGTTTTAGTTGCTCCAATTTATTGTTCTATTATTATACCTATTATTAGGATATATCATTCTGTGGGAAGATATATAATCAATTAGTTCACATCAATGAGTTCACTTCAATCAATTAGTTCACCTCAATTACTAAGACAGGCCGAGAGTTTCTTTTTTCTTATGATTATCAAGTATCCTATTCGGTTTTTAATTTAATTATAACAATGAATTAATTTTAAGATTTCTATTATGAGGTGACTCAAAAGAATCATCAAATAAGTGGGAAATCATTATTAACAAACTTTGAGATTTTTTATGATCATTTTTAAAACTACTGCTAAAAGTAGAAAATCATAATTCCTTGTCTCATTATCGAGATTTTATTCTCTGTTTTTATCATCATATTATATTATCCATTAATACAATGTGGTTTTAAAGATGTATTTCTATTTCATTTAAACATTTTTAATGAATTGTGAAAAACGAGAAGTTTGGTAAATTTGTTCGTTTAAGCCTCATTCATAGAAGATTCATAAACATAGAAAAGTGTGTAAAGAAACCTTTCAAACTGATTTCAAAGAAAACCTTTTCAGAAAGTAATCCAAATAAATATTCGAACCTAACGAACTTGCCACAAGTCTCCAAAAGATTGAGTTTATACTAACAAAGTATTTTGTCTTTTACTTTGTAGGCAGTTATTATTAAGAATATTAATATTTATTGAAAATATAACAATTAAATTTTCAGGGTCTCAAATTAGAGACTTTTGAGAGAAAAAAAATCTAATAAAATATGCGTTTTCCTAGAAAATATTTTAAATACTTATTAACTTATCCACTAAGTGAATAAAGTCGTGGTTTCCACTTTAACAAAATTCTAAAGTAAACATTCTTTTTTATTAAAAAGGATATGAAGTATTCCTTAAAAAAAATACCTCCAAAAATTTTTATTTGCGAACATCGACTAAAATAGAAGAATAAAAAAAATATTTACAAAGGAAAGAAAAACATTTACTTTTCTTACATGTAAGATTTCATTTATTTATTTTTCAGATGTCTTTTGTCGTTGATTTTTTTGTAGTCAGAATTAATTCTAAGTCGGATTTTTTGAAGAGGAATTAATATTTCCTCGGTCAGAAATAACGCCTGTAAATCAATTAAATTAACTAAATATAACCTACAAATTTTTCAGCTTTTATATTTATTACATAATTAAAAAATAATTACAAGAAACACAAGTGATATTTGAAAATGAATTAGACTACCTTTTTGGTTAATTGAGTAGAATAATTACAGAATTACCTAAATAATTCCTATTACAAATACCTTTACTCCTCCTTACTGAATTACCTAAATAATTCCTATTACAAATGCCTTTACTCCTTTTACAGTAGAAGTATATGTATTCATCTTATACTCTTTCATTTTTAATGTTAAAAAATTGTTTACATGAAATTTTTCTAGATTTTAAAACATTTTTTTCATCACAATAAAATTAGAATTCCATAATAATAAAGCATTTAATTTAAAACTTTTTGGATGATAATTGATATGTTCATTGCTTTCTATATTTTGGATATTTAATAATCTAAGGATTGTGTGTGAAAAATAATGCGTCTTGCACGCTGAATTCTCCATTTGCATCCAGTATTGGTTTTGTATTTCTTTTACATTTATACAGATATCTTATCTATTAGTAGATTAGAACGAAATGTCATATAACACACCGTTTTCAATAAATATTAATCTCTTTGTATGAAAATAAAGCAGTAAAAAACCTCCCAAATTTTAAATTTTGTGATATTAATTCCTTTTATAAGGACATTCGACACCTTAAAATTAATTTCAATCTAAAAAAAAACTTCAGAAATTTTAATTGAAATTTGAAAAACAAAAAAGAATTAGCACCCATTAGCATGCACATTAGCATCCACTAAGGTATATCAATGTCCAATTTGGTAACTGTAATTGAAAAGTCCTGTATTGTCAGTTGGTAGTGACAGTACATGAACACATATACAGTCACACACACACACACACACACACACACACACACACACACACACACACACACACACACACATTCATCTTTATTATTAGTACAGATGTTCAATAAATAGTTAGTTAAATTTTATTTTTTGAATTTCTTATTTTTTATCATCAGAGTCACAGGAATTTTCCTTCTGCAAATTCAACACCAATAACTCTTAAATAAAAATTATATAATAAAATCAATTTTTCAATTTCAAGTAAATTTTAAAAAAAATATTACTACGTTTTTGAATAAAAAGGTTGAGAAACGTCCCATTTAAGACCGTATATGACTGTGCTTGCATAAACAAGTTTCTCTTACAACATTTTACGTATATTAAGTAAGGTAATAAAAAATAATTAAAAAACGTATAAAACTTAAGATTTATTTAGCAGTAAATATGGTGAATAAGCTAGTTAATTCTAGGTGTTGAAAGCTAGATAGTTCTACAATTTCTGGGATAAAATGGTCAGGAGTAAAATTTTCTCCGGCAACAGCAATATAAGCGTTTAAAGTTAGGAAAGTCCCAACACTGATCATCAGCAAAATTTCATGTCTCAGACCTCGTCTTGGTTATGTTATCGTGCTCTCAAAAACAATCAGATAAAGAGACAGATATATACCCAGAAAATAGCATTAGGGAATTCACAACACTGATCGTTTGCAAAATTTCTTGTATCAGGCCTCGTCTTGGTTATGTTATCGTGCTCTCAAAAACAATCAGATAGAGACACAGACATATATCCAGAACATAGAGTTAGGGAAGTCACGATACTGATCATCTGCAAAATTTCATGTCTCAGGCCTCGTCTTGGTTATGTTATCATGCTCTCAAAAACAACCAGATAGAGAGACAGACATATACCCAGAAAATAGCATTAGGGAATTCACAACATTGATTGTCTGCAAAATTTCATGTCTCAGGCCTCGTCTTGGTTATGTTATCGTACTCTCAAAAACAATCAGATAGAGAGACAGACATATAACCACAAAAAATTTATTCAAATTCAATGAGAACATAATGGACATAATGGGAATCCGTTCCCCTTTTACACAAACAAGTAAAAATCAACCTTTAAATGAAGTTATTCTTGGAGAGAATGGATTTAGAATGGATTTCAAAGGAATTGAAAACTTGGGATGCTACAAGATGTACCATGCATATTCCTGATAAGCAGAAATGATAATAATATGAAAGCGAATAGTTATCAAAACTATAAATGTTGAACTCATAACTCTTGAACTCGTAAAAACTCCATGGTCAAAAATTAGGAATTTGAGCGACATTATTAAAGAAAGAATTAACTCTTATGAATAATACGAAATTATAATGGTCAATCAAGTAATATTTTTTTTACGAAATAACTCTCAATTGTGTTGGCAAAATTATGCAGATTTCGTATTAAAGCATACAAGTTAATATTTTCCTCAATGAACTGGAATCGTAATAGTAGGCAGCCATCTTTTCTTCTCTACCATTTTGATAAAATTGCTATTGGTTATCTATTGGTTGTCCAAGAAAGAAGAAAATTTCGCAGCATGGTACATGGGTCTTCATCTCTGACTGCACTTTTACGGTCTCCGAGGAACAGTTCTTTGGTTACTTCGGTAGTTTGCCCATTTTGTTTCTTTTCCTAAGCAAGTATTTACTGTTTTTTGCGGGTTAAGGGAATTGAGAGTACTTCTATTTCTTCCCTTTGAGATTCGATTACCCGTATATGTAAGTAGCATAAGGAAACCTTAGAAAATGTTTGGTTTTAGTGTGTTTCTTTGTTGAGCAAAGGGTAAAAAAAATTCCTTCATTTTTAGTTTTGCATTGCAGTTAGTTTATTAAAAAAAATCAATTTTTTTTTATCATTTGCAGAGTGGGCATTGCAACAATTTTAAAGACATTTTTTAAAAATGTATCTTAGACATGTTTTATTTTATTCCACGTCATTCACTCAATTCAAAAATATATTCCGTCTGGTGGACTTTAAAACATCCAATTTTAAATCTTTTCAAGGTGCACGAATCTTTTAAGAAACCTGTTCCTTATTATTTGACATCAAATTTAAAGCCTAAGGAAATGTTCAAATGTGCCAGAGGAAAACGAAGAGATTTCACTTGAAACTTTCAACATTTCACTTGTAAAGTATAAAATATTTTTAAGAAGTCAGATGAAACGCTCTTTAAAAACATCTTGGTATTATCAATTCGAAAGTAGAATTTTCAAATACGCTCTTGTAGCTTAAATGCATCTTTTTTCCTATAAAGGATTAGTTACAACGAAATCCATTGGAGATCTACTGCATTTGTAAGCATTCAAAAATATCAAAATTTGATGCGAAATGGCATTCTGGGTTCTGACATTCTGTTAAATTAATGATGTTTTGTATCATTCAGATGTCTAACATCGTAATGTTTTTTTAAATATATGTGTTCTAACAAGCCTTAGCAAAGTGCAATTAATAGTATATTTACATTTCATCCTATCTGAACGAATCATCCCTATTTTAAATTTTGTCTCTGTCAACTATGTTATTTTACTGCAGATATAAAGGTGCTTTTTATTATTTATTCGTTGTACACATTTTTTGTGTGTTCTTTTTAGTAACCTGAAGAATAATAGTTTTTCTAACAATTGCAGATTTTAAATTGGGCACTATTATTATCTGAGCCTTTCAAAGTACGCATAGACAAAGCTGTCATTAAAACTGAATATTATTTTGAGAGAATAAGGGGAAAAATACAAAATCATGTACTTTTTCGCAGCGTTTTGTTCCTGAAAATGGACCCTACTTAAAACTTAGACAGTTTATATATTTGTTTTTCTTTTTCTTCATCTTCTTTTCACCCATTTATTTACATTTTAACTATTTCCTTTAAAATTGTTACATTTTATCTTTATTGTTTTTCTCAATTTATTTTTCTAATTTCTAAATTTATATTGTGTAATTTTGAAAATTTTATTGTTCACTTATTACATTTGAGCAACACAGTGAAGAATAATGAACAACATTTTGATAATATAATGTTTGAACAATAATATTACTGTGTAACATTACTGTTGAAACATAGTGACATATTATACACAGTAACATAATATTCAACTTAATGTTACTGTGTAACATTATGTTGGCTATTCTGTTCCTCCTCCTTTTCTTATGCCTTTCTCTTATTTCGATATTTTTTTTTGGCTGTTTTCAGCTTCTTTGTATAAAATAGTTTTCATGACTAGTTATTTGACAGCTATCTAAATTCTAATTTATTTTAAAAGACCTTTTTACCTACAGTTTTGGCACATACCATCCTGTGAATTACAGCAGGCTTATAAAAGATGCAATGTAAATATTTATATTTAAAATTTTATCATGTTTAAATGCATGTTTGAAAAATAAAATATATTTAGATTTTCTATAAACGTAAAATAATTAGAAATATATATAATAGTAATATTTCTTAGAAATTCCATATTTCTTATAACCATTAATATAAAAAAATATGAAAAAATTAAAAATTCAATTTAAAAATCTTTTATAAAGATTAAAAATGAATTACAGAATTTTTTGCATTATGGAGAAATTTACATTTGTATGTATAATAGTTACATTAATAAAATTTTCATTCAGTTGAATAATATTAAAATAAATAGTAATTATCAATACTATTTTTAGTTTCCATTCCTGATATTTTAAATTTACAGTGTGTAAATAGAAAAAATGCCGTTTTATTTTATTGTTATATGTCGTTTCATTTATTTATAATTATTCTTATTCTTTTAAATCCTTCATAAGTAATAAAAAGAAACAATAAAATGATATTTTATGAAATATTTTAAACGAAGTGTTTAATCATATATTTTTGAAACACTAGCAAAATTCAGCAAACTGGACTCTTTGTATGATAAAGTTTTTGCTAATATTATGAAACATTTGCTTTTATTATTTTCCATTTCACCCTATAAATAATACTACATTTAGAATCTTTGAGGAAAAAATTGTTACATATGATAGTAAAATAAATTAAAATATTATAATGCTAATTAAAATAAAAGTAATAAAAATAATAATCGAAAACCTCTGTCATCAACTTATTACATAGTAATTTTTATTTTTAAATGTTAATTTTCTAAACTGTATTGCTTCATTTATTATTTATCACAGCAAATGCTAAGGTCTTGAAATCAATGTATTTCAAATTTATTACAAGGTGACACAGTTCCACAGTTTCAATTTTTTATTAAATCAATAGATTAAAAGAAAAGTAATTTCTCAAGACTTAAATATAATTTCATTTTTATCTGTAATATATTAGAGTATTAGATTTCAAAACCCACATAAAAGAAAATGAATCAACAACACGTTTCAAAATTCAATCTTTTCAAACATGAATTAAATAAAATGAAGGCGTAATTTCAATGAAACCAATTTGGAATTAATAAATTAATTATCGTGTTTATGATTAATTATAACGTAAACCTCAAGTAGCCATTATTAACAACTCCGTTATGAATACTGCAAATATTTATAAATCTTTTTACTCTTATAAATTATTAACTAGAATTCAATATAATACTTAAAGCAATGTTTGAAAATGTTTTTATAAGAATGATGTTTAATTTTCATCTTTCAAAAAACTTTAAGAGGAAAATAAATTTAAAATTAAAATATATTTGTACCTACGACATATATTCCAAGACTATTAACATTTCAAATTTAAAAGAATGAAACAGGAAGATGATTCCTAGATTCTTTTCCAAAAGTGTTTCGTAAAAGTGTCTAGATTCTTTTCCAAAAGTGTTTCGTAAAAGTGTCTAGATTCTTTTCCAAAAGGTATTCGTAATGTTGCTCTTGACCTTTCAATTCATCTAAAACAATGCCCCTTTCTAAAAGCAAACATAAAGTATCATTAAACTATAATAATAAAATGATATCTACGAAAGAAAAATTTAGGATTGCCATTTCAAGAAAAATATATTTCGTTAGCATTTATTTTCTTCTAGTTTATTTTGTTCTCTAACAATCACCACATGAGAGCGAAAGCAAGCAGTAGTTATAGAGACTTACGATTTTGTCTTTATAAATCCATTTTATATTTGTGAAAACTCAAAGAAAGAATCATTTTAGGGTTGGAAAGATTCTTTACAACTGAGCAGTATGCATGGTGGTTCATTTGTAGTTCAATCGTAGCGTAATTTGAATATGGACCTCGATTTTTTCTCGATATTTTTTTTAAATTGAAGATTTTTTTATTTAAAAAGTTTAATTAGATGATCAGTGTTTTATTTGAGTAATTTTAATGGAAATTATTCGAAGTCCTAAAATGCATTATTTGCCTTTTTATCACTAATCGCTGTCGATTCAGAAATTTATTCCCAAATTTTTGGTGTTTTTTTTAAAATTATAGGTTGCAAGGCTTTATCGATCATTTATTTTTATTTTAACTTCCTAACTGTAAAAGTACTCACAGAATCGTTTGCAACCGAAATTCTTTATCAATAAAACTATGCGTCAGCGAAATCAAATTGTTTACTGTCAAAAAAAGAAATTAATTTCAAAAATATTTTTATAATTATATCGTTTTTATTATTACTCTTTGCATAAACAAATGATTTTTTCTTGCGTTTTGCTAAAAGAAGAATTTGGAATTAAATAAACACGTTTTATTATTTTTTTAATTATAAAAACATAATTTTTTACTGTAAATAGAATGGAAAAATATTATGTTATAAAAATAAACTATTAGTAATTATATTGTTTCTACTAAACAACTCACGAAATATTGTATGTGATCTAAAATACGTAGAATTGGTATTTGAAAGTATGTATAAAATCTGAAGATTTTTTTAAAATCATAAATAATTAACTACATTTTTTTAACATCATAAATAAAATAAATAAAAATGTATAAATTATTTAATGCTGTATAAATTATTTAATTATTTTTATAATTGCAACCAACGTATATTTGATACTTATTTTAAATATTACTATTTTATGAATTATAAACTATGCTATTTGAATATAGGAAAAAATTTATTATTAGTGCTGTTCTAACTAGCGGAATAATATGGCAAACGTAATTCATTATTTTATTACTTACCTCTGAGTTGGCACTTGGAATAATTAATTCAATTAATTTTTCTATTTTTTCTTAATATTTTAATGGAAATATTAGATTTTGGAACATCTTTAAAATTATTTTAGTGTAGTCAGAATAATTTCGAGAAGGATTAATAGTTTGGCATATGTATTCCAGAAGATAACATATTAGACAAAAAAGAATTTTGTGAAGTTTCTCTTTTCACAGTAGAGTATTTTATGTTAAAATATAAAATATTTATTTTAAATAATCTTTCTTTCTTGTGCTTTGCTATATGTAAAAATAAGCTTAGTTTTTGTTATGTTTTTATATTTGTTTTCAAATTATTAACATCCATTTATTATAAATGTAGAATTCGAATTAATCTTTTTTCAAATTTGAGATGAATATAATATTTATCATGATGTAGCATTTCTTATGTACGTTTGCTTCTTATTTTACTAACAAATAGAGCAGTAAAAAGAAGTTTCGATTAATCTTTTGCGATGCATCGCTAAATAGCAATTTTTGAATAGGAATATATTTTCTTGTCATTCAACACTGGGTGTATTAGAAACACATTGAAAAAACAAAGTTTGATGAATTCAGTTAGACTGTAGTTTTTAAAGAAAAATGTCTTTTTAATTTTACTGATATTTGTAGGTCTTCAATGTCTAAATTTTTTTGTCCTGTAGAAATAAAAGTGCTGTTTGATAAAACATCATTCTCTTTTAATCTGTTTCAACATTTTATTGCATCGCTTACTATAACACTGCCTTTTAAAAGATCAACTTATTCAGCGCCTATTTCATTGGTGTTTTATAACAGAAAAGGAAATACAATTTCGCAAGGGAAACAGGTAAATATAGATTATTATTATACAATTCATAATTCAGTATAAAATGAAAGGCATAAATGCATTGCTAAAAAGTATTCCAAAACATCTTTGCTTATGTGACGAAAGATAAAATTTCTATGTCATTCGTTTTCTCAATTTCTACCAACATATTGGTTTTACATGGATCTCTTGTTCTGATATTGTATAATTTCTCTTTTTTTCCTAGAAAAACAATAGAAACATAAATGAAAAACAAATCTATCTAATATAACAACTATACATCCTGTCAATACGATTAAACTATTTTAATTTAATTGTTCCATACTTCTTCTTTCGTAATTACAGAATATCATTATGTTTGAAACGGAGTGATAACATTTTTTTTTTAATTTTTCACTTTAAACTGTGCATAATTCTTCGAAGGATAAAAGAAGAACAATATATGAAATTGAAAGCCTGAATTGTTTTAAAACCTATTTCTTTGCAAATCTTCTTAGTTTGCTTAATTTTGTTCGTTGTTATATCACTGAGCATACCCCATGACTTATAAAATAATTTCTGAAAAAAAATGAAATCTACGATCACAAATTTAAAGTTATCATGTGAGGACATTATTATTTATTAAGACATTATTTTTCTGAATTAGGAATTTCCATGGCATGTCAATCTAAAAGCAGAGGAAACACAGGGATCTTTTAGAAGAATTTGCAAAGCCAGCGGTATTTTGTCCCTTCACGCAGAGCCGATTGAGCAATTTTATAAAACT
Source organism: Argiope aurantia (assembly GCA_026543865.1). NCBI lineage: Eukaryota > Metazoa > Arthropoda > Arachnida > Araneae > Araneidae > Argiope > Argiope aurantia. The sequence goes on along the minus strand of JAPMOR010012314.1, from coordinate 32,261 downwards.
TCGCTTGAATTAATGAAGTAGAGAAAATGGAATTGAATCAGGAACTAAGAGAATAAAGTTACTAAAATACCATTAATATATATATATATATATATATATATATATAT
>JAPMOR010012314.1:0-21859 GCA_026543865.1 Argiope aurantia | reverse complement strand
TATTTAGAGAGCGCAAATGCTGCTACTTCTAGAACACAGATGAACTGATACAAAAGTATAAAAATAAAGTAGAATGGAAAAACAAAAAAAACCAAATAAAAATATTAAAAAAGATTAAAAAAGTAAGAATCCGGCCTGAAGACTTTTTCAAGGGTCACCCTCAGGCAGGGATTCAAAAAAGGGATTTTTTCTGTAAAGGAAATTAAGACAAACGTCTAATAATGATTCCTTCGTGACCCGAAAATCCCCTGAAATTAGGCCTAAGAGATATACCATTTTAACAGAAAGGAAAAAACAAAACAACCAATTAGAAGAAAAACTACTAATAAGTAAAAATACAATAACAAAAAACACCAAAATACCAAAAAAACAGACAAATTAAACACAGAAGAAATAACGCAAAGGCAGAACATACCTTCTATAACAGTCTCGAAAATCCCAAGCTATCGATTGTGATTCCCGCCCATTAAAAACAAAGCTCACGGCAATTTAGGTAAAAATTGTAAGCTCGCAGCGCCACCTATTGAGTGATATAATATGCAAGGAAAGTTCTAATTTTTAATTTAAGCCAAAAGGATTAATCCCAAACCATACCTTGTTTAATTAAAAAATTGACATTACAGTAATTTTTGGGAAATTCATTTTTAATTAACTTATTAATGAGGTGGTTTGATGCTTCAATATAGGAGTTTTTATTATTGCAAACCTTTTTTATCCTGTTAACTTGTGAGAAAATTAGATTTTTGAAGATTTTAGAGTTTAGATTGGAATGGTGATTACATAGTTTTGTTATTTTAAAGTTGAATTCGTTGATAATGATTTCTTTGATAATGATTCGTTGATAATGATTTAACTTTATTCATTCGTTGATAATGAATAAAGTTGATAATGATAAAACAATTGTTGGTATTTACGATAAAAGGGACGAATTCATAAAATGATTATTCCGTAACATTAGTTGAGCATAGTGAATCACTCATTAAATGTATGAAGTACTTTATTTTTCTCAACTATATTCATATGCAATATTCCTTATTGCTCTAACTTGGCAACATGATCTATCAATAGCTATTTCTAATAGAAAATCCACCAATTTTGTTTTCAGAAGCTTGTAAATGTTTCGCTTCATTTATTCAAGTTAGGAAATAAAATTAATGTTTAGCTCAGTCTGAATATTTCATGTATAAACAAAAAAGCTCGAATTAAATGATTTCATTAGTAACGACGCCATTTCTTGAACAGATAATAAAAAAATTATGTTAAATATTAACCTATCTTATTAATATTTTTCTTAGAATTTGTGAAAGAATTAAAGTAATTTCAAATAACTGTGCATTTTTAAATTATAAATATATATATATATATATACAAAAGTATAAAAATCAAGTTAATAGGAAAAACAAATAAACCAAATAAAAAATATAACAAAATATAAAAAAGAATCCGGTCTGAAGACTTTTTCAAGGGTCATCCTCAGGCAGGGATTCAAAAAAAGGGTTTTTTTCTGTTAAGGAAATTCAGACAATTAAGTCTAATAATAATTCCTCGTGACCCGAAAATCCCCTGAAATTAGGCCCAGGAGATATACCATTTTAACAGAAAGGAAAATACAAAACAACAAATTAGAAGAAAAAAGACTAATAAGTAAAAATACAATAACAAAAAAAACAATAAAAACCGAAATACCATAAAATAACACTCAAGAAAAAACGAAAAGGCAAGAACATACCATCAACAGTCAAGGAAATTTTAAGCTATCGAGTGTGATTCCCGCTTATTAAAAACACAAAGCTAACGGTAATTTAGGTAAAAATCTTAAGCTGCCAGCGCCACCTATTGAGTGATATAATATGCAAGGAAAGTTCTATTTTTTATTTAAGCCACAGGATTAATCCCAAACCATACCTTGTTGAATTAAAAAATTAACATTACAGTAATTTTTAAGAAATTCATTTTTAATTAAATTATTAATGATGTTGTTTGAAGCATTTGAGTTCACTGATATAAATAAAGCAAAATTAATTCTAGTATAACATTCGGATTGGAATAAAGTTTAATTTGTTCGATTTCGGGTTATTTACATTGTAGTAATAATTATTTTTAGGAAAAAGATAAACAAGGAACTTTTAGATATGCCTTAAACTAATTTACAATCATAAAGTATATTTTGAAATTTGTTTCCTACTCCATATGTAGTTATATATATAAAAAAATGAATGAAAAATGTCGTGTAATTTAATCTTTGACTGATCCTTTTTTTCTATCTTCATTTTCATTTGCTTTTCTGATAAGCATGTATTTTTATTCTCAGATAAATCACTTATTATTTCGATATGTAAAAATAACGAATATTTGAAAAAGAAATAAGTCTTAAGCGATTATAACTGAAATGAAACATATCGTAAATATGAAGCAAGAAAGGTGAACCCTATAAAATCCATTTTCGTTACTTTTTTTTATCGTTATTCAATACTTGATATCTAATATGCAAAGATTATTTGATTGAATGATGCTTTGCATTTTAAACATCTCTATTATTATATAATATTAGCTCATACCGGCACGTTGCTGACACAGAAGAAATAATTTTGGAAATATCGCTCGAAATTTAAATTAACTGTATTGTTTTATTAAGAATGATAAAAAAATCATATTTATGTTCTGTGAACTATATTCTATATATGGCGAACTGTTGTCGAATGAAACTGGAAATGTGAAAAACTTGGATTTTCTAGATTCAATCCGCATACTTGATGTTACTGACCTGGTGCCTTGTCGGTGGTCATCGAGAATCCAAGTCCAATGGGGAATCCAATAGTTTGAAATAAAAGGCATGTCGGTGAGAATAACGGGAATGTGTGGAATGAGCACATCTTCTCAATCGAAATTTCTTTACGAATAGCGAATATGTTACCCTCGCTTCTTCCCGCATATTGATCTCTTGATTCTGAAGCACGGGAAATTTGCAATTCGTAAACGATCCACTTTATTGCTCTCTTGTCGCTCCTCCTTTGTTTGAGAAGATCGAATTGGCTTATCTCACGTGAATTTGCAATTCGTAAACGATATGCTTTATTGCTCGCTTGTCGCTCCTCCATTGTTCGTGAAGATCGAATTGGCTTATTTCTACGTGTTACATGGGTAGATCTATTAAGTCACGATGGTTTGGGGACATATTTTTTGTCGAAGTAGACAACACGATATACGCTTGTATAACCGAAATATTGTTTGTCGATTCACTGTATAAATAGAAAAAATACTGTTTGCTCTGGAAAATTTACATTATATATTCCCTCCACATCGATAATAATAATTCTATTTTGTATGTGTGAGAAAAACTCTGAACAATATGTGCAGTTTGTCGTAGACAAAATATTGTGCTCGCTGAATGACAACATCCTGTGTAGAAAACTATTCATTCATAAAATTGCGCTTGTACGGAATATTTTTGATTACATTTCACTCACATTGATTGGTATCAATAATAATAATTTTATTTTGTTTGATATATATGCGATTTACTCCGAATGACATGTGCCGTTTGCCATTTATTCTTTGTCTTTTGCCAATTGTCAATTTTAAAATATAACCTTCGCGCAAGTTCAAGCAATGAGTTGAAAAGTTTCATGGAAATGCTTCAAACAGTACCGCAGCGCATCAGGTACGAACAAATAAACTTCCAGTTTTATAAATTAGATGCCCTTGACGAGGCAATTTATGTTGTTATTATTACTTAGAATAAACGATTGCATGTGCTGATAAATGAAAAATCTGACATATATCAAATAAATGTTTATATATTGCTAAATTCAAATTCAATGAAATCCATGTTAAGAAGTAAAACAGAAAATTCTTATTAAAAGTTGCAACTCTAAAAATATAATGTTAAAAAATTTTTTCTTTTAATTTGAGCAGGAATTTTATACCAAGTATCATTTTAAGTTCGGACGCTATGTCAGATCGCTTAGGTATATTTGGTGTTCATCCTTTAAATCAATTGCGAAATTCTCCGGGCGATATAAATATTTTAATTGATAAAAGCAAGGATCTATCAAATTTTGGCGACAACTGTTCTTCACTGAACGCTGAAAACTACAATAATGTTTTGTCAAATCACAGTTTAAAATTAATTTTTTTCCTTGAATAATTTAATTTTAATGACTGACATTTGAACTGGCGTATTTCTGTAATTGCTTATTAAAAATTTATTAGGTTTGGTAAGGCAATTCTTGCAGAATTCATAGAAATTAAATATGGAAATTTATTTTGCATTATACTCAGCAAGACGATGGCAGTTATAGAAATCAGCTGCATTGTTTTGCCAAAGATTGTTGATATTTATAATATTCACCGCATTTATGTAGCAACGTCAGCATACAGTTGTATGAAAAAATTCAGTCTTAAAGATTTATATTCAGTACTGAGTATCTTGTGAATAATATTCAAATTATATTATTTATATAAAATATGAGAGTTACATCACCAGTTATCTGATTCAAAGAATATATAATATAGAATATATAATGATGGTAGAAATTTAATTGCTTAGAAAAACGAATAATCTGAGTAGGAATTGCTTTTTTTGAACTTTATTTTTTCATCTTTGTTTTTAATCTTTAATAATTTTGAACAAATTAATTTATAGTTTGTACTTATTTTAGCATTCTGTAATGATTTTATAAATTATACATTTTAACTAAATATGTTTCTTTTTCTTATTTCAGACAATATGAATACATAGTGTCTAAACACACAGGGTGGTTATAATTAAATTTACCCTGTTTAGACCTACGTAGTGTCCTCTCTAGTGGAAGGATGTCGAAGAAACTTGATATTTAGGTTGTATGGGTCATGGGGAAAATATCTGCAATAAAAATAAAATTAGCTCAAATTTCGGTCGATAGATGTCGACTTTCATGTACGATAAAGGCCGTTATGCATATTTAGAGTAATTTAAAAAGCCAGTACTCACCGCCACAAAATCATTCTTCGCCATGACGTTAGAGAAGAAAGGAAGAGCTTTACTGATATTTATTAGAACAGCATAATTTGTCAGCTGCACTGCGAGAATATAGGCGCTTGAAAGACTTACGAAAAGGGTCTATGTCCAGGCAGGCTTTGAAAAAGATGATTATTAAATTTGAAGAGACTGGAGAGTTGGGTGTGGTACAAGGAAGAGAACGGAAAAGAATTTTCAAATGAAACTGCTGAAAATGTCGCTCTTGCCGTGTCGAAAGAACGTCTGATTCGTAATATTCTTCATGAAGTGCTCAAGCGGTGACACGTGATTTGTCCCTCCGTTGGTCTACACTACGAAACGTTCTTCGACCTGCAGATCCTGCAGATCAAGAGAAACGAAATCAATTTGCTAGAATTTTTTAGCCAGAAGAGCCGTTGAAAATTCATTGCCTTGGAACATTTTGTGGTCGGACGAGGTTCATTTTACCCTAGGCGGAGCAATTAATACTCAGAACTGTCGCATATGGGGTACTGTAAGCCCTAATGATGTGCATGAACAGTCTCTACATCCTGATTACATTACTGTATGGTGTGGTTTTACTGCTGATTTCATTCTTGGTCCCTTTTTTTTTTTGAGGAGAACACTCCTCATGGCCATCAAAGGTGTTCCGTTATGGGTGATCGTTACCGCGACTTTCTTCAGCAGCAAGTCATTCTTGCGTTACAAGAAGGAGAATGTTTAGGGACTACTGTCATCATGCAAGATGATGCACCACCTCACATTCCTCGACCAGTGACGGCATTGCTTCGTGCCTATTTTGAAGATCAACGGGTAATTTCAAGAAGTTTTACAACTGCCTGGCCTCCGCGTTTTCCGGACTTGAATCCCTGTGATTTCTGGTTGTGGGGATTCCTGAAAGATTGTGTCTATGGAGGAAGCATACGGACTCTGCATTAATTAAAAGCAAGCATAACACGTCATGTTGCTGCAATTGATCGAGAAACCCTTCGCACCATTATTGAACACGTCATAACACGTTTTGAACATGTGCCTGACGTAAATGGAATGTACATTGAACGTATATTGTAATCAAATAAAGTTTTTAAGTTCCAAATTGTGTTTTTGGTTTTTTCATGCGCCGCCTTCTCACCTGGCGGTTAAAATTGGAACATTTTTTTTTTTTTTTTTTGCAAATTTCTGTTCCCCATGATCTATAAAACCTAAGTGTCGAATTTCTGCGACAGCCTTCCACTAGAGCGGACACTGTGTAGGTCTAAACAGGATAATTTTAATTATAACCACCCTGTATATAAATAATGTTATATAAATATATATTTTCTAAATATAATTAAAACATTGCAATAATTTAAATAACAGAATAATAGAAAGAAATAATAGAATAATAAAATGAAAACGAATTTTTCGTTATTTAGTTATAAAAAAGGAGATAATATTTTTGCAGATAAAGAAAAATTGTAAAGCTGCAATATCAACATATCTAATAAGATAACATAAAATGTTCTATTCATATTGGAGAATTGTGTTCAACAGATAGTACAAAGCATTTAGCCTTTTTTCTGATGTAAGTTAATGTAAATAAAAAAATATGTGTTCCAAGACATTGCACACGAATAGATAGAAATATCAATAAAAATGTATTTTAATAAGTTTTAAAACGTAACTTTTAAGAACTCTCAAATTATTGAGAGGACAAATATTGAATGTCAAGAATTTGCTGATGATGAAAAAGTAATTTCTATCAACAGAAAAAAATGATCCTATTTTGTTATATTAAATTTCGCTGTTTTACTACTGGAAGTGTAGTTTCACGCATGATGGTATTTTCTAATATGCATTGCAAATATTATAGTTAAAAAATCAAATTAATTTTGGAGACCTAATATAAATTATAAAAATTTAAACTTTCTTTATAAATATTTAAACTCTCTATCTGTTTCGAAATAGAAGCTGAAATACTCAAATGTATATATAATATCTCGTGACATTGACAAAAACAAGAATTGAGATTATTTCGACAAATTGAGCAGCGAGATATGAAGAGTATGATATTTCTAAAATGACATCATTCGGCAAAATTCAGCGTAAAACTATGCAAAAATAAATATGTTTGAAACAGCGAAATTCAATAAAGTTCTATATTTTCACTCTGTTTACTTTAAGAAATATAAAATCCATTCAGTGCGGCATGGGTGACATCCATTTTGAAAGCATTTTTCGAAATTTAACTTTTTTTTCATTGAAGATAAAACTTCTGTTAGAATTTACCTTTTAAAAACAGATCCATACGAAAGGAAAATCTAGAATCCTCCTTTTATATAAACTGATTTTCCGCTTCACGGTTCTTCTTAAAACTTTATTATAATAGTTTATTCTAATATTTTTTGGTATATCGCTATAAATCGGGTTATATCAGTTGGTTGTGAAGGAAAAGAAATTTCCATTTTATGTTTGAATTGTTTATTGAAAAACTAAAGCTTTAAAGAGCTACTTATGATATTTATTATGTTAACGGAAAAAAATCGTTTGAACTTTCATAAATTTCTTAGCTAACTAATATGAATTTCGATTTCTTTTATTCTTGTGATATTATTCATCCAGGTTATTTTATGGATGTACGCATCTAAGTTTATTAAATGTTTCTTTCTAAATTTTTAAACAATTGGATTAAATTTAACTTGATTCAACTTAACTCTTTGTAACAATTTGATTAAAACTACTATGGTTTCTTAACATCACGATTGAATTGACATGGAATAAGTGAGAAATAATACATTTAAAAATTTAGAAAAAGTTTAATGAAAATTGAATGTTAATATTATTAATATTAAGATGTTATATTAATATTATTAAAAACTATTTACTATTTGAAAATATTCAAAAATAAATTTGAACAATGTTATTTATAGAAAACTCTGTGACATTTGGGAATATTCCAAAATATTTTTGAACGCCCTTATTTCTTTCAAATTTGAGGAGCTTGCTGAAAATTTCTATAACTTTCTTTAATACCAAATTATTAGATGAAGTGACTGTCAATTTTTGAAAACGATAAATCATGCCTTACAGGATGCACTGGTGTTAAATATTTCCAAATTCTTCTTCATAAGAAACTGAATGTAAAATCATTCTTAAAATTTCCATTTATACATATATGAATGAAATCAAGTAAAATAACAGTTCATAAAAAGAATATTTCTTATCTTACTGCATAGAAACAGGAATGTATATAAATAGCATTTTGCATATATTTTCCTAATCGAAAAAAACTATTATGAAAGTAATGGCTAAATTATCTTGCTTGAATATAATTAATTAATAAATATATAACCACAAGCTTGTTAAATTCGTTTATCTTTAGAAACTTATTCTTTTAGAAATAATTTTTTAATTTTAAATACATTTAGGTCTTATGAAATATGAAAAAGAATTCATTAAGTTTTTCTAGACATCCTCAATTTCACAACAAATGGAAAACGCAAAATAAGTTATAATTTCATTAATTATATATGTATATATAATTAGCTAGATTTTTTATATAATTTGTTATACTAAAGGAATGCTTATAGCTAAATCTGTAACATTTGAAGGTAGGTTTTACTTTCTCTAAATGAACCTCAATTAAATTTTTTTGGTAATAGCATATTTTCACTTCTTCTGCATTAAGCTTGAAAAAATTTTCAGAGTTTGAATCCAGAAATCAAGTCAGTGTTTTAACTAATACTTTTTCTGCATTTACAGAAATCGATCTAACAACATTTTGCATTTATTATATTCTGCTATGAATATAAAGTACCAGTTATATATTGATTTATGTTACATATATATTTATCAAAATCCGATAAATAAATTATTAAAGCAATTAGTGTTAGTGTTATTGTATTAAATTAAAGTTCTAGAAAAAAACAGGAATACTCAGATTAAGTCCATTGAAAATTTGAATGCAATTTTTCTCCTTAAATCTTGTAGAATATATCAATCAATTGTGATTTAGAAATTATGCTTCTAACGGAAAAAATTATATTATTCAATTCCTTTATATTATTCAAGCATTTATCTGTTAATACAATTAAAAAAAGCTCTTCTTAAAACTTTTCACCCGTTGTTGGATTATTTCCCATTTATTTATTTGATTTGACGAGCTTAATATTAATTTTTTCATATAATTTGTATTCTTTCAAAATTGTTGATGTATTCAAATAATAGGTATATTTTCTATCAGAGAAAATGTTTTCAATAAGTATTAATAGAAAAACAATTTTTCAATAAGTATCATTTTTTAAAAACATGAGGTTAAAAAGAATTTAGATGAAAGATTGTATAAATAAAATAATAAAACACTGTAAAAACAATGAACGGTATAAAAATTCAATTACCAAAAATAAAATTCAAAATTGTCAGCATAAATTATAACTTTACTGAAATGTAACTTCTGAAATATTTTTCAAGGTTTCTGCCAAACAAACTAAGAAAATTAACTAATTGTAATTAATAAAAATTATCAATTGATTTATCTTCTTACTGCATCGCCAAAGAGCCACCACTTACTGGAAAACAAACGATACGGTGTGCGTAGGAAGATTCTCACAGCGCTTGCGAGGTAGGGTTGAAATTATTATATTAATGTCAAGTTTGATAACAACGCTAGGACTATTTTGGAATAAAACTTATAATTTTGAATTCTTGTCGGATGCACTTTGGTGGTGTAATACTGTTGCTATGTTTGGGAAACAGGTTTATATTCACTACCAGAGCGCTTCCTGCATGAAAATTTCATAGTAGTTTAAATTTTGTATGATTCATTAGTGTCTTTCTCGATATCTGTGATAGATTTTCAGAGTTATAGCAATATAAAATTTCGAATTTTAGCATTTGTAATCTCTTAATCGAAGTATAGATGTCTTTATATTTAGAATCAGTAGAAATCCTCTGCCTTCTAAATAAATGTTCACAATCGTATATTAAGAGGTCTTGATTTGGGGTATATTTTTATATTTGAGGTAAATTACCATACTGAAAAGCATTTTTTTTTCAAAATTTCCATGTTACTATTCCTGTTTTGTTTTTTTAGTTCAAATTATTAAATTTGTCTCAAACTTTTTTTATTTCAAGGCCACACCGACTTCCTTCAAACTTAGTTTTGGTTCCTGCTTTATCTTTCTTTTCAAAAAATTTATACTCTCATCCATTTTAGTATCAAAGCCTTTCCGTATTTTTCTCAAAACTGAAAGTTTTGCTAGTAACAGTTCTGAAACTAGTTTATGTATTGAAAATAATTGTAGGATATCAATTCGATTGTATAATTAATTTGTGATACAGAGCCTCCCAAAATATTCAGCAAAAATTTCAGTTCTATGTAGGAAAAATGTGTTACATGTTATTTTAGTTCAATAAATTTTAATTTGAAAAGAATTTAAAAAAAATAAATAAATTATGTTCAATAAAAAATTATAATTCTCACACAATATCGTTAAAAATATTCTGGAGAAAGAAACGTTGTATAGAATTAAAAATTATAGAAAACTAAACTAATAGAAAAATTTAATTTAAAAATGCAATATCTCTACACAAATGATTTTTTTTCCTTGAGAGAGATTCTTATGCTTATTTCATATGCAAATCTAATAGAAAATTTGTAAACTTTATGAAAATACTAAATTTAAATTATCCCTCGTATGAAAATATTTATTAATAAGTTAGGGATAATGAATGATTATCATATTATATGATTATTTAATATTTGTACGTATATTTTTTTCCACTTTCTCGTATACGGAGCACATATAAAATATTGTAAAAGTAAAAAAAAATTGAACTTGAGATTTTGAAAGATATCACCGCTGCAAACTTCCAGCAGTTCGTAAAAACATATTTATGGCACTATATCCATATGGCACCAAATACACTCCATCTATCTATGAACTCGATAATTCTCAACAACGGATTAATTTATCCGGATTACGTTTAGTATCCGGATTTACGTTTTAGTATCCGGATTAAATTTGGTGCATGAACTCTTGTCCAAATTTTTAATTCCGTTTCATTAAATCCATTCAGTAGAAGACGGTCTGGCTGTCCTAGTACATGTGAACTTGACAGCTACAAATTGCCAAGATATAAACAGATAAAACGTATGGACAGATTTAGCAGTTAAAATGTAATTTCATATCGAATTTTGAATCAAATCTGTCAAAGGCTCTACAAACAACAATCTATATTGCCATAAGCATGTTAACGCAATGAATTAAATCAATGAAATTTGTTATGTGATCTTTTGGTTATAAATTTCGATTTCAATCAGTAAAAAAAAAAAAAAGGCGCTCAAAATAATATTTGTTTGATATATTCGGCAAAAATGCTGCTTCAAATTTAAGATATTTATTATTTTGCAACTATTGTTCACAAATGATATTCTAGCATTCGGTGATATACCCATTGTCTACAAATTTATGTAAAGAAAGGAGTACAGAAGCTTATACTCTAGGTATGCGAGAAAAAAATCGAGGAAACCATTCCACCTGTTAAGTTATCACTTCATTAAGTTACACCTATTAAACTGCTGAATTGCGTGTAGCATATAAAAGCAACTTCTGATCAACGGAAGAAAAAGCCTGTTTGATAATAAGAAAACATATGCTGATTTTTTTAAAAACACTCAGCAATTTTATATTAAATTATCAAAAAAGAAAACGATTTGAAAATTTATTATAAAAGCAAGTATTTGCATGCAGAACTGAAATCGCACTCTGTTTTCCATACTTTGCCAAATCTCTCACTCAAAGATTCGCCAAAGGCAAGATCTTCAGTATTTTGTATTAGTCAAATAAACTTCGGATCCATACATGCAGAAATTTAAGTCAATTGATGTTTGTAGATTCTTTTGTTGGAGCTGATATGTTACATTTGATGAAATTCCTGCAGTGGAAATTAACAATTACAATAAACAATTTATTGTTCAAGAACAGTTTGAGTATTTTTAGATATAATTAGATACAGAGAATATTTAATAGACAAACTCTCATCACCTTTCAATTTTCTCAAGTAGACTTTCTCAAGTAGACGGCAGACTTTCCACTTCAGGCCTCTCTGTGTCTGTAAAACACATTTTTGGATTTGTGTCTGTCTATCTGTCTGTGAACTTCAAAATTCAGAAACGCGTTGATCTAGACTGACGAAATTTAGTAAATATTCTTCATTATAGATATGTAGATTTCTGTCAACATTTAAATGAAATCGATCTCCAAAAAGTCTGTCTGTCCGACAGTTCGAATACAAAATACGCTTAGCATATGAAATGCTTATTCATAAGAAATTTGGAAGAAAATATGTGAAAAATATGACTGTTTGTCGGTATGTACTTTTCCAAACATTTAAATACAATTATTTAAAAACAAAACAACTTCGGTGCATAAAATTTAGTATGCCATCTTGTGACTGCACTTGTAGTTCTTGATCGAATTTTGGCTTTCATTGGTAGGAAAAAAAAGGTGTCCAAAATCGTTTTTCTATAATTGTGTATTAATGGTATGCAAAGGATTAAAACTAAAAATATCGACATAAATCACATGATATATTCAGCCATTATATTTTATTCAGACAAAACATCCATACTTCAAGAAAATATATTGTTATTCAATGTCATGTAAATATTCGCTGCCTTACTAAGATCACAATTTTCGGAAAAAGAGGCCTTTACTCGCCCAGTCTTTAATGAAGTGTATTCGAGAAAGTTTTGGGAACAGCTCCCACTGGTGATGTTCTTCAATCCACTGTGCCACAGTTGAGGAAGTAGTCTCTTTAGAGGTATTTTCTGTGACTGCGATAGTTACGTTGCCAGACCATATCCGAGAGTAATTAAATCTGCCTCCCCAGAATATATGTCTAGACTGAAACAAGCACAACACAGATAAATAACTGAGCAAAATTAAGTGACATCCGTACTTCTTGTTGTAAATCTATGTTTGCATGAAATTGTTAAAGGAATATTTTTTCTTTATTTCGAAACTTGTGCCCAGTTATGTAGCAGCGATAATGTGAAAGCTCATAAACATATTTAATTCCATTGCAAATATTTTTATTATACACAGATTAACTAAGGAAGTGAAAACGTTGTAATAAACTTTAAAATCCTTTCAAAATTTTAAAAAAAAATAAAAGTATAAAATATGGATCGGGGAAGAATATTATTAAAATGTTTATTTTTTAAATTTAATATTGGATCAAAAATTACTTTTTTATATAGTAAAAATATCCCTTAATAATACAGGTTGTCTTTGCGATTCGAATATATATATATATATATCACATCAGAACGGCTGAACGGAATTGGACGAAATTTAGCACAGAGGTAGACTATAGTCTGAAATAGGACATAGGCCACTATTTATTCCGGTTAATTGAGTGGTGAGTTTTTTATTAATTAAAAACTAACTTTCTCGCCAAAAGTTTGAAGCCAAATTCCGCCAAAAATGAATAAGGTTTCATTTTTTTTCCTACGCTAATGAGATTAGGCTTAACATGTTTTCCACCGAATATTTAAAACGATTCTATTTATTTTCTTAGTGTTTGATGCATTTGAAATTAAACATCGTTAATTAATCGATCTTTCGAATTCATTCTGAAGTACTTTTAAATTAAAATAAAACATTAATAAAAGGAATTGAAAATTTCTAATCGGCATTGCGTTATCCCAACTGGCGTAGAAAATTCACGCATTTGCGTTACCCAACTGGCGTTGAAAATTCACGCTTGCGCAGTGTGTTCTGATCGTTGACAGCAGCATTTTCATTTGAATTAAAAGTTTAAAAATGATGTGTATTATACTGTTGTCGCTATCTCAATCACAATCGATAAATAAAATAGACTTGACTTGATTTTAAAGAAACACGGAATTGATTTACTGTTTTATTTTTATTTCAGGTATACTATAAAAATAAATTGTTTCTAGGTTAATTGAGCGATTTTGAAATTAAATTGTATTTATGTTAGTTACATAATTTTCGTATATGCTTATAGTTTAAGGTGTATCGTTTATTAGGTTAGTTCTAATTTTTTTAATTTGTTATTATTTGATAGTTTTTCGAAACAGAAAACGCACATCTAATCTTTCGAAGCGGAGTAATAAAGCTTGACCTATGAAAGTAGCTAGAAGACTTGTTTGCAATTTTAGTGAGCACTTGCGTACTATCAAACCCCCTCCAGCTATGGGAAAAATACAAGGACGTTTTATCAGAAGATATCGTGCATAGGCTGGATGGCACTGAAATGAACTAATCATTAACGACACTTTGGTATTGATTGAGGATAAAATGATTTCCATATCTGAAAAATGTCTCGCTGATTTCGGCCTAACCCCACCGCAGCGAAGAGGGGAATTACCAGGCGAAGTTGTGTAGGGAGCTAAATTACGACACCTCGGTTTTAGAAGCGCAGGTCAATGAAATGACACTACGAGTACTTCCCAAGCGGCATCAAGTCTACAAATTGATTCTGAACCTATTAAATAGTGGAGGGGAGGGATTATTCTTTCTCGACGCACTAGGAGGCACGGGTAAGACGTTTGTACTGAATGTCCTGCTAGTCCAACTCCGCAAGGACCACAATATAGCTCTGGCTGTAGCTTCCTTGGGCATTGCTGCAACTTTGCTTAACGGTGGCCGGACTGCACATTCCGTTTTCAAATTGCCGCTTAATGTTGCAAGCGGAAATACCCTAACATGCAACAACCAAAAACAGCGGCCGGGGAGTCCTTTTGCAGCAGTGCAAGTTAACAGTATGGGACGAGTGTACAATGGTGCACAAGCATGCATCAGAGGCGTTCAACCGCAGCCTGCAGGACATCCATTGTAACCAGGCGGGGATGGGGGCGTTGTCGTTTTGCTCTCAGGCGATTTTAGACGGACACTACCGACTGCTGATCAGACCGTCAATTCTCATACATACACATCAAAATTTCCACGTGAACGAAGTCGCGGGTAATAGCTAGCATATATATATATATATATTCGAATCGCTAGAACAAACTGTGTTATTAAGGTACAGATATTAACTAGGGGAAGAAAGCTTAATTGTTGTATATTAAGCAAATATAAGCTCCTTTGAAAATTCTCAAAAATCCTTCTGTCTTTTAAACCTATCTTGCAATCTACTCTAACAAGCATAGTGCACGCTTCGGAGATTCAATCATTCACGTTTAAGTAAAGAGGAATGAAATTTCCTAGTGAAATCCAGTCGTCTCGGGTGCCCGTAATAATTTCCTTGAACTTGTGATTGGGGCTTTCCGATATTGCAAATGTTAAAACTATAATTGAAATTTTCAGGAACAAGTTCCTAACTAACATTTAAAACCCAAGAAGAAACTGCATGCTAAAATGTGGTAACTATAATTCCAGTGATCAACTGTGTAGGCAAAGAGATTGAATAAATATCTTAATATGAGTTATTGAATTAAAGATAATATGCCTGTAAATGAATATTATTGTGTTAAAAAAATCTATGGAACTTATTAAAATGTAATGTGACATCAGAAAATGTCATCAATTATTATCAGAAGTGCTAAAAATATCTCTCAGCCATTTCTTGACTGTTTTATTTTTGAGTAAATAGAATTCCTTTGATGTTGCATGCAACCTCTGCAAAATGTCCAATTTGTAAATAACATTATTTCTTATACTTTTTGATATTATTGTATTTAAATTTCTGGTATCCTTATTATAAATTATTCTTTTTTGTCTATTTATTAACTGATTGTCACTGAAAATCAATGGTGTTTTTATATCAACATTTGATTTGTTGGAGCGTAGGCAAATCTAAATTTTGTGCCAATAAACCCGAAGCAATCAAATTTTAATATTAAGGGCTTTTTTTTAAAAAAAATTCTTTTAGAAATCATGTAGAAAACCACAGGAACTTAATTAGAAGCTTTCCTCAAAATCCTTCTATATGCCATGCTAAGCGCATGAAGTTCTACTTATTTTTCGTTTTTTGCATTTGTTGATTTGAGAATATTTTAATGGTCCTACTGAAACCCGGTATTGCTTTGGTGTACTACCTGTTGAGATATCCAGATTTGATTTAAATGCCATCTTTCCATAACACTGAAGTAAGAATTACGGATGAGCTATAATGGCCATGACGAGATACGGCAGAATTCTTCGCTTTGAAGTACGTTCCACTACCAGTGTTCTTGTTTTTGTGTACAACCACTATTCGTCCCCACTGACGTGATATTTTATTTCTTAATTGCAATTTCTTGAATATATTATTTCCTTTTATACTGGTTCTATTTTTTACCATGATCTTTCGAAAACTTTAAGAGGGATATTTACTTATTACCCAATGACTCGGCATGCTAAAATTGGCATTTGGACATTTTTCTTATTTTCCTCCATGGGAATTGCAAATGCTTATCAATTTACTCTGAATATCTTCCAGAAAGGTGATTTACTCCTTTTTATTTAATCTGATTCCCAATTTCATCTGAAATATTAAAAATTACGAAATATTAAAAATTATTCCCTGTTTCTTTGAATAGCAGAAGCAGTCTCATATTCTTTTATCACGAGTTCTTTGCCATATGGATTTAACTAGTTATACAAAACTAAATAGGATTAGTAAAGATTAAGGATTAGTAATCTCAATAATAACAACGATATTTAGTATCCTGACATGAAAATCTCTGTCTTTTTTTAAAAAAATATAATATTCATTCCATCTGTGGTAAATCGGTTAAGAGACATACCTGTTTTATAAAATTCAAAGATTCTTAAAGCAAGAACAATAAAAAATTGCAATTCTTTAAAGGAAAAAAAAAGTTTTTCATTTTAAATATTTTCTTACCACACACACAAAATAAAACTGATTTGAAATAGATTCAGAAGTAACCGGAATAAATTTAATTCTGAAATAAATTATTGCAGTTTTTCTTTGAAAAATAACAAATTGGAGTTATTGATTTATAGTTATTTGGAACTAAAGAGATTCTAAAATACTTCCGAACAGATAAAATTCGATGAAGTTTATTCGTATTAATGCTTATTTTGCAGAATGTTTTCGAAGCGAGTAGAAAAAAGAATTTATTTCTAAAAAATATAATTTATATATTTTTCTTGAAGAACGAGTATCTGTCTGAAAGCTGTCTGATTTCATTCAGGAAATTTATTTGCTTAAGGGTTTCCCAGTTCACAGAAAAATGAATTCAGAAAGCATGGTTGTATTAAAAAGGAAGAAAACGTTGCTGCAAAAATAGGTTCTCCAATAATTTTCGAGCCATTTCTTGGTTCTATATTATTTCTTAATTCTGTGTAATTTTAAATGATGTTAAAGATAATATCATTTGAAGAAATTTTATAAAGTTATTGTTAAGAATTATTTATTTATTGATTTGATAAATTTTAGAAAAAAAATATAAATAAACAGAATTATCAAAGAAAAAATAAAGAATTTAATTGATTTTTTAAATTATTAATAATTCACAATTAATTTCTTGTATTTATATCACCGCATAAAATTTTCATAAATCTTTTACAGATTTGTCAAAATATTATTTATTTTTTCACTGATTTCATATTAATTTAAATATGCAGAATGTAACCTATAAGAAAGTTATTTTGCATGTGTAGGGTCACTGGGCGTAATTAGTAAGAAGGAGTAATTGGGAACAGCATTTATACTGTATAATAGTGAATCCTTTGCAAGAAGAAAAAAATCTGGTTTGTATACTGCACTCTAGATGATAACGATGAACATTTTTTCAATATTATTTTCTAAGAAATAGTTATTTTAGTAGTAGCAACAGTTTTCAATAAAAATACTACCAACACTTTTCAAAGTGTCATTATTCATTCCACATCGGATAATTGGAAGCCCTAGTGGTACAATATGTGAAATCCTCTTAAATATATACATATTCGATGACTGAAAGAGAAATAACATCATGCATTTTCTACAGATTTCTCAGATAACAGAACTAAATGTTTCTTATAAGAATTCTTAGATAGTATGTATGACATAGAGAAACTTCACAGCGCATTAGTAGCAGGATTTCAATATTCCTCGTATGTGGAACTGAGCTTTATGTTTTGCTCAGAATTTTGGAAGGCTTTATCTAAAAAATGATATTTTCTTCTTCCCAAGCGATCTTATTAATAGACATGGAATTTTTAGTAAATCAAGCTACAGTTACAACTGCCTGAAATATGAAGAAAAATGTGCATTTAATGTAATACAGCTGCGAAATGTCTGAGAAGCGTTCTTTATAGAATGTAAAGACAATCGATAATAAATCTTCAGAAGATGTAACAAAATTCAAAGAAGACTTATAAAATTATTTATTTTTTAAGTCCTATTGCAAATATGTAAAATTCCATTGAGTATTTCCTAATCAATTTATTAAATAGTCACTTCTTACTCTATAAATTGTTCATTTTTATCAATGCGCATGCGTGAATGAAAACAGTATCTTGTTTTAACGAATATAATTCTTACATTATAGTTTAAAAAGAATGCAATTAGGACTTTTGTATCTGTTAGCCTGTCTGTGCATGTCGTTGAATGTAAATTTTTTCGTAATGTAATTATTAAACAAAAATATTCATTGCACCTCTACACGAAACACTTAAAGTACAGAAGGTATTTACATAATTTTAGAATGATTTCGGCAAAATTAAAAAAAAAAAGGCAAACGTTTTGGTAGTAACAGTTTCTAGCAACAAATTATTATTTAAAATGAGAAAAATTGTCTGCTACGTTTGGATTTATTCTTCTTTTAAAATATATTACGGAAACGAACCGTGAACATAATAGAGTATGTCTGCTCTTTCTGAAGATAGAATTCGTATTCCATAATTTAGAAACTTATGAAATGGCATTAAAATTGCTAAGTGCAATATAAGCGATAGTTTTAGTTAAAGAAGGAAAGAACAACAACCATTATTTCTATATGGGAAGAAAACTCCAAATGAATACTGATTCAGGTATGTAGTATATAAAACCTTTCAAAAGTGAAAAGTGAAATCACTGGTATTAATAGATAATTTTATCGAAGCAGAAAAGAATCACGAATCTTTAAATACACCTTTTACAACAATAAATAAAATAATAAACTAAAATTTACGATTTATAAAATTAAAAAAAACATAAAGCTATCAGCTTTTTCAGAAGCATTTGGCTGAAAAATTTGTATAACCCTGTATGAAAACTATTTAGGAGGACATAGATGGAAATACAATATGATCCTTGATGAAGTATGGGTTTATCTAAATGAATGTCACAAGAATAATCTATTTACCGCTGAAAGTGCTGTTGCAGTAGGGGCCTATAATTGTCGCACAGATCTCTTACAACGGAAAATTAAAAATTAAAAAAAAATAACAGAGAAAATGTCTAAATCAACTTAGTGTATTATCAAGAGAATGTTTTATGCCAGATATTTGCGGAAGAATTCTTCATTCCAATGACTTTCAAAGTATGAACGCTCGTCATGACAAACTCATGCTTCGAAAAGAAGCAATGCGTTCTTGAAAAAATAGTGATTGATATAGGCATTACACATATCTTTTCAACATAGTCCCTGCCATTTCAGCTATGAACTATTCATGATTCTCTAATCTGTTGAAAAGAGCCATTTTTAATCGCACACCCGTTACGATTGATAGACTCTGGGAAGTAATAGAAAGTAGTTGGAATGACAATTAATGCAGTTGTAAATTTTGCAAAATGCCCTTCCATCATGAAAATGACAATGTATACTTAAACTCCAGAATAAAATCTACCAAATGAAATATTTGAAATAATAGTTTCTACGTTTAAAATAGTAATTAACGATTTTGAAAAAAAAATACTAAAAATGTGCAAACATCTATCTGTATTTCATTTCCTTTTATGATTTTCGTTTTACTATAAACCTCATTCATTTTACCATAAAGGTAAATAATAATAACATTATTATGTAATTGTATGTTTTTGCTAAGCTTTCATCTATTATGTTTGTGAATGATTTTGATTTATTTAATAACAATTGCGAAGATACCATTAATATATCATTAGGTAAAAGAAGAAAAAGGGGAAAAAGGAAATCTTGTCTTTAACCATTTAATATCAAATTAATTTAAAGAATAAATATCTGTAAAATTCATTCAAATTCTTTTAGAAATCCCAATATATTACAGAAAAAAATTTCTGTAAAGGAAACATTCTTTTAAAAATATTGTGCTTTATTTTTTTTAAAAGAACATAAGAACCATTTTATGCTTAATATCTGATAATTTCATGTATGATACGAATTCGTTAGTTTCATAATTTATAATTTCTTTAGGAGATTCTATGCTTTAAAATGAAAATATTAATGGAAATAGTAAATTATTGAATGCAGATTTCCACGATGACTAATTTTAAATGGATTGCAAATTTTTAAAATAATATTTTGGTGGGGAGTTTTTTCCTTAAATAATTTAATTTAGATTTCTTAGTTTTTGAAATTTAATTTTTTCATCTACACACAAAAATTCTTAATAAATTCCTCAGAAATAATTTTAATTCAGTTTTCTTTCCAAATTTCATTATTATTAAAACGAATAGAAAATATACTCTCTAGTTTAAAAAACACTGACATTTTTTTATTATAATTAAGTTTTAAAATGGAAGATAATCTAATTTCTCAACCACTTGCTTAAATTATTTAAGTTTAAAAAGTTTTTTACATTTTTCTTCTCCATTAACTTCTGGAATTCAGAACTTTTAGTACTTTCATTTTTAAAAATAAAAATAAATACTTTTCCATATGATAAAAAAGCTTTTAAAGTAGAGAAAAAATTTAGAAGAGAAATTTGTCAAAATATTGAATGAGAAATTGAAAATAAATTCCATTTTATAGTTTCTGAATTAAGGGGATGAAGCTGAAAAAATTAATACTAATGTTAGGTTATATTTTTGCTAATAAAATTACACTTATCATAATATATTGTCAGATCAAATTTTGAGAAATTTTCAAAACTTTTTGATTTTTATCTTTTTTTAAGAGATTTTTTGATTTTTAGTATTATTTTCTAGATGAAAAATATTAGAGTCATAAATAATAATTAAAGCAGAACTATTAATTAAAAATAATTTTAATTCAATTTTATTCGCCTCATCTTTAGATTAAGAGTCAAATGAATGTTGAACATTCTTTCTTAGTGATTTTTTTTACAAGGAAAGAAATGAATTATTTTAACGGTAAATAATTCTTTTATTTTGCCTTTAAAATCTTCTTTGTTCATCTTTGGACACAGTCTACATATTTGTCATGATTAATTCATCATGCATGTCACAATGGTGTTTGTTTATTTTTTCACTTGCTTAAACATGCCCATTTTCATTCCCATTTACCAGATGTATTCTTGTATTTTACTCTTGAACTTTTTTTTTGTACTCTTGGGAATTCTCTATAAATCTGTAGTATTCTCTGCATTTCAGAAAATTATCAATTTATCAATTGATAAATTAAATTTTTATTTGATAACGCGGTGCTATTAGAAATAGAGTTTGTGAAATTTCGATTTCAAATTCTCATTATATAATTATGTATAATAAGATAAAAAAAGATGTAAAATAAATTAAAAGAAATAAAATATGCCAGAAATCATAAAAGGTTTTGATGGTATTGAATTTGTATAGCCTATACATTTATTATAGGCAAAACACACTCAGAAAAGCATATATATATATATATATATATATATATATAGAGAGAGAGATAGAGAGAGAGAGAGAGAGATTTAAGTATATATATATTGCATTAAGGTTACAAATGATTTGTATGCTTTAAGTGTGCTATAGATATCTAGCACAATCTGGATTAGAATCCTTTCAAAAAGTAGTATATAATTCATCTAATTAAGTTGT
>JAPMOR010012310.1:817343-839316 GCA_026543865.1 Argiope aurantia | reverse complement strand
CTTTTTATTGAAAAATAGAAAAATGCTAGTAACTCGAATTAGAATTTTTGTTAAGAATAACGTTGATATAATTTTTTTTAGAAATTTAGCTCAAAAATTTCTATAAATTCGACTTCTTTTCTTAAATTGTCATATCAAATCTCTCGGATAGTCGTCTTGGAAGAACAGTCTTTTTGAAGAGGTATGTATCAATTATATTTGATAGTACTTAGTTCATATTTGTAAATACTTCTGCACTTTTAAAAAAATACATTTTCTTATAAAGTGTTTTAATTTTACTGAATATGTAGCAGTTTGATTGTTAATATAAATAGTTTTATACATTAGTTAGTGGCAGTTATGAAAAAGGTAAAAAAAACTAAAATCTTCTTATAAAAAATTCAGGAGTTGCAGATACTGGACCATAAATATTTGAGGAGAAGTTGGAAATTTCTATTCCTCTATTTTCCTTTTCAATTCTTATTCAGGATATATAATTTTTGAAGAGAAAATAATTTTTTCCAGGAGGAATTATTTATTCATAAATTGTTTTTTCCTCTATAAAAGGAAAAAAAATAGCATACGAAAAACATTAAGCGAGAAATTTATTTTTATGAAATGAATATTTTTCAGTATAAACGACAGTATTAATAATTATAAGATCTTTTAAATATTCATTGATAAAAATAATCATTTCATTAAAACGTTCTTTCAAAAGTATTTCATGCATAAAATATATTGTATACAGAACAACACAATGCATGCCATTTCTTCTTATGTAGACACATACATAAAAAAATCTAGAAATTTGATTTATTACAAGCTGTTCCGTTTCCTTATTCTCATTCAGCTATTGCACCAGAGCTATTTTGTATTGCACGTAAAATTAAATTCCAGAGTCCTTAAACCTTTAATCGGGAATGACGCATAGAATAATGAATCTGCAATCTATCTTTTACAGAAAGACTTCCCAAAAAACTACCATGAAACTAGAAAACATTAATTACGGATACGTGCCATCCCTAAAGTGATCAATATATTTCATATTTAAACAAAGTGAATTTTAGTGCATTTTTAATGAATTTTTAAAAAATTGCACTCACCTGCTTTTCAAACAAATGTGTGATTCTCAATTCTCGGTGAAATGATATGAAGAATCGCAGTTATTCTACAATCTTAGAGAATATTTCATTAATTGGTACAGTTTCATTGATGTAACATCGGTTTGGAAAATATACATTTATAGCTTCAGAAATAAACCATTCGGGGGAATAAACCGTTTCAGAATAATCACTGTACATTTTTGACACCAAATAGCATTTTTCAACATAATGTTCGGGTTTATTTGCAAGTCCAAATTCATCCATAATCATTTTATTATTCTATTTTATCTGCTTCTAATGTTAGGCGTGAATTTTCTATAAAAAATAAGACCAATAGTTCTAACATCCAATCTAAACTTATTTTGGATAATAAACTATTTATGTTTCTCTATTTGTAAAGAAAAAGAACTTTATGAAAATTAGTATTCATATATAGAACTCTATATAAAATTAGAATGCTTTGCAGACATCTGTTATTCTACGAATGATTTCTTCAGTTTCAGTTAAAATAGCAGATAAACATTCATTACCTGAAATTCGATATCCCTTTTAGGATCGGACCGACTTCAGAATATTAACATCAATTTTTCTTTTTCTATTTATTTAATCATTTAAGAAATCGCATAGTATGTTTTCTTAAAATTCACGAATCTCTTTCTTAGAGATCTTGATCCTAAAATCTTTTATTGAAAAAAATTTACTTTTAACAATCCCCTTACTTGGGAAAAGCTATTCGTCCTTTCAACTATAACAATGAAACATTTTTCTTCTCTCTTTGATGTCACTTTAACATTTACAGCTAATTTGCTGAAATTCATAAGGTACTGACAAATTTTTGAAGACTTTTAAATGAATTTAATTGAAATTCTACTTACCAAGCCAAGTTAAAAAAACAAAAAAAGTAATTTTGAGTAAATTTATCTCACAGTTAAATTGCATGCACACATGTAATTGTTGCATTGAATATTTTTAGAAAAATGGTATCACTATCAAAAAACATAACGAACATTATTTTAATATTGTCTTTCGAAATGCTGGAAATCTGACATCGTCAATAAATTTACCTTTATATTTCCTAATTATATACATTCTAGATCATGAAGCTTCTACTTGTTTTCCTTTTCCTCGCAGGTGTGGGAACTGAGATGGCAACAGGTGAGTTAATCTGCACTGGCATTAATGGGTGAGTTGGAAAGAATTAAATATTAATTTTGTATTATCTTATAAAGTCATTACACAATACACATTATTTACGAATGAAACATTCAGAAGCATTAATCAATGGTACTAATATCCTTATAGTAAGAATTACTTTAAGTAAGTAATGTTAATGGGACTCGTATCATTAAAGTAAAAACTTAGAAGAATGTGTGAAGGAGACTTTACTTTGCCTCTATTACCTCTCATCTGTACATATTTCATCACAAGTTTATGTGTTGCATAGCTTCAAACTTTTCGGAATTTCAATTTTATTTTTTTTCAACATTCAATTTTGCATTTGAACTATCTGTCTACATCGAACGCAGACTTTTATGCCATTAAAATCGAATATTTAAAAAAAAACTAATTTTATATTAAGCGTCAAACAACAAAAGTTAAAGCTATGTAAATCACTTAATTATTAGAAAGAAATCATGCCATGTTCCTCAAAGGATTACTGTTATAATCTTTTAAATGTAGAAAACGAAATTCTTTAAAATTTTATTCAGGCGATAAGATGAATCCTACAAAAAATGTAGTGGCATGCTTGTATTGATGAATGCGTATTTATTTCATTTTTAGACTGTAATATAAATTAAATAAACAAGAAAATCGAGATGTGATGCATGCACGTTATTTAAAATCTTAAAATAAACCTTCTTTCTTGTCGAATCATTATTTCAAAATGTCTTAAATCCAAATCGAAAACATATCTTATATATCCTGTTACTATTTGTATTACTTTTATTTCAATCCATTTTTACCTTTGTTTCCAATAGTAGATATTTTTAATCTGACATTGTCAAAAATATTTTATAAACGGCATGAAAGACGCAATAACAAGTATTGTGACGTTATCGGACGAATGTTTTATATTGAGTCTTGTTGATTGTAATAAATTGTTAAAAATATTTTATTCGGTTGACAGCATGCGTTCTTTTCAGGTATGAACAGTAAACAATTAAATTCTTCTGAAAAAAACTCTGCTCGAACGACTTAACTCGACGAACAAACGAATGTTTTTTAAAGAGTCATGTTGAATATAATAAATTATAGAAAACGTTTTATTCGGTTGACAACATGCATTCTTGCCATCGTCCTGGTGTGGGGGTAACTCATCTTCCCCATGATCTGGGTTTCCCGGGTCCTTGTTCAGGAATGGTTACTCTTCCTATGTATTGTATCTGTAAGGTGTGTGAAAGAGCCGCCCCCATCTGTAAAAAACGGAGTTGTGTAAGCGAATATGTGAGTGCTATCTTCATATGCACAGAAGTCAGGCATATGCCCTCGGGTGCCCAGTAGTATTTACCATCCGTAGCTACAGTATCCCCTTTCAGTAGTAACGTGGACACTACGTCATCATCGTCAACAGGCATTCTTATCAAGTATGAACAATAAAATGCTTTTGAAAAAAACTCGACTCGAACAACTAAATTCGAAAACGACTCGAAAGCTGTGTGTTTTGAAAGTGCGTTTTACATTGAAATGCTTTGTTTTAATGTAACTTAATGGATTTTCGTTGATGGACACAGATTTACCATCCGTTCATTTTTAGGATATTTCGAAAAGGTGTGTTCTTCTCTGGAACGAGTTCCATGCCCAATGGGATATAACCTAAAATGTTGCTAAAATCAGGACTGTAATGTAGAAGACGTTTGTTGCCCGCGTGGATGTCAAGCAAAATGTCAAAAACCGATGCTGGGTGGTAGGACTCCAGAGTACAGAATACACCCCGATACATTCAAGGAACAAAGAAACCGATATATGGATGAGGTGGCAAATGGTGAGTTGAAAAGAAAGAAATATTAATTTTGTATTATCATATAAAGTTCTTACACAATACTCGGCATTCGCGAATGAAACATTGAGAAACATTAATCAATGGTAGTGACATCCTTAATGTAATGTATTAAAAACTAAGAAGAATATGTGAACGAAGCGTTACTTTGCGTCTATTTCCACAGTTATAAATATGTCAGCGTAAATTCATTTTTTGCATAGGGTTAATGTTTAGAGAATATTAAATATATTTTTTTATTTTCATCATTCAGTATTGGTCCTGATTTTCTATAGACTTTTATGCAATCAAAATCGATTACTATTTTTAAAATTTATTTTTGCAGTAAGCATCAGGTAAGAAGGGTTAAAGCACTATAAATCACTTAATTATTAGAAAGCAACATCGTAACCGTTAACATATTTGTTTATGTCTATATGGGAGAACGAGACATCTAGGGATGCGATTAGAGTCTTTGGCGTAGATTGGAGCATGCGCGGGAGAGAGCAGAGGCTCTTATAAAGAACGCCGTCCAGTAGCGCTACTTGATGAATTCCTCGAGCACAGAAGAACCATTTACTCCAATGTGTACTGTAAGACACATTGGAGTAAAGACTGGTATGTGGATTATTATGATCTGTGCAGGAAGCAACAGGATGAATGTTGTAGGAAACATTTCTTTAATAATCACATTCACACACTAAGCAATTACAAACACAAAGACAAGACATTTATGCGCGCGCTTCACAGTTCAGCGTCACATCTCCTTCTCATTACAATCGCAATGCATTATGGTATTACATATGGGATGGCTTAATCAGGTATCGCCATCTAGTATCCAAAAGAGAAGATAAGTGTAATGCAACTGCTACAACAGTAATTATTGAATATTGACTCACCTTCTATACAAACAAATTTACACCAATTTATTTAATTTTTAATGAGCAAATAGTTTAAAATATTGAGTGTATAGTGAGACTGAAAAATATTATTAATTGACAGTTTAACGTGGAACAAACATATTCACACTTTTTTCCATATTTACGTAAGAAAAATAAGCAGAAGAAGAAAGTAGCAGAAGATTTAGAGAAGATAAAATTAAATTTTTACATGAGTTGCTCGCACGTGCTTTCTACTTCTTATTTTTTATTTCCAAATTGTAAAGCGGATATTTCATAGCTTTCTTGTAAATATTATAGACTATTGTGAAAAAATATTCAATTATATTATTTGCAGGAGTCAGTTCCTCATGAATAGGTAAATATCTTTTGTTTGCTTGTAAATGCAATGTTTCTTAACCGAAAAAAGAGCTAAAAAAATGAAATTTCATACATGGGCTACACCAAGATTATAAATATCCAACAAATTTTGACGGAATCGATAAATAGATATAACCATCTATCATTCCGTGCATAAATCAATACAAGAATTCGAAACCGTAATTGGCTAAGTAAAGGAATCAGACACAATTTTTTAAACTAGAACTGAATATCTACGGCGCATTTTCCTCCATAACTATCAATTAATAGGCATTCTATAGCTAGACTATTCGTCAGCATCTGAATGCAATAACTTTCAAGAGGATGATTTTCATTACATGATGTAGTAATCAGAATTTAAAACTTGAATCAAATTATTGAAAAATTCTTCCTACAGCTGTGTGGTCTGTTTGCTGTTCTTGATATATTTGAAAATATAACTTGAAGGTACAAACGACAAGAAAAATAAGTTAAACAATCACACTTTATAAAAAAAATTGGAAAACAGTATTAAAATACGGATACAGTCAGTTATCACAAAAATATTATTCCATATATTCTTCTTTCTGTGTTGCTAAACACAAAACGTGGTATTTTGTATGAATATAGAATACACTGCTACTCGTTCTGAGTTCATTTCCCACTTATTTTAATAAATGTGCGCAGCTAATGGATTTTTCTTAAACTTCTTGTTTCTCTAATTTAGCCATTTCATTGAAACGTGAAATATATTTATGTAATGTGTAATTTTACATCAGGGAAACCTTTTTGAGAAAATTGGTTCTTTACCTTAGAAATAATACCTTATGAATTGATGTAAAAAAAAACCATTCTTAAAACTATAATATGAAAAAGAGAAGAATTTTGAGTTGTAATTTTTATGCTTTCAAACAATTCGCCCAAATTTTTTCTAATTTTTTTATTTATTTTGTTTTAGCATTGATTCGAGAATATGAAGATGCAATACATTTTACAAAATGTATAAACATTATTATGTATTTCCATTTTTCTAATGCTCATTTCTTTACTTATGCATGACTACATAATCAAAATGGAAAAATTCTTCATTTTAAATTATTTACTTTCCAAACGAAACCGAAGAAGTACAATTGCATACTGGTTACCCTAGTTAACTATGCATTTATCTGGAACAACTTATTTCTTTTTGGAAATTAACATCTTCTTAAAATTTTAAGAATAACAAGATTCCTAACCAATGCAAAAGTTGGTTAGCTCTATAGAGATACAATTTCAAGTAAAAAAAATGCAATAATTTTGATGATGGAAATTATAAGCAATAGTTACGAAAGTTAGATTGAGCATTCTATAGAATATTTTGAGCTTAATTTTCAATTTTTTTAATTATGTATTAGACTTCAAAATATTCGATATAATTATGAGCAATATTTCATTATCTCAGACTTATGGTTTTGGGCTAAATAATGAGTCGCTACTGAAAGCAAAACAAAGCAACAACGAAGGAAAAAAAACTTCTCTTGGCAAAATGGAAAGCAAATATAGATTCTTTTTCATCTACGTTAATATTTCATGATTTTAATTTCAGGCAAAATTAGAGGTTGAAAATCATATTTCAACCTCTATATTACAGTTATCGAAAAGAGTATTGCAGTTATCAAAAAAAGTTAAGATATCGCAGTTAAAACAAACTTTAAACATACTTTAAAACAAAAGTTGTTCGTCTTAATGAGGCGATAATTTGATTTATGTTTCTGTCTTCAATATTAAGGAAATTACAGTGAACTGAATTTTCTGACCACCACCACCACCCCATTTTCACCCCCTTTGAGCTAGATGATTTACGGCTACATTTCTAAGAATACATTCTAAGCCGGTTAAAATTCAAATGAAATTGCTGCGGTTATCTTTTTTACAAGAAAACACGTGGAAAGTTTTACACCCATGTATATATACATACATGAGTGTAATATGTAAGATAAGGAAAAGAAATGACAACTGCCCTCAATAAGGCCGCCGTATTTAATAAGTTAAAGCAGAAATTCCTATCTTTACAAAAGAACTGAACAATAGTTTTGTATATACTTGTGGGTATCAAAAGGTCACTTCTCAATCGTCCAAGAAAGTATTTCCATTCCGCAATCTCTTTTCTGAGTTCTTTTCATTTTGTTCCACGATCTTCTTTTTCCTTTGATTCTCACAAAAAGTTTTTGAGAGTTGTCCTGGAAATATCTCTTTTCGATAATCCTTTCTTATACGACAGAAATTTAATACAATACCAAAAAATCTTTTCAGGTTGTTTTTTCTATGGAACATAACATGGTGAAAAATCTGAATCAGAAAAGAAGTTTCTAAATTTTTCTTTTCAAATGTAACTTTTATCTATGCATTTAGGAAAAGGTATTAGAACTGAATAAATTGCTTTCCTAACAAGCATAAATGAATTTTTATGGCCAATGCCTTCTTATTTTATAATCTTGCAGTAGATTTCTTTGAAGTAGTTTTTATTCTCTACATTTCTTTAAAATGTATGTCAGTTAATTAAATATATGTGATGTTCACATTTCGCATTATATTTGTAAAAATAAAAAAAGCTCATCTCTTTTACTCTTCTCAAATTTATTAGCAATTATAAATATGAGTATATATATATATATATATATATACATATATATAAATATATATTTTTTCCTAATAATACTCCTTTTAGTATGAATTTTCAATTTTCCATGAATTTTTACTGCTTATCTGAAGCCAAGCATCATTTAAACTTTGCTCATTTTACTATAAGTAATAAAAATCAAAATATTTCTAACACAAAATTATTTCAGGATTTTGGATCACTTAAATTCACAGTAAAAATGTCAACCTTCAGAAAACCTGCAGTGAAACAATTTTATTTCAACATTACCACTGCTAAAATTATCAATATAATTTTCTATTTATTACCTAAAATATAATTTTAAAATTTTAAATTTTAGATGTTTTAAATATTTTACGCTTAATTAAGAATATTTACAATAATATGATATTAGTAAAAATACTTGTTTAATATGAAATGACATTGATATGATATGACAAATATTAGATTTTTCACATTTTATAAAGAGTAATTTTTCTAAACTTTTATTTTTATTATCATCAAAAGCAATAATAAAAAAAACTATAACTTTTAAAAAAGCAATGACTTAGGAAAGCTTAAGCAAATTTTGCATTTAGTTTAAATTGAAAGGTAAAGGAATTGATTTCATAATATTAAATTATAAAGTCAGTGAATTTCCTCAATTCGCATTAAACTAGATTCATTACTTATATACTGCATGGCTATATTTTTTATTTTTCATAGAATAATTATATTGTTTTTTTTTAGTCAGCATGTTATAGTGATTTCCTCGTTCTTAAACTGTTAATACTGAATAATTTAACTGTTTTAGAATTACACTTTTCCTATTTGAAAATATTAAAAGATATTATCAAAACAATCATCAAAATAATTATGAGATTTTAACTATTATTTGTAACAGTATGATTGGCAAATCATGGCTTTGAAACTACTCAAATCATCAACATCTTTAAAAAGATATAATTTAAAATGAGTTAATTAAATTTTGGGAAGAGAAAACGTTTTACTTGCATCTCTTTGATAAAATATGCCAAGAAACTAAAATCAATATAATTGGGAAATCAAAATAAAGCATAAAATATATAATTAAGGAAAAAAGCAAAAAATAAATGTTCATTATCTCCCATTTTATAACTGATTCAAGAAATGTTTAATAATGCAAAACTTATCAAATCAAATAATAATCACTGCCTTCAATGAGTTTGAAGTAGGTAAAACTGTTTTTAAAAAATGCATAATAATTGCAAGTAAGTGAGTCGACTTCGAAGTTAATGTTTCAAAGGAAGAAAACATCCTTTTTACATTTTTGTTTCTTTAGAATAAACAAAATATTTACCAAATATATTTATAAAATAGAATATTAAAGACAAATATTAAATTAACACACAGAAAAAAACTAATTTTAAACATGAAAAAACTAATATTTCATTTTGTTTGATCATAATCATGGTTATAAATTAAATTTCCTATGGCGCGATATGGACAGTTAGGAGAATTAAATCTTGCAGAATCCTCATTACAAAACTAGAAAATAAATTAGATTTTCATGAACAAAATTTTTTGAAAATTTAAAAAAAAATTCTTAAAAATTTATTAAAATTCGGGTAAATTTTTCTCATTATAAATTTAGTATCATTCTTGTGAAAGAAATATCTTTCGAAAATAGTACAAGAAAATACAGAATTATTGTTTATCTTTAAAATAACAGAATTATTAATTAATTAATTAATATTAGGGCAAAGAAAGTTAACAGTAATTCTCCCCCCACTTTAAATAGTATGTAATAAATTTCATCATGAGTAAAAAAAAAAAATGTAGTTTTGTGAGAGAAATTAGTTTTATATAGCTTTTCGATGAACATTTTGACTAGAACTAATATAAAAAATTATATATAAAAGAAATCATAAGAAATAAATAATAATGATTTATTTTAATTTCCTTAATATTTGGAAAGCAAAAGTTTCAAACAAAAAATATATTTCGCAAGTTGTAAATGAAACTATCCATTATGCATTTCCAAGAGGTAATCAATTTATGAAAAGAAAGATAATTACATCAGAAAATTGTGAAACTAGATGTCGTAAAAATGATGTATCTTATGAATTAAAATAAGTTATATGTGTTGAAATAATTTTTTTTGCTTTGAATTCAACACATATAAGTGAAATGTTTGAATAAAACAATTAATCGATATTTACCTTGGAAAACGTCGCATAAGGAAATGAATTTATTCAATAGTCGTCTTTCTTTTTATTCCTATGTTAAAGTCATTACCAATTATTATTTTCTAGAACATTTAATCAATGCTTTTGAAAGTTTGAAATGGAGGGATTCAGATATATAGGATTATAGATAATTGCCTTATTGATGGTATATTATAGTATATTAAGTAATAATATAATTTTTAATAATAGTAACTGAAATCGTAATATTATCATGATAATTATTCTTAAAGAAATATCATAAAATGAAATCTTCATTAAAAAGAAAAAGTACAATTCAGGAAGTTTGCTAATCTCCCAACCATATTCAGAGCATCAGTAACCGCCTGAATCACTACAGTTAAACATTATGGAATATGAGTAGTTAATTGGGAAAAAAATAAATTGGAAAAACTTTCTGCTGTTCGATTCGTTTCACTTCGATTCGTGTTACGCATTTAACATTAAAATATAAATTGAGATATTGCAGCCATATTTGTCAAAAAAATGTTTAGCTTTAAAATGTAAATAACGCATTTTAAGATTTCATGCATTTTGTTACATTAAGAATAAAATTATTATTTACTTAGAAAAATGAAAGAGAAAAATAATGGATGGTATTATATTAGGTAGCATACAGGGAATTAATCTACATAAAATTCTGAAAGCATCAAAAAGTGCACTAAATATATGGTCAAATAATTACAGACGTAATATACATCAAATAGTCAAGGACGCAATATATATCTGAGTACGTGACCGCATAAAAACAATCGAGATTATTAAAAGGACAAAAATAAAAATTAATTTAAATATTAATTTGTAAATAATTATTGCGTTAAAAATCAGATAAAAAAATCCTACATAAACTTTTTTTTGTAAAAAAATTAACTAAAAGTAATTACAATTTTCAAGACAAATATTTCTGGTGCTAAAAATAAACTGGAAACCAAAATCTATCTGCCAAGACTCTTCAAAACATTTCAGTTAAATTTGGGCAATGTCTGGTGTTCATAGACGACGTGACGGATTGAAAGGATGTTTGCCGTCCAACTTTGCCGCGGGTGGACAACAGAAAGTTCTGAAAGAAGTTATCTAATGTTACAACGCTTGTCCATCAGCTTTTGATTGCTTTGACGTCTAAAGCTGCTCCTCAATATCTTAAATGTCGACAAAGAAGAGAAATAAAGTTGCCTCTTTATTTAGTAAGAAAACTTTTGATTTGAGAGAATTCGAGGTATAAATTAAAGAGTAATTGAATCATCTATTTTTAAATTGATCAGTAATGAAGGAAATGTAATTGTTTGTCAGATGCATAATTTATAAACTTATATGACAATATATATACAATTTAAAAAAAATTCATAACATAAAATGTACTAAAACAGAGTCAAAATGCATTAGTAGACTAAAATTATGATTAATATTTTCTCGCAATCAAATAAAATGTAAAATTACCTTTTAAAAATAATCTAACTTATTTATGTTAAAGACCTGTAAGTGATTGTACATTTTTAATAATTCGTTTTAATTTTTTTGCATATATATATATATATATATATATATATATATATATATATATATATATCGCAAAAATTCTGTTAAACTTCTAATTCTAACAATGCTTTTTGATAAACATTATAAATTTGGCATAAATTAAACTCAAATACTTCGTTAAATCCACATGATTTCTAGTTGATTCTTCTTATAACTTTAAAACTGTTTTATATTCCCTAAATGAGGAAGGTTTAATTTTGGTTAATGCATCTTAATTAAATACTTATATAAGGTTGAAGAACATGCAGTTAAAAGTATTATGTTAAATTATCCTTGATTTAAAATCCACCACTTGTACGTAATGAATTGAATATAACTTATTACTAGCATTAAAAGATAGCAATAATCAATATTAATCATATAAATAATAGATGCATCTTTAGATTTAATGCAGAATTTGAAACACTTATATTTCACTTTTTCTATGGTTCAAGGAAAACAATCATTTAAGAGTACTGTTTTTGCAATTTTCCAAATAATATATGTTATTAAATGTCTATGTATTTTATTTCAAGGAGATAATCAATTTCTCCGAACATTTGTTTCTGCAATCTCTACTAATAAAAAAAGGTTCATTTATGTACAGGCTAAACCATAATGCCAAGTGCTACCAAATTACCAAGCGATACCAAATTACCGATAAAGTAAATATTTATATATTTTATAGAGTGAGAATGTGCACTTAAAATCGATTATTTTTAAATTCCAAACAGAATTTTTATTAATGAAAAAACAAACGAATTTTTTCTTTAATAACTTATGAAATTAATATAGCAAATTTTTTTTATATCATTCAAAAAAGGATCTTTTCAACGCTACTAATACTCATTTTCTTGCTATATATACATTTTCCTACCTTCAATAACTTTTTAAAAATATTTTAAGCATATTTTTCAACTACATAGTTCTATTTTAAAACAAAACGCAAATCTTTTTGTTTTCAATGTTGCTACAATTGTGCGATCTTGGATTTTTGCTATTTTTGATGATGAATGCATTAAATTATATAAATATTAAATTAAATTAAATTTTTCATAATGAGTAGGTTTCTATTTAAAGTATGTTTTCATTTCTTTAATTATTTTGAAGTTTATTATTCTTAAAATTATGGTTTAGCATTATTAGTAAGAAGCAAGAAAAAGATTTTTTTAATTGTGTATCGATTTTTAAACATGTAAACTAAGCTTTAATGCAATGTAATTGAATGAATAAATAATATTACCTTCTTATCTCTTTAAAATAATTGTTTTAATGCTTTGAAATTTTTGTTGAAATATGTGAGCTTTTGTTGAAATGTTCTCTGATTTATGACCCAAATTATAAAATCTGTTCAATAGTATAAAAAAATTTCTATTACCTGTTCATATATTTAAAATGGAAATGTTACAATTAACTTTATAATTAGAATATAATGGTTTCTCAAACGGAACTTAGTATTGCTCAGTTATCTAAGATGGAGGACGTTTGGAAAGCTTTGTTACAGTTATTGTACATTTGGAATACTTGGTAAAAAGACTGATCAACAACCTAAGCTTTAATGTATAATTGAGACTAGCAGAGGTTCTAAAATGAAAACCTTACCATTTTATCAAAAACGTATAATGATTTAAAGCCAAAACAGTAATTAAATTCCGAAGAAACAATTAAATGAATGGGCAACTATAGGAAATAAACACGTTACAGTAATTCAATTCCAAAGAAACAATTGAATGAATGGGCAACTATATGAATTAAACCCATAACAGTAATTCAATTCCAAAGAAATAATTGAATGAATGGACAGTTATATGAATTAAAATTATAAAAATAATTCAATTCAGTGGAAATAATCGAACAAACTGCAGTTATATGAATTAAAAACATAACATTCCATAACAAACGTAATTCAATTCAGTGGTTACAATCGAATGAATTATGAGTTATATGAATTGAAATCATAACAGTTATTCAATCCCAAAGAAACAATCGAAGGAATAGGCAATTATATGAGTTAAAATCAGAACTGTAAGATTCAATTCCATAGAAACAATCGAATGAATTAGGAGTTACATAAGGAAAGTAATTAACTAATAAATTTAATCAAATATTTATTTATTAGTGCATTTTCATGTTACGAAAAGATTGCTTGATCTTTACTTTTAATCAGCAAATCGAAATATTAATGAAAACCAGAATAAATATTTACAGCATAAATATAATACAGCATTCAACAAAAAAAATCGAAAGAAAAGATATTTCATATTTTATTTATATTTCTTGAAAAAAGAAAGACATTAGATGCCTCCGAACCAATTAGAACATCAATATCTGCAGTTAATTTAAGCAGATAATTTTAAATGTATTATAGTCCCCAGCTTAAGATAGTTAATTGCCATAAAGTATAATTGAAACTTAGCGCTTAATTTCTTTCGACAACTAATACTTGAAGTGTAACGTCTAATTTCCTAATGTGTTCCGTCGTTCACTTCAGTTTTAAATAATTAAATGTAGCCTTCGATCGGGAAAATGCAAACATGTCTCCATTTTTCAAGAATGTTGTACATTTCCACTCGCTTTCATCTATTTACCCTACACTCGATTTCTGAGGACCTTGTCAGCAGGATACATACTTGAGAAGAAAATCAAATATTTTTACGCAGTGCTCATAGTGTGTATTTCATTGAGCATTTTTGGAGTGCTTCTATTTAAGTTAATTTTAAATTAAAGGTATGTTGAATTTCACCTCATTTTTAACTTATGACTTTTAAAGCAGCAATGAATATCTTCACTGTCAGTTTATAATAATAAAACTTTAGTTGATTTCCATTAACATATTTTGCGTCTTTTCTATCGGTAAATATAATTACACATTTCCATTTAAATTGATATCTCTCATGTTAATAAGGATGAGCGTTGTTGTTTTTTTTTTTCACATTCATTCTGTTGTACTAGAACTCTAGCATTCTGTGCAATCCTGTATTCTGGATGACTGTAAATTATTGACATTCTTCATAACTTAATTGTCATTCAATCGTTAAATTTAAAAACAAAATTAGGATTTTATATGAGAGTCGCCAGATAAGGAATTTCCAAAATTTCTTTGTAAAATTCCTTTATTTTTATAATATTAAATTCTAAAATTTGTTAAAATGAAAAAAAAATATTTAATAAAAATTGCATTGTTTTTAAAACATGTATATAATGCTGCTAATCTTTAGAAAATTCTATCTTTTTCTCTCTTGGCAACAAGGATAAACTGAACACTTTTCTCGAAAGATGTGGGAAAAATGAAAATACAGTACTAATGACCGTAACCGTCAACAGCCGTAACATCCTTTAAAAAAAACGTTCTGACATCGAAGTAGATGTAACTTACGTCATTTAACGAGAACAAGCTAAATTATTCCCTGACTTTTCATCCTCGTACTTGTAATACTCCAAGGGTATTATTATGAAGCGTATTATTAATAAGTAGTGAACTATTCACTTTTTGTTTACGCATCCAGGGTGATCGGAGCGAATGGCAAGAAGAGGCAGAAACTGATGTTGGAGTTTAAACGGCCACGACTGAAACAGCCGTAATCATCGACTACGACTGATCCCTCCGGAAGAACATATACTCGGTACTGGAGTGGAGGATAACACAACGTTTTTGTATCCTCTAGGGAAGCGAAAACCTACTCATTTATGTAACAGTTTCTCACCCATATATTCGTAATGTCTATGTCGGGATTACTCTGAAGATTAGAAAATAATTTTATAATAATCATAAGAACAAACCGAGATAGCAAAAACGCGAATGCTCAAATCAATTCTTTCTTTTAACATAATTTTTTAATAGAATTGGTGCATACAGCTATCAAATCTTAAAACTGAAGTTTCTAAAAAATTATTATAATTTTCGGCAGTACTGTACAGGTTGTCGTCCTCTAAAGTGGAGCCAAAACTTATTTCTTTAATTATTGCAATTAGACATTACGCTTGATTCCAAAGTTCCGTTAAATAAGTTACCGAAATGTATGAAAATAATTTGGTTTCTATTGAGGAAGATAAAAAAATTTCAAGAAAGAAATCATTATGCGACATTCATAGTAAATAAATGTCAGTGAGTAAAAGGATTTTTTTACATTTAACTATAAGAATGCAAAGTTTCCTTCTTCTATCTGTAAGATTTTTTTTTAGTTATTAAAAAGAAAAATTATTGTTTTAAGCCATACTTTCTTGTCACCAACCATGGTTAATTTTCGGAGAAAATACACTTATTATAAAAGGTTATTAAAATGCTAGAATCAGATAATAATAATGTGTATTCGACATTTATTCATAATTGTACTCTTTTCATAACAACTTGTGAATGTGCAACCCAGTTTAGAGCTAACGAAATCATACTCTCGGTAAGCGAAGTATAATTAAATTGGTTCAAGTATTTTCGCTAATTTCTACTTTAGTAATCATTCAATCAACGTATTCATTTGCATAATTATTGGTTAAGAGTTAGTGTCCATTAAAATAAAGAGAACACATTTCACAAAAATAGGAATTAATAATTTGGGAACTGAAAGATTTGTATTTATTCTTAAACTTTTATATCTTTTAAAAGAAAAAAAAATATGTGTAAGCTTTTATTCGAAATTTCCAAACTAGAATGTTTCAAATAGAATCAAAAAGCAAATCTTTTTATTAAGTGTTCATTTGAACATCCATACATCCATTAAAGATGAAACGATTAAATATGTTTCTTAAAATTAAAAAGAACTAAATGCATTTTTTTTTTCAAATCTTGTTTTAGGTGAAAAAATTATAAATAAAACTGCAGTTAAGAGGAAAAATTAACAATTTGCAAATACGAATGTTGAGTCTAAGAATACTATTTAAATAACAGTTTTAATTTATTATTGTTTAATTTCACATATTTTTATTATTTATTTTAAAGTGTGTCCCAAAATTAACGCAAGATTTGAATTTGTCACCATTCGTGTAATACTGTACTGGCAACCGTTTTGCAAAAACTATTTGACAGACGATAGTTTAGGGTTAGAAAAAAATGGAGCTACACGATAGAACAACATGTTTGCATTGTTCAACAATATTTCAAAAATAATGAAAGTCTGGCGACCACAGCTGGGAAGTGGCCCCTTAGACGGTGTGATTTAACAAAACTGGATTTCTTTTTCTAGAGTTATTTGAAGTTAAAGGTCTATGCCAACAATCCAACAAACACGCATGCATTAAGGGCCACATTTATGCAAAATGGTCATGGAAAATTTCGAAAAATGAGTGCGTATGTGCCAGCAAAGCCGTGGAGGCCATTTGTCCTTTTTTTATTCAACATACAGCCCTATATTGTATACTTTAAAACACAACAAAAATATAAAAATTTAAAGAAAATAAATGAGGTTTTTTTTTATTTATTTCAAATCTTGCGTTAACACTTTGTTCTGTCGTGTAACCTCCCTTTTTATTAACCCTAAACAATCAACTGTCAAAAGATTTTTTAATAGGGTTGCTAACACTTTACTGAGCGAATGGTGGCGAATTCAAATGTTGGGGCACTCTTTATATTTTATTCTTTCCCTTTATATTTATAAATTGGCAAATAACGAAGGTAAAAACAAGATATCACATAAACAACAAAAATAATAAACTTTCTGCCTACGAATACCCCCTCAGCTTACGTTTGTATGCAATAATTTTTATTTTTATTTTAAAATGTGATATTACAAATAAAACAATAACATAAAAAATTTAAATATACATCTTGGAGTTGTGTATAATATAAAGGTACATTTCAACACAAACGTCCCTTCTAAGTTTATTTAACTAGACATTAGGTCCACGCCTATTCAATATGACTTCAATTTATCTGATTTGAAACCTATAGCATGTACTTTTGCTATTTCAGTTGAGAATGTGAGGAAACTAGCAGCCTTTAGAGTCTTACATTAAATCCATGTGGGAAATTTCCAAAATCTTCAGAATCTCGCTAGAAGCGAGTTATTATCTAGTAATCGATCATCTGGCATCCTCCTTTTCCTGAAGTTTATCGGGAACATATTAGCTAAGCATGATGCCGGTTTATTGGATTGAAAACTTATCAGAAAATCAACATTCCATGAAATATTGGGCGTCCTTATTGAATAGATGGATCGAATTCTGTGTGCCTTTGGTATTAAATGCTTTGCTACATTTTACTGTAAGGCAGATAAATTTAGAATATTAAAATCTGTGTTTTCTGATTTAAATTGCCAAAAAAATCATACATTTGAAATAGAATTTATTACAATGAAATAATGGAATAACGAAATTTATTACAATGAAATTTTGATTCAATCTGGTCATTGATTATTCCTGATAAAATTGAATGAATTTTCAATAAAATTTGCTTTTGTAAACATTTTTTTA
This sequence comes from Argiope aurantia, assembly GCA_026543865.1. Taxonomy (NCBI): domain Eukaryota; kingdom Metazoa; phylum Arthropoda; class Arachnida; order Araneae; family Araneidae; genus Argiope; species Argiope aurantia. Next base: position 821,260 of record JAPMOR010012310.1, on the reverse strand, counting down.
GCTCTGTCAAAATTGAAACTGTGTAATTGAAAGTTTCTTAACTATATGTCTAAACCAACAGAGTTCGTTCATCTCTTTCCTGGCTTAATTTACATTAAAGATAAACTCTATTAAAAAATATTGCTAAAGATATACAATATGAAGGATAAAACAGATAATGTAAAAATATCTACTACATAGCTCAAGAAATAAAATGCATCTTGTTACATGTTAGAAATACATGTAGCAAGAATAAAATGGGAAAAGTTAATTATATTTTGATTACCAAAATATAAAGAGAAAAGTAAATTATTTATTCTAAGCATTTTTTTTCAAGGAGACATTCGTGCAAAGGCAGGCCGGAATTGCAAGGTACCTAATTTTTATAAAATTAAAGTTTACCTATTAACGTAACTTAACACATATGAACATCCCAGCTTCGAAAAAAATGGAAATTGATAATTATAATTTCCCATTTTCGTCTGTATGATTTATATTTATAGCAAGAGAATAATGAGGTATGCTTCAAAAGAGGATCAGATATTCTTAAGATGTGATCTTTATCAAGAAAGCTTTTATACTTTTGGATACAAGAATTGAAATAATCCTTGTAAGACTATTTAGGATTAGGAATAGGACCTCGTTGTTTGATTATATTTTATTTGTTCAAGGAATGTTTTAACTTGCACTACGCTAACTTCAGGATGATAACTGTTATCGGATGTTTTTTAACATTTCCTGGAAATTCTTTCATCTCATTTAGATAAAATTACGTCATTTAAATCTCAATTAAGTTACGTAATATGCATAAAATTATTGAAACATTATTTAGTAATATATAGAAAGAAAGAAAATATTTTTTAAATTAACTTTACTTGGCATAAAATATTTTTTCAATGAATGGAGCCTTTCTTCGGTGCATTACTTTGATGAATTTGGCTTTCTTTTCTTAAGTTCATTCTCATGAATTTCCAAATGCATTACTTTTTACATTCCTCTTCCCGTACATTTATTGATTTTAATGCTAAAATTAGAGAAGCCTTAAATAATTTTTAAAAAGACAACCTATGGCAATGGATTTAAAAATGCTAAAAAGCTCCTGGACTACTAAAATATAAGTTAATAACTAAACCAGTGATACAGTTATATAATCCTGTTTTCTGTGATATATCTCAAAAATCCAGTGAACTGTTCTAAATCAGTTTGACTGTTATTATAAATAACATTCTGTATGCTATAAATCAATAATTTTACGCCCTTATTGAAAAAAATTTATGGTATAACTGAATTGGAACGTTTAACAACAATAGATACTCTTGATAAATTTTATTACCATTTACATTGGAAAAATGCATAATTCATATTGATCATGTTGCCTTTTTTGGCATAAAAATGTAAAAAAATTAGGGGAAGATTGTTTCGTAAATCTTTAAAACTAAGCATATTTGATTATGAAGTAAAATATTTAAAGGAAGTAGCTACCGTTGAAAATGATATATTATCAAGACATCGTACTGCTGAACATCTCCATCCAGCATTCTGTATATTTATTGCAACTGGACGAGATGAAACACTACCAAAATTTAGAGAATTCGGAAAACACTAAAAGAAAATTCTTTTTTAAAATAGTTGCACTTTTTTCTCCTAGGAGAACAAATTTTACAAAGTACTCATGAACAATTTGGCCCTCCAGGCACTCGAAAGTAGTAAATCTAACTACTCTTCAATATTATTAGCCTCATATTCCTCAAGAAATTAATTTTTTTGCCAAGCATTGTGATATTTATCAATTAAATAAAAGGAAAAGTCAAAAAAGATTGCTTTTTTATCGGTTGGGCCCTTCACAGATTGTCCTTTTGAATGTCCTCTGATATTTGATATGAAACAAACATAAAATCGTATATTTCAAATTTCAGTTCTTTATAAATATAAAAATTTTATAAAAAGCTAATGTTAAAAAATTTAGAATGTGATTATTACAGAATTCATAATAATATTTCACATTTGAAAGCGATGGAAATGTTTATATGATAAATTTTCACATGATAAAAACAGACATCTTCAAGACATGTTTTTCAAAAATTTTCCTCTCCATAAATATAATTTCTCAATTTAAAATTTTTTCAAACTTTATGAAAAATATTTTAGTTTCTTTAAATATCTAACGTATTTATAAAAACCACGATGCAAAACCATTTTCCTGGAAAAAGTAACTGTTATTTAAAAAAATAACCATTCTTTTTTTTACATTGGTATTTAAATCAAAATTATTTTCCACGAAAAGTTTTGAAATATCACATAAATGTTGCCAATAAATTTAAGATAATTACCATGAAATCTAATATCAATTTTCTTCTCCGAATTCAATATAATAGGCTGTTAGTCGAATTTCTATTCACAACGCTAAAAAATCGAGATAAAACAGACTCTTATGGTCAAACTTTCGGCAGAATATAACATACATATACCTTTAAAACGCTTGAATTGGCGATAATAAGTATTTTGGTATGTTGTAATGATGTTTATTTATATAATATTATTTTTTTCATTTCAAACATTTGATTTCTATATATTTAGAAAAATTTATACCAACAGAATATACTCTAAAATTGTGCATATGTAAGGATTTTTAATTAATTAATAATACTTAAATCATTTCTTTTAATAGCAATTATATTGAAAAATTGTATTAAGTCCTAAATTTAGCTTCATTTGGTAAGTAACAATTAATAGTGAATTAATTTAATATGTAACAGCAGTTTTATTAGTATGTGAGTATGCAATTTTAATATGCGAGCATGTGAATCATAATATATCATTAATACTTTAGTTTCAAATACTTATATTAAAATAATAATATTTATTTTTGTAAGATTTCATTTATGTTTGTTGTTTCATTGTTGTTTTATTAATTACCTCTTCAGTTTGTTCACCAATAATATTCTCGCGAGCGCGTACTCGCGTGTGCATGAGTGTGTGTGTGTGTGTGTGTGTGTGTGTGTGTGTGTGTGTAATTATTATCTAAAAGTAGAAATAATCTAAAAGAAAATAAAAAGAGTAAATATTTATTAGAAATTAGAAATATTTCCCTAATTAACCGAATTCTGTCTCCAATCTAACTCCTATATTTTTTATAACGATCAAAAAACGGTTTTCAACTTTTTATTTACTAAAACTATATAAATTCAAAATGCTTTCACATAATGCTCTTTCTTCTGCGCCCTTCCCATTTTGGCATTCTGCACTGTACTCGACATGATTTTGACAAAGAATATAAAACAGTAATAAGAAATATAGTAAAAATTTTTAATATTACCTGTTATTGTAAAAAGAAATGTATATTTTAAAGAAATATTAAAGAGCTATATACATGTATACATATATACGTATTCATTAATCTTGGAACAACAATCTACTAAGCTATTTATCAAAAATATCAGTAATCTAATAAGAAAGATCTACCAGTTTCTTTCTCTTTCATTGTTAAGAATCAGGGATTCATTCAAACTAAGTACTATGGGTTTGCCTTCATGTATTAGCTATTATCAACCTTTCTCATTAATTCAAGTATTTTCTTAAATTTGTGCATATTTTTTATAAGAATACAATTATTTTATCAATTTGAATGAAACAATTACTTTATCAATTTACAGGTCATGAAACAAATCTATTATATAATGTTCATTATATTTTTAATAAGAGAAGTAGAACCATGGAGGAAGAAATCCATCAAAGGTAAATTCATCAAAACTGTTATATATTATATAGTCATTTCTGTTATATGTGGTTAATATTTTTTAGGAAACTTTTACAAATTTTGAGTATACATTTTTAATTCTGTAGAAATGACTTAAATGTTGACGTTGTTGGTAAGATCACATGTTAAATCAACATTAAAGAAAAGTTTGAGTTTCATCCAGGTAGTAACATTACAATAT
>JAPMOR010012310.1:568251-816943 GCA_026543865.1 Argiope aurantia | reverse complement strand
ATAATTGGAAAACATTGTTGCAAATTCCTTTGAATCCTCTATCTTATTTATCTTATTCTTTCATAATAATTATTTCAGAAACTGAAATAGTTATGGTGGAACTCTAAACAGAAAGATTTATAGGAACAGGAAGTATAATGGAATAAATACTCCATTACAGGAAGATTTCTTTAAGATGACCAATCAATTTTTTTCTTATCGAAATCAAATGTTGCTATAAGCCAAGTTCAAGTCTATATGCTTAAACCTTAATAATTATAAAACAATATCCCGAATAGAAACATTTTTTCCAACAATTACAAATAACAATCTTTTTTTAATAAAAATTAATGCATCTGACTTTAGGCATAGATAAATTTTATGAGAATACATCGACAGGAACGCCATGCGTATTTGCTAGAAAGCATTGTTTGAGCCAAAAAGAATTGGACAATTCTTTTGCGATTAATCCCGTGAAAGACTTGCGTTCTGAGTAAAGTTTCACTACAGAGGCTTTTTTTTAATGATTTTCCAATAGAATAAAATTCAAATATTTAATTTGATTCCAGAGAGTGTTAATTATGAAAATATTTATCTTCTCTCATAAATGTATTCTTTTTCTCGAAAAATTTAAATCTTATAAAAAATCAGGTTTAGAAACTTCTTGGGCATGGCTAATAAAAACTCAATTAGAAATAACTTTCTTTAGCAGATTTTAAATTTTTTACAACCATTGATAATCAAAATTCTTAGAAACTAGAAGTTATTCCGAAAATTACTTATTGTAGCAGTTACATATCTATCTTCTGTTTTGGATAATAGATGGCTATGCATGGGTACGCATCCCATCTACAATGCATTGCAATTGTAAATAATGAGATGAGACCCTTGTTCTGTTAAGGTGTTTATGCGTTAATGTCATGTCTTTTCTTGTCTTTCGTGTTTGTGTTTGTTTTGTGTGAAATGTGATCATTAAAGAAATGTTCCCGAAAACATACATCTTCTTACTTCTACAGCATGGATCGTAATGATCATCATTCCACCACATTATTAATTTTATGATTGAAAGCATGCAATTCATTTTAATAGTATTTGGTGCATAACTCATTGCCTTTGTTAGACATTTTCGACCGAAAAAGACATTTTTTGCTTCACTGAATAGGTGGACTGCCAAGAATATATCAGATAACATAATCAATTTAACCATATCATTTGAATAATAGAACACTATTTAGGAATAAAATCCCTCAAACATAAAACCTCCAGTTCTTTTCCCTCTTAAGTTTGAAGTAAAATAATTTAACAGTTTGCTCTCAAGTTATATTTAATTTTTTGTTGTTGTTGTTGTTTATTTTATTTAAATCCTAATGCTATTAAAAGCATCACAAAATATATTTAACTCGCGATATCTTTAAAAACTTACGTAATATAAAAGTAATTCCGAGTATAAGCAAAAATCATATTTTTCATTTATTCATTCATTTTATATAATTCATTTCAAGCCCGTTTAATGGAATGTTGAGATTCAATGTGATCCTAAAAACACCACAAAAATTTTCGTCGGATTATATTAGTATAAATTTATATATTTCAGAAACATAAGAGAGTCTCACGGAACATCTCATTTTATTTCGCGACTTTATCCTCTCTAACGTGTTATTATAGGTATCATGGACAGGATTTTTTACAAATAAAAATTCTTTCCAAATTAATTAAAAATTAAATGTTAAAATATCTAGCACTGAAATTTTTTCCCTCCATATTCATTAAAAAACATGCAGGCGATAAAAAAGACTCACAAGCCATCTTGATATGACATCTTAGAATGATAGAATGGAATGTCCGCACTGACGCACATGGACAAGCCCAAGACTCCAAGGGAATTCACATCGTTAACTAATGCATACCATGCAGAATTGTTTCAATTAAAAAAAATATTTCAACATTCAAAGCAAAGATGGTGCTTATTTAAAAATGCTGTTGTTTCGAAGAAACTTTGACAGAATTCTGCATGTCTTCTTCTTCTTCTTAATGGAATCGCTCCAACGTTGTCCTAATTTCATTTTATTTAAATAACTCAAAGAGAGTTAACACACTCACAAATGTGTAAGGCAAAAAATGGATTCTATAAACAAGAATTACAAAAAGATATTTTAAAAACATAAAGCGAAATCCAAAAGAGAACATAAATAAAGGGTGGAACACAATAGCACCGGCTAAATGGCTTAACATAAATATAGAGAACAAGGCTGAGAAATAATTAGTGAAGGGATAGAAAGCCAAGATATCTCCAACAAAGAATTTAATCTTATTAATATAAATTTACTCCAAGGGCACCTCTGATATGGAGATAAGAAGCTTCCAATATGGTGGTCACTTCATACCGCTTTTGTGAGTGTAAAAGTGGTGTGGGTTTGAGTAACCCCTATCGATGATGGAAAGTGCTCGATGATAGAAAGTATTTCCTCCGGTATGGGTTTAATATTGTCTGGTGATGGTCCTTATGACAATCAATGTTCCTTCTATGCTGTTGCAGAGCTCCGTTTATTTCAAATTTCCGCATATTTTGTGTGAGTCGGAGTTTTCACTTATGATTATGATTATTAGGTATAAATTAATTTTGAAAATAGAAAATTTTTGGATACATTTCAAACCATTAATAGACCTTGATTCAGAATTTCGAAGTTTATTCCGAAATATCCCTACTGTTACTATAAAATTAAATAATATCTTACTAGTAATCTTTGCCCATTTAACCTGTGAAAGAAAACCAAGGAACAATATTTTTTCTAAAGCCTTGCATCTTTATCATGTCTCTTTTTTTTTTCTTTACTTTTTTCAGCCAGGAACAAAATCTGTCCAGCCATCTCGCCAGTGGGTTGTCCGAAAGGTTATTTGACTGAGTGTTGCAATGCATCAGATTGCAATAAAAATAAAACCTGTTGTAGACTCAACTGGAGATGCACAGTCAGTTGCGTGGAACCTAATCCGGTACACATCGGACAAATGCGCCCTTTCAATTCCAAAAAAAAATGTCCCATTTATACATTTGTTGATCACATTTTTTTTCCTTAGCTGATCCGGGCTCTCTGATCTGATAATATTAGATCTAATTTTATAATCAAGGTTGAAGAAATTAAATTGAACATAATAAAAAGGAATGTATACTAGTTATGATTTCACATAAATTGATAAAAAAATTTACAAATATTTATAGTAATTACGTTATTGCCCTTTCTTGTCAGAAATTAATCATAATAAATACCATGTATTTAGTTAAGTTTCGGACAAAAGAGAAAGATGTGAAAAACAAATAATGATAATTCAAGCTACAAACTTTGATTAACCGCTTAACTGTTTTGTCCGAGTGCCATACGTGCATCAATTTATCGAATTTTGATAATTGTAAGCAAAAAATAAACCATTCATAACAATTATAATTCAATATTAAAATTATTTCGAATACATAGATAAGTCAAGTATTCAATGAATTTGCATTTAAATCAAAATAAGAAAATATTTCCAAAATAGAAGGTGTCATTTTATTAGATAGTAAAGAAAATAAAACAGTTAAGTGGTTAAATATAAATAGATTACTTTAGCATAAAAATGTTTGAAAATATTGATTCCTATCACCTTTTTTATTCTTTACACTGATTTCCCAAAACTGAAGTTGTAAACCGATTTTTCACAATTACTCAAAATAGCAACCACTGATATTTTAAAACATAATATTTGTATACATTTTGGGAAATGATAAATTGCCGCGTAAATATTTATAGTACCATAGATAAAACTTTTAATAAATAATATTTTTTTAAGATTCATGAAAACTCATATTTTTATATTTTTTAATCTGAACTCATATTTTCTCATATGGGGTTTTAGCTTTTAAAAGGATTATTCTTAAAAGAATTATATTATTAATGGTTGCTTTCAGCATACAATGAATTTTCAGCATCAGTTTGATTATGAATTTGGAGGGGAAAAAAGCCACCTCCGGAAATTAGCTAGTCTCAAATGCCTATAAATGGATGCCAATTTATTGGCAGAAGTTCTTCAATAGTAGCAAGTACCATCTCCAAGAAAAGAATCTAAGATAATGCGTGAATTACGACACTTAAAGATAATCGATACATGATATTAAATGCATAATGTTGTTAACAATTGCTAAAGAATACTTTTAAGATTTCGTTTTTGCAGCAGGAACCATAATATTTAAAGTTATTAAACCTGATGAGAAGGGTCCCTATGCGCGACGATCAGTTATATGTGGTGCCCTTATACGCATCATAGAGGAGATCGTCTCTTGTGTGTGAATCCAAGAAGACCCCTTTTGGACACAGTAGGATGGAAAGTTTATTTCCTTTTCACTGATGAATTGAAATTCAGTACAAAGAACGTTCTCAGTGAATTCAGTTATTAACATAAGACATCTTGCGATATTTCCATGATGTTGGTAAAAATGAATCCCGGCCAATATCGTGAAAATATCATGTTGAGCATTTTGTCTTAATAGAGTATCCATTTGGATAGATTGTAGCACAATGGTATTCCTCCATTGAAAGGGAAACCTATAATTTTGAACAAAGTGGCATAATTGTGAGAGAATTAATCATATTGAAAGTCCATCTATCCGAAGATATCTTTCAAGTGAGTTTTGTGATGGCACAGTGATAAAGAAAGGAAGTTCTTACTATTTATTCATTTACGATAACGTGTCGGCAGTAAAAGAGTCCTCAGTAAGAGTCAACAAATGAATGATTTTTTTGGAGAAAAAAATTATTGGCCAAAAAAATGCGGTTGCTATATCACAAAATCTGTCGTATAAATCTGAAACATTCTAAAAAGGGTTATTGGATGACTTCAGTTCTTCCTCATTTAATGGAAAGAATAATTAGGAAAAAGATCTACTCTTCGTGAGTCGTAATTTTTCAAGAAGATATCATTCAAATTCTATTTTTAAAAAATATCATTCAAAGAAATGAATAATAATACATTTTTTTAACAAAATAAGATTATCTAGCTTGAATAATCCCATTCAATTATTGGGATTAGAATAATTCATTGTTTAAGAAAGTTAAGCATATATAAAAATTGAAATTTTTTTAAAAAAACTAAGTTTATGTTTATAAAAACAATGCATTCAAATATTTAGTATCAAGTTTCTAAAAAATTCATCAGAAACAATGTGTTCAATTATTGCGTTTAAAATAATTCATTGGTTAAAAAGACATGCATATATAAAAAATTAAAAATTCTTATTCTCATGTTTTTTAAGTTTATGTTTATAATAACAATGCATTTAAATATTTAGCCAATTCGTTATAAATGAAAGAATGATATTTATCTGATGATATTTTATTTTGATGATCTTTTATTTGAAATAGCTGTTAGGATTAAAAAAATCTTAATTTATGGATAGTATGAATTGGGTAAAAAGAATACTTAAAAGGCTTTTGAAATACTGAAATCATTCAGAATGATTGAAATCCCAGTAATTTTAAAATAATGAAGAATCAAGATGAGATATTATATGTAAAGAGTAATTAACTTTCTTTAAATTAATAATTAAATGGATCAGATGAAAATTAAGTTGATCAAAATAGAGTTTTGTTGAAACTAAGAACTTTTTTTAAGTGATATGAACAAGAAACTAAGAAAATATGGAAATGATCAAAATAAGAAGATTTTTACAAGTTTTAATAAGCAGGTCGCGAAATATGCTCAAAAATAGTAAAAATGCAACATAGAGAGAATCATTTCTTATTGATTTGTAATGACTTTTTTATTTTTATCAATTTATGTTTATTTACTTAATGATTTTTTTCTTTTTATTAAGAAAAGATCAAAATTTTAACCATACTTTTTCTAAAAGGCATCTTAACAATGTCCAAACCAGAAATTTCAGTGAAACCATCAGAATAATATCAAACATGACTTCCAAAGATACATAGTTCCTTTCCCTATAATAAACATGAAACGGTTCAAACACAATTTCACATAGCATTACGATATATATTTTACACATATAACTCTTAGCAGGAGATTCAACTTCTCTCTATATATATATTTATCGTGTATTATTCTAGAATATTGTTGTTCTATTGTTAATTTCAATACAATATCTAAATTTTCAGTATAGCATAAGTATTATGCCAAAACTGTTCTAATCGTTTTTACTGATCCGTCGAAAAGGCTCTTTCTTACTAAATTTTCAGCAATGTGAAAGCTTATCGATATAAGTAAAATTATTTTGCCTTGATAAAACTGAGCTAATATTACAAAATGGATATAATATTATAAATTTGTTCATAAAGTATTTTCCTAATTAGCGTTGTGGGGCTATTTATTCTCTGTAGTTTTTTAACTCGTCATTCCTGAGAGGAATGGTACATTAAATCCTTCCTCTCATAAGAATCTTTGAGAAGAACATTAACATTGGTTTAACATTAACATTAAATTAGAACATCAATATTATCTGATGTTTTTCTAATATTTCGCTTTCTTAGTTCAAAGATTCTGAAGAGAGAGAATTGTAGATATTTAAATTTTTTTCAGAAATTAAACATCAGTCAGTCGTTTAATAATTTCATATATTTGTTGAGATTAAAGGATAAAATGCGAAAAAAGGTTGAAATGAGGATGAAAATTGTGATTATATTCTTTATTAATAATGTTCTTGAAAATATTAATAGCAATAATAAAGATAAATAATAGAATAAAGAAATATCCCATCCCAAATTGTTTTTGTTTAACTTCCATGAACCAAACATGCAGCCATAAATATTTTCCGAAATAATAAAGCAATTAGACATTCTACATTTGGATTTTTTTCACATGTGTGAATTCAGTTACTAACTTCACCTTCCTAATGTGTGGATTTAGCTCCTTCCACCTTCTATTATTTTATAAAACTCATTTAATAGTCATTAGAGGAGCTTGAAAAACGTGAGAAAAGTTAAGTATGCCTTCTTAAAGACAGAATGAGGTTCATAAAAACTCAAAAAATTATTTTAGTGAAGGAAAAGAACCTTTTTATAATATTTGAATTAGAATGACCATTATCAAAAAGTTTGTCCTCTGCCATAAAATTTGTTAATATCTGACACAAAAAGTGAGTATTTTGTTAATTGTTTTAATAATAAAGAAAATTCTATATCTATTCTTTATATATTAAAAAATATATATATTTAAAAAAAATTCATGCTATCACATCTATTTTGCAGCCTACACATGTTATGTAATAAAGTTGAAGATTTTAAAGAAAGGCAGCACTGCAATTTTTATGTTTAATTTTCAAAATGTCGTCTTTAAGTCACCAAAATAAGAAAAAGGGTAATATAACATTTAATTTTGATTAGTTTCAGTCGTTGTATTCATTCTAAAAATGCTTTGCTTTCAAACTGTTTTGTTAACACGTTGATGGACAATACAACCTTGGTCGCAGTGTCTGCTGAGACACTACTAAATTTTATAGATTGCCTTGACGGGATAGCCTGGTTGGTAGGACATTGGATTCGCGACCCTTGGGTTGCGAGTTCGAAAACCGCCGGCCGAAGACTCTCCGCGTGTGTGGTGGCTGGTGCGCGTATAAATCTGTAGTGGTCACAAAATCCTCCATGTGGAGAGTAATACCACTGGGGGTACTGGATCAGGGGTGATCGTTCTCTGATTCAGGTCTAAATTACGATCTGTGATTGAGTGAATGTAATGCATGAATGAAGTCCACCCCTTAAAAAGGTTTGTGACGTGTGTAGCGGCAAAGTCGTACATTTGGCCCTAGCTTGGGCCATTAAAACAAGAGACTCGCCCTTTAGGATTAAATTGCTGTCTTTGTAACAGCGGGCTTGCCCATAACAAATGCCATAAGAAACAACAACATACATTGCCTACAAGTGTAACATCACAACTTATAATTATGTGATATGACAGAATGGATTAAGCTGTTTACGTCGTAAGGCGTCCTGTCGTATCCTTTTCATGAGCTTAACGCCTTAGGGCGTACTGTCCATCAACGTGTTAAAGCATACCATGTTCCGAAAGAGATGGTTTTGATTCAATATAAATTTTCGTATTTATTTTCAATACCAATATGATGAGAATAGAAATCATAGTTTTATTTTTAACACTCAGCGATCGAGCAAATACAAATATGGATGTAAGACCTTGGATAGACAGACGAGGAGCATTTCTTTCTCGATAAATGTAACAATTAGAAAATAAACAAATTGAAAAAAAAAATTCCATCGACCAACACTGCTCGATCTATCTAGCTCAGGAAGTGCTTACTTATATACTATAGCGCGGCATGATATATGTTAAAATTTTTAATATGTAAAGATTTAAACTTTACTTAAGTTTCGTCAGGCTATAAAATAGTAGAATCTAAGTTATGGTAAAATTAAAATACATAAAATCAAAATATTTGTTATTCATTTCACTTTATTTATTCCTCCTTTTTATGATTTCAGATTTAGAAGGTGGCGAAGCCACCAATTCTAATTGCCTCTCTTGGAAGTGTCATTAATAAACATAATCATGAGCGGTATTTTAATTCTAACTGATCGCTAAGTGTTCGTTATAGTTACACTGGTTCAAAATTACAAAAGTATTTCAGAAAGAAAAAAAAAAGCTTTCAAAAGAAGAATGGTTATTAAAAATGTGTTTGAAAGCATTCGTCAAAAAATAACCGATAAAAAATACCATGTGAATTGCATTACTAAATATACATTATAAAATTTGTAGACGAAATTGCACGAATTTCGAAGTTGCTCATATATTATGAAATAATTAAATTTCAAAAGTTAGTATTATTAAGAAGAATGATTTTCAATATCCAAATAAAAAAAGTAGAATTTCAAACTTTCTCTCTTGTTCTTTCATATATTATACAAATTAAAATAATAAATAATAAATCAATTCAGAATATTGAAAACATTCTTTTGTATATAATCAATACTGAATATTGATTTTCTCTAGAAAATAACTTAGAAGTCATCAATAAAACAAATTTACAATTCAATGAAGAAGAAAATAGTCTGCACACAGTGGCGATTGAATTTTGTAATTCATTAACATTTTTCTGAGGTTAGAAAAAAAATTTTATAGTGGTTATCATTATTCTGAAACAAAATCAGTTAGCAAAGATATGCAGAAGCAGTTACTAAACACCTCATGGACCATCATAAAAATGCTATAACTTCAAAAATCTTGCATAGAAATAAACTTCAACGAAATATTTCGTCAAGTTTGACACTTGAGTATTAAAAAAAACCTTCTCTGAGTCATTATGCATTATTATCATCATCAGTATATCCAGAATTCGGCCATCTTCCCGTGCACTGCTGATTCCAGCATCACTGTTAATCTGTTCTTGTAATGCTGTAGCCACATCTCCCACTACTGCAGCTGAAACTGATTTCCTTCCTTTATCGCATTTCACGTCAAATGAACCTTCGAATTTAGCAATCTTTTTGCGCAGAGCATTTATGATTATTGAACTCGATTTTATGGATTTTATTGTCTGAAACTTCTTTATAGCTGTAAGTACACAGTCATCATTCTTATAAAAAAAAAAACTTCAAGAGCAAAGCGTGATCCTTCATATACAGAGTCATGATGAAGCATTCAAGCAGAGAGTTGGTGCTCTACAATTTTATGGTAGCTCTGTCTGCGGTGTGCATGTCACGGTGCGCATGTATTCACATATCTCCAGGAAATGTGAACTGTGATAGCACCTGACTATTTTTTTTCCGTCGCCAAACAAAATTCCATTGTTTCACGATTGTTCGGCTAAAATATCAAGTCATTCTGACCAGTAGTTTTAAAATTATCGATTTTTGAAATTGTAACTTTAATTATAATCACTCTGTAAATGCAAATATAATGTGTATGTAATGCATGTAAATAAAATAACACAAAATCCTTTAAGGTAGATAATGAAATTTGATATATTATCCTTACAAATTGGATTTCCATCAAATTGCAAACGAAATACATAAAGAAAGGTGTATATGTCAGACTGTCTGGATATAAAATAACACATTGAATACAAAATGAAATGAGATAGAAGAATAAAATTTGGTACACAAGTTTAGAGTCTAATGTAAACATGAACTAAAACTGTCGAGGGGTTGACCAGTTATCGATTTATACTTTTATAAGAATGTAACAACGATAATTAAAAAAATGCAATGACTTAAAGATTTCTAACTAAGCAAACATTGTAACTTTTTTGTCATTTCAGTATATTAACTTATTTTTGTTCAGAAATGATAAAAAATGTGTTCTGTATACATTACGATTTTAATTCCTATTAGCATATACATAAGTAAATATTTTTGTTTACATTAATATAAAACCGTTTTGTCCTTCAAAACATGCTATTTTTATTGTATTTTTTTCTATTAAACAAAACTGTCAAATGTTATGAGTCGTGCAGTTTAAACAATAATTTATGTTGTCTCCGCTGTTTCTCTTTGAAAGTCATGAAGGAGATCTCTAGTAAAAATGTTATTGAAACAGAAACTAATATTATAAATTCGGTTTTGGAACTGGTTCATTTTAAAAAAATGCAACAGTTTAATATAAAATTTAACTTTTCAGAACTGAATGCATTATAATCCAATGATTCTTCAAAAGAATTTTGAATGTTGGACAACTCAATGTTTCTTTTAATATTGGACATGGACAACTTGAATAATATCATATACCTCAATTATTATTCTGAAATCTATAAAAGAAAACTCCTCTTAAATTGTGTTTAATTTTATAGTTTTCTATATTTAGTGTAAAATGGCAAAACGGAAAAAAGTAGCATTTTCTCTGAAACATTAGTACTCTCTTCAAAGCGCAAAACAAAACACATTTTGAGCTCTTCTAGTATTTTTTTTATATTCGAGGAAAGGAAGAAAGTGATTTCTTTTAACATCAGCGAAAATATTTCAAATTATTTTTATTATTTTTGTTTCATTCCTTGATTTATATTTTACCATTAACAGGAAGAAAATAAACATTTATTATAAATGTGAAAAGTTGTTGTTGTTGTGTCCAATCCTTCAAGATCTAGCGGCAGCTAGATCAAATCCATGATTCCATGCAACCCTGCAAAATCGAGCACCAGGAGAGGGTTGTCGCGAACATCCTCAAAAGTGAGTCCCAAGCAATCCAGAAGATGTTGCGGGGAGGCCGGCAGCAGATAGCACTTGGGACATGTTGGAAAGACTTTACGGCCGGATTCAAATGACATACATTTCAGGTTCCCACTGACGAGTCTTCAGATGACCGTTTGATCCTGTCTGTCAGCCTTAAAACTTAATGCTCCTCCTGGTTTAGATCTACTGTACCAAGAATGAGCTGGAGGAGCCAGCCAGACCTGCCGGTCTCTATTTTTCGCTACTGAGAAAAATTCTTCAAAAGTTAAATCATAATCAGTAGTGGCCGTCTCAGAGCAGCCTCTTTTTGCTAAGACATCCGCGGTTTCATTTCCCGGAATGTTGACGTGGGAGGGGATCCACTGAAGGTGGACGTCTCTACGCTTTGAAACAGTTTTAAGCATATTGATGATTTGAATGCTTACAAGGTCATTTACTAGATTAAATGTGAAAAGTAAAGTGATTTAATGGTTTGTTTACACATTTCATATACGATGTTTCATACGATATGTAAATGTCGCATGTAAAATATTCATATTTCCCTTTGTTATTGAATTACGGAGAGTTTGCAATATTTTATGTCTTTTAAAAAATATTAAGAATATCTGTCTTTGTTTCATATGATTTATCTTTAATAATGGAACAGAAATATCTCAGTCACAAAGATATATTTCATCAATTATTTGAATAGCAGGTACAATCTAAAATTTAAAAAAAAATGCTCTTAAAGGAAAAAAAAATATGATTATTAGATGAAAAACTGAATTAAAAAGTATTATTTTAAAGGCGACAGACAAAGTTTATGATTAGAACATTAAGAATTTGAATTTCTATCATGTAATTTTTACAAGGACACCTCTTCGGAAAATGTCTATTTTAGCCTTTTTCTCCATTTACACAGACGTGACCAAAGTCATGGATAGAAATTTGCAAATTGTGAGAATAGTAGTATCGCGTATAAAACGTATAAATATACAGTGCATTGGTAGGGCTTCATTTGTATTTAATTAATTTATGTGAAAAGAGTTCTGACATGTTTATAGCCGCACAGTGGCAATTAACAAACTTTGAACGTAGAATGGAATTGGAACTAAACACATGTGATATTCCATTTCGGAAATCTTTCGGGAACTCAGCATCCAAGATCTACAGTGTTGAGAGTGTGCCGAGAATATCTAATTTCAGACATAACCTCATACCATGAATAACGCAATTGATGACAGCCTACACTTAATGATCGAGACTAACGACATGTACGTAGAATTGTGAATGTTAACGGAGAAGCAACAATGAGTGACATAGCCGTCAGAAGCTGAGACATACAAGGGACGTGTCCTTTAGGACACTGTGGTCACTTTGTTTTTAACGGAATATGGCCTTTAAATTAGACCTAGAGTGCTTTTATTAGCAGCATGACATTGTCTGTAGCAGATATGGTCACTCACGGGCTCGTAACCGTATTGGTTGGAGCCCTAGACGACTGGAGAACCGTGGCTTGATCAGATGAGTCACGATGAGCTAATGGTATGGTGGAGTGTGATGCAGATCTCATGAAGTCATGGACTCAAATGTTCAACAAGGCTGTAATTGTGCAAGACCCAGTTGGCCTCAAGATTTCAAGGTCCAGTTATGCAATCTGGTGATGATTCCATAATTGTACTACTGTTTTAACATGGAATGGATTGGGTCCTCCAGTCCAACTGACCCCATCGTTAATTGGAAATAATTATATTCAGCAACTTGAAGGACATTTTCAGCCATTCGTAGACCATTCATAGACTCCATATACTCAAACAACGATTTAATTTTTATGGATGGCAATATGCCATTTCACCGAGCTGCATCTAGTAAGGATTGACTCCATGAACAATCGGGACAATTTCAATAAATGATTTAACTATCTAATCGTCCGATATGAAATAAATCGCACATTTATGGAATATAATGAGAGATCAATCTGTGGCCAAAATCTCACATTGGCAATAACTTACCAATTATAGAAATCGATAGAGGCAGCATGGCTCAATATTTCTGAAGGGACTTGTGGCATGGACCCAATATTTCTGAAGGGAAGCCGTTGTGGCATGGACCCAACGGCTTGTTGGGTCCATGCCACATCTAGTTATTGCACTTCTCTGACAAAACGAGATTCGACACGTTATTAAGAGATATCCTATGGTTTTCGTCACCTCAGTGTAAATCAAATAAAATATGAAAGATAGACAATTTGCGTTGAAGAAATCTCAAATGATTTCTATAAATTTCAACAATTCAATCACATTTCGTAAGACTCATTACAAACTGCACATGTCTCATTACAAACTGCAAACTTATAATTTTCCATAAATTTTATTTCAACACTTTCAACATTGTGACATTGTCTCCTTCAAATACAATCACAGTAAAAAAATTTCAATCAGATATTAAACGGAAATTTTTTGCTTCAATATGTTGGAAAATTTACTCTCTGTTGATAATGTTTTACAAAAAGTGTAATAAACTTTCTAGCATAAAGAGTAAGTGAAAAGAACTAACAAGAAATTGTATATCTGTTAATTAGTTAATATATTCTACAAAAAAATATCTAAAATATAATAGTAACTTATCTTTAAGATACCTTATAAGGAATCAGAATCAATCAAATCAGTATTAATTATTATTATTGATAAGAATATTTTTTGCATATACATTTTGTTAGGTTCTCTAACTAAAGTCCAAGCTACACTCCACTATTTTAAATAATGCGCATTTGATAAGGCTAAACTGGCCAAACAATTATTATTGGGTTGAATAAGAGGTAAAGTAAGAAATTAAAGGTAAAATAGAATGTCAGATCATAATTCTTTTTTATGAAGCAATAAAATATGGACAACATTTATGATATTTGCTAATATTTAGTGATTTGCAATAAAAACGCATGGGTAAATCGTTAAATTCTTAACATTTTTGAATATTTTTTTAACTATTTCAGTAATGATAACATGGAAACATGATAGCAAACTAATTTTCATGTACTATAAAATTATTTTTAAAAAATACAGTGCATTTAATAAGAAAATTAAACAGTAATTGAAATGTCGAAATAATAAGGCAGATACAATTGAATAAAATTTTCATTTAAATGGTATTTTTATGGCCAACTTTAGTATTTACAAGCGTTATTTAATATTTTCCCAAAGCAGCCTTTTTATTTATAATTTTATTATCCAAAGTAAAATTTCAAAAATACAAACAAAAGGAAACCTTTGTATTTAGCTCTCTTTTTTTAATTTGAATGAAATATATTGAATTATTTCTACTTGAATGGATGCTCAAGCGAACACATAACAAAAAATTTGGTATTTGAAGCATTCTGGTTTCGAAATTCTGAACAAAAACTTACTTTTTTTTTTTCGTTTAAATGATATAAAAGTTTAAGAATAAGAACAAATATTTCAGTTTCTTAATTGTTAATTCTTCTCTTTGTGAAATATTTTTTCTTCATTTTAAATGGATACTAACTCTTAACCAATAATTATGCAAATGAGTACGTTGATTGAATAGTTACAAAAATAGAAAGTAGCGAAAATAATTGAGCCAATCTAATTATACTTCGCTTAGCGTGAGTATAATTTCGTTAGGGGAGGAATTTTTTTCATCAAATTTCTTTATAACTTCCTTTTTCTTCAAAATTCTTTCCGAATCGAATCAGTTTCGTTCGGTTTGAATTCGTTCTCCAGAAAAATCGTGCTATGTCTTAATGAATGGTGATCATAAGTACAAAATTTGTGCAAGTACTTTTTTATGGATGATGCTGACAATCCCTTCTATTTCAAATGCTGCTTTTGAAATTACAGTAAAAGTTGAAGGAAGTAGTTTTTAGCCTTCCTTTGCATTTATCTGGATGTTAAGAATTTATGTTTTTCATTTCCTTTTTTTATTTTCACAAATAAAAACCATTTTTAAAATTTCGTATAAAAATTTATTCCCTAATTCATAATAAGTGGAAAATTTGGGAAGTGGTCTGTTCGAAATTTTCATGCTTACTCTCTAATGAAAGTGGTATTTTCTCTCACATGTGTACTTATAGCTTCTTACTATAGTGAAGAAATGCACATTTTGGACTTCTTTCTTATAGATTAACACATCACAGAACTACTTTTAGTAATAAAATTTCACTCTATTAAATCGGTGGTTTATTCAATTAATTGTTCACTCGTTTTTCAGTTATCACTTTTGCAAACATACAAAATTATAGGCCAAATTTTGGTGGATTTGATTCAGAATTTCCTAAAAAAATTGATATCTTGTTGTTAAAATTTTATATCAAATTTCCTTTATCCATTTTATTGTATCTTTAAATTAATGCGTTTACATGCGAGCGAAAAAAACAGACCGACGGAGGATCAATTTTTCGAGAAATTTAGTTCAAAATTTGATACCGATAGGATAAAGGCTTAGATCGGTATCAAGTGATTTTTTATGAAATCAATACTGAATCTGTATATTAAATTTTCTAAATCTTGCTTTTTGCGTTCTGTAGTTATTGTTCTTACAGGTACTTGGACATCCATACAAACAGACTTCCTGTGAATGGATTTTATCCAAAATTGGAGAAAAATCAAAATATTTGGTACATGAATCACATACCACTTTTCTTTCATTCAGTTTGAAATATTCTTGAGCATCATGTTCATAGATAGACAAAATATCTAAAATATGCTTTATAGATTAGGGGTGGAGGAATTGAAATGTGGAGATTCGCAAAAATCATAAGTTCAAATTGTTTGATGATTAAAGTTTTTTGTCTTTATATATGAGAAAGCGAAAATGTGACAAAATTTTACTATGCTTTCTTTTTATATTAATCCTATTTTATCATATCTTTAAAGATAAGCCATATCGATTGATCCATGTTATGTACGATTAAATCCTAAAATCACTATTATGTGATACAAATTGTGATTTTTGAATTTCAGTTGACAAAAATCCTGTAATCATTAAATGATTTTCTTTGACCGTAGTTTTTTTTCAACTGCAAGCAAATTTATTTAATAGAATTCGTCACATAATTCACTTCAATACCAATTGCATAAATTTCCTTCAAAACGAAATAATCAATCACATTTTTCTCACTTTGAAATTTAAAAGTAAAAAAAAAATATTGAAATATTTTCTTCATTTCAACTCTTTCTTCTTTTCGTTAGACTTTATAGTTGATCTATGTAGATAATGTTGAAAGTAAAATGATTGAAAACGGTCATTTCTGAAGTTTTTATGCCTTTTCCTGGTTAGTAATAAATTTTATGAACACTTAGACAGATTCTTTTATTTCTTTTCGAAGTTATGAAAATTTTAAGTTCATATCTTTTTATGAAGAACTGTCTTAAATTATTTTTCTTGAGGTAATATTTTATTTCATGACGCAACGGATTCTGTCATTAAAACATTGGTTTATTATTAAAACAGATATAGAATTTGGATATATATCCATCAGATCAAAATGGAAAATTCAGTTAATTTATTAAACTTTTTCTTTACTACTAATCTAATTATTTTATATTAATAATATACTTTCCAGCTATAGGACTAATTAATATCTCTTATCTGACCCTCAAATAACCGGTAAAATCAAAATAATAGAAACTAGCACTTCGAAAGAACATATTTAAATCATAAATATAAGTCCTTGGAATTAAAAAAAATACGTAGTGTGATAGTGAAGATGAAATGCGGAATAAAAAGGATATATACAATAATATCTGCACTACTCTCCTTCTCTTGAAGACTACGTTATAATACATCATAAATTGAGAAAGGAGGCAGTTTATGAGTAGAAGGAAGAAGATGTAGCAGAAGATATGTTGATCAATAAACCATCAGCAGTAGCTTTCCTGAACTTTCTCGTATAATCTCCAATAAATCCATTTGTATATTTTTAACCGAATGCCATTGGTGAACAATAGACACTCAAAATTTGTTATAAATCTACACATTTGTTGTAAAAATCTTATACCAAATTCCATCCACTTAGTTCAAAATGCATTTGAATTATGATGGTCAAAGGCAAACAGGCATAGTTCCAAAAAATGTGTTTTTGGAGTCAAGAATGTTTGAAACCGGAACATTTGTCAAAGCTTGGACATTGAATTTTTTGACGATTACGAAACTTTTTCTTCGTATTGATCGTGAAGATAAAAGTGAAAAGTAAATGAAAGACGGATTTTAAAATCGAATACTCAGAATTCAATCATAACAGCCTATAACATTTTAAAGAATTCTTACATTTGCACTAAATTTTTAAAATTTCCGTGACAAGGTGGTAGGCAAGTAGATAATGAAATTTGTATGTAGTTACATAAAGAAATGCATAAATTTGTGATTTATTTATATTTATAAATATTCATGTTTACTGCAAAAAATATCGTGAGAGTTATTGATTCAGAAAAGTTATTGTGAGAATTATTAAAGATATATTATTTTTATACCCTTCTAACTTTTCTTTTAACTCTTTATAGGAAATTAATAGTCCTAATAATCCAGATGTTTTGCTTCAAAACAACAAATAAAAATCCTTTAGAATATCTTCTTTCACTATAACTTCACTTCCTTAATATTCAGGATTATCCCAAGAAAGTATTTTAAGCCTCAAATTGTGTTAGATATTAAAGTGGTGTTATTTTAAAAGCTTTTCATAGGTTCGGCCCCTTTTGTTTATGAGCTATGCATTGAATACTTTCAAGACATTTTGTCTTCTACGTTTCATCTAATTGCAACTGCACTTTCTTATATATCATATAAATTGCTCGGATATTAAGCAGATTTCTTCAGTCGCTGTGTCAATTTTTGACCGATCAGTAAAAACAGTTTGAAATTCAATTAAACAATTATATATTGTGTAACAGTTTGAAATATGCTTTAGTTTATTATTGTTCTACATTCATCAATACAGAAAAAATAAACAGGAAAAAAACCTAAATTGTGGAATTTCTAATAAGGTTTATAAGGTTTTAAGTGATTTTATTTTAAAAAATAAGTTTCATATTTGTTACTAATTTATAAATATTTGAAGCAAGAATTTATTTTTAGATATTTTTTACTTCAAAACTGTCACAACTGTACTATTTTCTCTCAGCAACTTTTCTGTAACTTTATTACATTGATTGTTGAAATTCGAAAAGTCTGTATTTCTATCTAAATTGCTCTCTGCGTTGTCAATTGCTATTTCTATTGTTTGGCTTTCTCTTTTCACATTGAAAAGAAGTCCAATATCGAAAATCGAGAAAGAATAATAAAACCAATATTCGGTGAGATTCTATAGTCTTCCTAACCTATTTTCACTTCTTTCGGAGCAGTTGGTGGACTTGATATATATAACATTTAAGACTTTAAGGTAAACAAGGCTTTAAAAGGCATTCTAAATATCTATTTCTGAAAAAGCTTTGAGATCATGTAAATAAATCTGATTCTTTGTATAATGTTCCTCTAAACAGATCAATTTAGCTCTTTTTATTTATTGATATATTTTAATGTTCTAGTACTTGAAATTTTATAAACAAGAAAGCCACAAATGTGAACTCCATTACGAAAAATGAGTCATTAAAAAGCAGCTATATTTTAAGAAGTATTGCTAAAGAAAAGAAAGATAATGTTTTTGATTTGTTGTTACAAATTCTGTTTATATAAGTAGAGACTAGGTCTCAGTGGAATCAATCCGATTAAGATTTTTTTCCAAAACACAATGGAATAAAATTTTATTATCTTTTTAAAGAGAAACGTTTTAATATTTTTAACTTCTTATTACAAAATATATTATATACAATCGTTTAATATCAGTAGCAATATTACATATATATATATATAGAGAGAGAGAGAGAGAGTGAGAGAGATGACGGTTAGAAAATGTCATCTTGTTAATGCGAGCAGAGGAGTTTCCCCGATTCCTCTATGGGTGAAAAAAATATCTTTTAAATTTTTACATTAAAATTAGGGAGTATCTGTAGCTAAATATAAAAGAAAGTTCTTATAATTCGATAATTTAATCGAGTTTTGAGCAACTCACATTTTTAAACAAAGTGTCACGCCCAATATTTTGCAGATAAAAGTTTTTCTGACTGCTCATCCTTTCAAAAATATTTTTATTAATATAATATTAATTAAATTCTTAAAAGCAGATGTGTATTAATCAGTTCTTTATAATAAAATTTTTGTACTTTTGCGGCTTATAACTGAAAAAATGATATATATTGCAAAATATTTGTCATGTTTTAAATTATATAATAGGATTATACTGCATAAATGCATATATTATGTTTTACATGCATGCAAAAGGTTTAAATAGATATAAAAGGCATTTTATTGACAGAATTCAAACTTATAGGTATTTAGTTATTATAAATCATGTTATCTTAAAATAAGAAAAATAAAAAAATTCTAAATATTCCAGACACTAAAATTTTTTAAAGACTTCTTAAAATTTTATCTTAGTATACAGAAAAAAACTGTCAGGACGAAATTCTGACACGTACATAGGAGTTAGTTTGAATTTTAGATGCAGAAGCTTTCTATCATCTCAAATAATGGGCATATATTCCACCAAATCAGTAATTTTGTGTAATTATATGCATTCATTTTGAAATTCTCTTTTCAAAACAAAATTTATTCCCAATTTTTGCTTAAAAACGGTTAGAGTATTTACGGCAAAATTAGACTGCTTTTGAAAACCTTTAAGAAGCTTGGAATATTTCTCATGAAGGTCATTAATTGTTATTAATTTTTATATTATTAATTTATTTAAGTTGAAAATTTTAAAAATTATTTAAAAGTCCATATCGCCTTAGTATAATATATTGCGAGAAGAATAAAAATCTTCTATGAGTTCGTAAATAGACCATCTTGCTCCAAGAAATTGAAAATGGTGTGAGTTAAAGTTTTCATTTCACCATAATTTCTTTGCGATGGAAGATTAAAAAAATAAATTAGGTGCTTTAGCATCTCATTAAGACAAGCAATTTTGAGCTAAAAATTTCAGATAGCTGTAATTTCTTAGAAATTAGAGGTTGAATCGTGATTTTCATCAACTAGCTTTGACTTTTTTGCCATTATCTGTATTGTCACTTTCAAATAAAAATAATAACTTAAACATTTACTTTCTTTCTTTAATTTGAAATTATTTAAATAAACTTGAACTAAAGTTTTACTGTTTCAAGAAAATTAATCAAATAAAAATAAAGGAACAGAAATAATTATTGGCAACTCTATGTAAAAATAGTCGGGTACGAAAATTTCAGAAGTATTATGTGTGCTTCAGTTCTTTCCAATGCATTTGATTATAATTATTTATTTATTTAAATTTGGCAATACAGATCATGGTAAATATAGATTTTGTATTAAATACTAAATAATGTGATATCAATAAAATCATTTTTTATTGTCGCTTTAATATCAATATTTCGCTATTTTTTGCCGAAGGATTGAAAGAAATTCAAAAATATTAATTAACCTGATAAGGAATTTATCTTAGTTTTCCAGCGTGTCGAGAAGAATTTTTTTTTTATTTTATAGCCCACTGTAAGTTTTTGAAAGAGACAAATGGATAAAGGGGTTAGGTAGCAGTTTGACGAGGACCAAGGGAGTTCGTTTTAACCAACCCCCATCTTCTCCATCACAGGAGGTATGAAGTGCCTTCCACTTCATGCATAAAAAAAATTGATTCAGAGAATAAAATGTATACTCTGAAGGCTATTTACTATTGATTACCGTATAAGAATGAATAAACAAAATAAACTTTTCTAATCACCGACATGGCTTAAATACTCTTAAGGATCATAGGTGCAAGTGTATGGAATAGGACTAAATTATATCTCATCAATCAAAAGTTATTATTAAAAATCTTATTATTTTTCTTATTATTTATTATTATCATTAATTTGATATCACCAATAAATTTAATTTTGGTATTCAGGAAATATAGTGTTCAATACTTCAATGTTATTGACGACATAATAAATATTGTTGTTGAGAACCCAAGTCATGATTGCTGAACAGTTCATTAAATGTCTCTGGAAACAAATTTAGTTTTAATTCATTTAGGGAATGTTCAGAATCCGTACACGGAAATAAAGCGTAAAGAAAAAAAGGCCTGTGGTGCAAAAAGTTTTCGTTTATCTCCCATCAGATAAACAATATTTTTGTTTGGAGCTAAGAACTTTCAGAATTAACACTATCATACATTCAGAAGGAGAAATTTTAAGAATTAACCTTTTTCATGTTCATCTTTTCAGAAGGGAATTATAACTTTCTTTTTTCTATTATTTATAAATGTATAATCTAAATGTAATTGTCGAATAAATTAATGAATGAAGAATAGAGAAAGGAATGATTTTCGAATTATGATATTCATGTTTGTTTGCAAGCATGTTCATCGTGAACACAGATTTGACTTGTAGGCTGTTAAATACTGTTAACTGATGGGCTTTCTTTATTTTCGTAAAGCTTTCCCATGAAAACAGAAATGAAAATAAATACTATTTACAATTTTATTGCATCATAATAACAACAAAAACTTTTGACATGTTTTATGATAATATTGAGGAAAGGATAAACAGAAAAAATGGTAATTATTTTCTTAATTTAAATTAGAATAACCTATTTAAATTTAAAATAAATTACGTCAGTAAAAAGTCGATTTTTTTAGAAATTATTCATCTTTTTTACTTAAATTCTTAATGTTTGAACAAATTTCTTTATAAAACCATTTGAATTTGTTTCTATGTCTATTTTTGGGAGGTTATATTGATTTTTTTTTTGCATTTACATACATATTGATGTTATTTTACATCTTCAGATGCAATTTGCTCAAATTCTAATCATTGGTAGAATATTCTTATGATCAACTCATAAATTAAAATTTAATGTATATTTTTTTGTTCAGATTTGGGATAATAATTTATCAACACTTTCTAATGTTTCTGAAATAGAAAATAAGCAATCTATTTATATAGAAATATTTTATTGTTGTCTTAGGGATTCAGAATGTGAAAACAAATTGAAAATTTCGTATTATTTATCATTGGAATTCCAATTTTTTTTTAAAAAAATTGATAAAAATACAACTTGCTTTTAGTTCAAGAACTCGATAATATATTTCTCAAGGTATATGCAAAATTTTGATAAACTTCTAAACTATAAGAGTTTTGCTTCATATCAATTTTTTTAGCCAATAAAAAGCTCTTTTTCCCAATTTTTAGAAGACTTTTACCAAAATAAAACTTTTTAATTTTGGTTTTATAAATGATTTTTCAATCATTTTTATGCAAAAATTCAAAGTTTCAATTATTTTATAGCATTTTTCAAAAAATTATGTTCAACGTAGTAACATACTTTAACATCTACTTGTTTCTTTGATAGGAAACTAATTTTATATCAGTTAAATTATATGGAAAATAACTAAATTAATTCTTATAATGAGAGAAAAAATACTTATGAGTTATTGCCCAAACATAATATACTAAAATGAAAGAGAAAGGTAACTGGGAAAGCTGGATAAGGAAACATACTTTCTTTACATGCATTCTAAATACCATTAAGAATTTAGTTTCCACTTTCAGAAATAAAGGTAAACTATATATAGATTTTATTATGAAATTTTAATCGAATTCTTGAAGTGTCAAGAAACCGTTATCAAGTTTCTTTTATTCCTTTCTTGCATGCGAAATATATAAAGAGAAAATATTACTATCGTGTAAAATTCTAACATCATCGAAACGCTGATTAATCTCTCAGCTTCTGAGTCCTATAACCCTACTTTAGAAATTAAATGTGTCTATGCTAAAATGTTTGGTTTTGTATCTCATTTTCTTTATGAATGCAATAGCACAATGCAATAGCATTCAGATCTCTCTGAAATTTTGGACGAACTCTTTTAGTGAAAAGTTTGTTGCTGTGTATAAACACGATAGCTGAAAAAAGAATTTGAATGCCACTGTTACATTTTGGATAATTTTTTTTCAAAGGAAGAATCATTTGTTGCTTTTTGTATTTGTTGTATAATAACACACAGCGTCTTGAATCAATAAAAATCGATATTCAGTTTTGTGATTAAAATTGCGTCACATCTTAGTTTGTTTCAGATATTGGATCCATAAGGTGGGAATATAAGTTTCCAAAATATATTTCGGTATTGTTCATTATAGTGTGTAACTTAAAACGCGCGAAACTGTGCTATTGCAGACGGAAGCAGGGGGAGGAGGCATATAAATTTAGGAAATTCCGGGACTTCTGAAGATTTAAAGCTTCTGACCCTATGAAATCCTCTCTACTCATCTGAAGGATATAAAAGAAGAGCGGAAAAGAAAATGTTGACTGTCTAAGTACTCGTGAATCTCAAAGTAAGGACACTCACACTGTTTCTCTCTCTTACTAGAAGAATTTCGCAACACATAATACACAATGCATTATACAAACTCGACATATAAAATTAAAACATATGTGCAAATCTTGTTTAAACTTATTTCAAACAAAAAATATAAGTGCTTTTTTTATAATCGAGGCGAATTTTAGTGAATGTTTCTGCAATATATCTAGTTATGTATTACAAATTTCGATAGACGAAGTTTTTATATCTTTTTAACATTTTGATGTAATATAGTTATGACATATATGAACGGTCTTATGATAACTGGATATAGCATCCATCGAAATCTAAACCATGGTTTTAATGAAAACTCTGCGCTTTATTTGAAAGTTATCGGTAGAGAATACGAGCTTCGTATTCTCTGCCGGTAAATACCGGCTCTCTACCTGCTCGTGAATGATTCCAGAGATCTCTAATTAAAGCATTAATTGACCAACTCTATCTGAAACTTTTCCTCTGATTCATTAGACATAAAGTTTCATCAACATTAATCTTCAGGAAATAAACACTGCAAGCTGTCTTCGAGAATTAAGGATTCATTTTGAACTTTGACTAAATGCTAAATATAGTGATTCAGTGAACTCATATTTTATATCCTGTACTATTTCAGATTAATTCATTACCTAGATGATATTCATACCCATCCATCTAGACGTAAATGTAGCCGCTTAAATTTATGAATTAAACTTCAGTTTAAGAAAGTTCTTCTAGTAAAAGAAAAATCTTCTTCTAAAAGTTCTTCTAGTAATAAGAAAAGTTCATTAATATTCATTGTAAGGTGCTTGCATTTCCGATTTTTATTTTTGATTCTTGACTAATCGCCTTTGACAGCCAGTTGGCTATCTGAGAACAGTGATTATCTTTATTAATCTAAATAAATAATCTAATAATTTTAAATAAATATTTTTTGTACAGCTTGATGTTTATGATTTATTCAATAAAGAATTTTTAAGTCTCTAAATGTGACATATATTAAAACCGTATTTTAAAAGTCTTAAAAATGTTCATCTTATTGTGTATGTCAACCTTTCTAATAGAATCAAGTTTCATAGCGCCATTAATAATAGTTCATAATGACATCAAAAACATAATTGTCCAAGAAATTAGTCTTAATTGTATGACAGTATTACTAATATTAAATGACCAGATAGAAAACAGAGTCTTTCTTCTTTACCTATCATTAATGTAATAAAATTACATGAATAAATATTTTATGAAATATTGGAAGTAGTTTTAATTTCAACAGTTCAAGGCACTATATCACTGAAAATAGCATAAAAACTTGTCAAAATTCAGGTAGATATAACAGTGCCAATTATATCGATAACATTAAAAAGAATAATTATTTGAACGAAATAATTATACGAATAATTATTTGAACGAAATAATTATACGAATAATTATTTGAACGAAATAATTATACGATTAATTATTTAACGAAAAAATCATTTTTGTGTTATTATAATTTTAAATTTATTAAAACATTTCAATGTCCCAATTAATTTTTAATTAATTAAAATTTCAAACAATTTACTCTAATCCTGTCCTCCTTGTCAGGATATCTGTGCCAAATTTAGTAATTCTATGTAAAAGAGTTTATCCAGTCATTAAGTATTCATTAAAAGACAATGGTGCCTGAAATGCTTTCTAGATAATTAATAGTTCATTCATCCTAAAAGTTATAATTCTACATATAGTACTGTTTTAATAAGTCAACAAAATTAATTCAATTCCAATAATTATCACTAAATTGTTTATATTTTATTTAATTATGAAATTAAAGTTATATATTGATAATATTACATAGAGTTTCTATTAATATATTACATAGAGTTATCACACAGAATTTCAGTAATGCATAAAATTCAGTTTCTCTTTAATATAGAATACTAGCTATATTCTGCACTGAAATAAAGCATAAGCCTTAGGTTTGAATTTTCAGTACTATTCATGCAATCTCATCCCTGAAAAAAGAAAGGCTTCATTTATTAACTACTTTTTAAATGTTTCATCTTGATTCTTTGGAAGGAGACATTTTAGTAAATAAGAATCAATTAATTTTGTATAGTTATAAAGTTATCACATAGAATTTTATTAATTTAAACTAATCCCTACTCAAAAATATACTTTAGAAATATATAGTGACATTTTGTTACTCTGACTTTTATTTATTTATTTATTTTGGTTCTTTGAATTCAATACAAACATGACTTTAAAATATCATTTAATTTTTTTTTCGGTTATTTCGAAGTAAAAACTAAAAAGAAAAAAATAGACCATGATTTTAAATCTTTATCTTATTATTTCTAAGCATTCGTTCCTTTGTATTCTTAGAATGGTAATTGAATAATTTTAAAGACTATTAATTCATTCAGAGAATAAACTGTGAAACAATAAATGCAATAAATAATAAAAGGCAAAAAAAAAGAGGAAACCTCTAAACATGTTGGGTGTGAACATTACCGTTCTGCCTTGAAGCGGGGTTTTTTTTTCCCCACCTTTTTTAAAACTTAATGCATATTGTTTTTATTAAAATAGTCATATCTCCATCTTGAACTTATTATTTTTTTTATATTATTTAGTGATTCTAATTACAATTTTACATAATTTATTAGAACAATTAATGTTAATTTTATATTAAAAATTAAAAATATTAAAAATAAATATCGTAAATCCTTAACTTTTAAAACTGACATTTTATCCTGTTGCACTCGATTTAATTCTTTATTTCATTTTATAAACTGTAAAATTATTCTTTATATAAATAACATTTTTTTTAAATATACTGTTTATAAAAAAATAATTTTAATATTTACATGTCCCTTTTTGAACCTCATCTTGCCGCATCATATTCCATTATTATTATCCCATGCTTTTAATCATAAATGGTCTACGCATACGTTATAAATTTAATAATAAAGAATAAAATTTTAATTAGTTCTCACGAGCGTATTCGTATCCGAATCGAGAACATATCGAACTTCCAATTTATTGGTTAAAAATACCAATTTTCAGAGATCGAATTTTAATTGTTGCCAACTTCGAGTTGACCAGGATCTATCAATTTATGAAATATGCATTTATTAAAAATGTTTCTTAAATGGAACTCAATGAATCATAGTATTACAACTTTTGATTTTTCATACTAAGATCAACGAGGTTATTTTTGTTCCAAACATAAATTGTCATAGTAGAGGCAGTATTGAAAAATTTAAAAATAATCTCATCGTTACTTCAGATATCTTCTCTAAGTTTTTAAACATTTTTTTATCCTTTTTTGCTTATGTTTTCAAATTTAATATTTCGAACACCATTTATTAAAGATAACATGTCCAGTAAAAGTAATCCGGCCATTTTTTTCTTATTTTTTTCTTTAAATTATTGCTATTAAATTTTATCTAAAGAAAACGAACAATGATAAAAAAAAAAGAAATTCTTAGCTTTTTTAATATAATTAGTTTATTTCGATTTAGGAGTAAATAAATTGAATCCTAAATAATAAATATTTAAAAAAATGTTACATTTTGTCGAAAATTCAAATATTTAAATTATTTAAAACCGTTACTAAAATAGCAACAGACAAAGGAAAAAATCAGAATTTAAAAAAAATTCTTAATTTTGATGGAATAACAACAATTTAGGTTTCAGTAAATAGTGATTTCTTAATTTTGAAAGAATAACAACAATTCAGGTATTGAATAACGCGTGGTCTTATTTCCTTACAACTAATTTATGAAGCAAGCTACTTGTAATTGATGTATGATCTATAAACATTTTGGGAAAATTCCTCACGAATCATTGAACAGCATTTAAAGTCCTATTTGTGAGTTACATCTCTTCTTGTCAATAGTTACAAGGAAAAAAACTTAAAAGATTAAAATAAGAATGATAGTTCTGAAAGGCAAAGAAATGCTGAATTATATCCCTGAAGAAAAGAGAAAAGTTATTATATTAATTAAATCCGAATTAAAGAACTAAAAGCAAATATAATAAAATTTAAAGATATTTATGGTGGATCGAAATATAACTATATATATTATAAAAATTAGTAATTTCGAGAATTTGGGGGCAATATTCTTGTCAAAAAATGCTATTTTTGCCTATGGAAAATCAAAAAGAAAATTAACTCAGTATAGTCAGTTGTAATAATCACGAATTCTTGTGTTCAAAGCTTACAAAACATGGCTTAAGAGTTTTAAATCAATCAACAATGATAGCATACAATTGATATACAACCATTTACATTTCAGTTCTAATCTTTAGTTCTAGAATAATTCTAGCATATCTTACAGTTTATTCCAAATTTCACTATGGAATAGCGTGCAGAAAATGTGTATTTGTTTTATTTCAAGATATAATCATAAAAGAGACTGACTCAAATAAATTAAATAATTTTACCCAAAGGAAATTACAGCAGTGATATTTGATTGAAAAAAAAATTCTTAATGGCTAAAAAATTATTTATTTAAGTTTGCTATCTGCATATACATAAAATAATTTAAATACAGTTTTTGAACCTAACTAGCTAGCACATCATGATACTTCTTTCATGACTATGTTTGGTTGATCTATTGTTAGTGAAGTCCTCAGTTCCTTAATTTAAATAGAATTTTATTGCAATAGAAAAACTAATATAAAAAAAGTAGAATCAGTATTTTCAAATCAAGTCTGTAAAAAGAAATTTTATATTTAAAATTAGAACCATTTTTCCACCGTTCCAACATTCTTTCAGAAAAATTCAGCACTAGATAGTGTAATTGACCAGCAGCAAGATTTGTTCGTGCTTGATCTTCATTATTCCAAGAATGCAATTACATAGAGGGAAAAAGTCATTAACTTTTTAATTAACTGTCCTAACTAAGAAAAAAATTCTTATTTTTGGCGGAAAATGCAGTCCGGAATTCCGCTTAGAAGATGAAGGTATCAAAGCGAAATATTGTCGTTGATAGAATTTGCTTTCTCTTTTTCGGAACTATGCATACTTAAAGCACAAATAAAAAAAAGAATAGCTTTCAAATTTTCTAAAAAAGATTTATCATCAATTACTTTTGGTAGGATAAATCATACATTACTGTAAATTTAAGAAAATGAGTAAGAAAGCTTTAAGAACCATTTATTTACTGATATAAGAAAGAAATTACTTGATTTATGAATAGATACATAAGCACTATTTAAAATAATGTATTAGTTTCCTTGGGAAAGCTTTCACTACTGTTGATTTGAGAGTAATTTATTGCTCTAGATTGATAAATGAACGATGTCGTCTGATAAATTGCTTTCTACTCAATTTTTGGAACTTATTTCAGATAGAAAAATTAAATAACAATTTATTCCATTTTGATTTCTATAATGGAAAAAAATACATTTAAACCATATATAATTAAAGAAAATAGATTTCATTTTAAATTTTCAAAAATATTTTAAATGCTTTATAGTTAATAAATACTAATAACATACATATAACGATTAAATTAATACAAGTTCAAAATAAGATTCGAAGAAATTCTGTTTTAGCTTCTAAATATATGTTTTGTCTTTATAATTCCAGCAATACAAATTATTAGGTTTAAATTTTTATCCGTGAATTTTTTTAATCAAGAAAGCATGGATAAAGGCTATTTACTATTTAGCAAATAAAAATAAAAGCTACTTCATATTTTAGTGTACCTCAATACACTTAAACATTTTATCAAACAAATGGTTGTATATTTAATAATTAATATTTAATAAAAAAAATTAATTCAATTATAACGAAAAATTGAGATATTTTATCATAACTGTGAAATAAATGATTGAGGCTTTATCTTTTCTTATATTCAATTTGTAGCCGTAAAATGAATTCAGTGCATCATTTCATTATATAATTAAATTTATATTATATGATTTAACCTGAAAAAGTTATTCGAACTCCATAACATTGTGAGCTTCCCGAAAAAGAAAAATATTTTATGCTACTCTGATTTTGTCCAAGTCTCAAGTAAAATTCCAATGACATTGAAATTAAAATCAGCTGTTCTTTATGTAAAATCCATTTATCTTTACTAAATAATCACACCAATATATGCATATATAAAAGTTGGTCATATTCTAATTTTAAAAAATTATTGCAAAATAAAGTATAATAATTGGCCATGTTATTATTTCAATATATCACAAATTTTTTTCAATAAAACTACTCCTATCAGTATATTTCGATGTAAGAATTCCTGATAACTCGAAGAAAGGCAAAGCAGTATTCGAATTCTCAATACGTATTGTCTTTAAACCCCTTTTTTAACTTTGAGTATATCAATAAGAAAACTGCAATTGGAAATACGTAAATAATATGGAAATTTAATCTGGAGTTGCAAACATTCTGTTATTTTTGCTATCGCAAAAGAAAAAAATATCTAATGGAGCAATATCGGATGAATGTGGATGCCCCGATATTGCAGTAACCCGATAGGAAGAGAAATTTCATTATTGTGGAAAAAAAACTCAAATTGTTTACATTGTTACTGCAAATACTTCAACTTGGATTTTTCTACTATTGCTGTTGATAAAAAAAAATGAAAATGCGACCTCTTTTTCCAAAGGTGAATGTTTTTCTGCTTTAAATATACTTTTAACAAAGTTTTCGAAATTTTATTATGCTTAAAGTAAGATTTAACTTCGCAAAAAAACAAAGAAGAAAATGTTGTAAAGTGCGCCCGTTTATAA
Organism: Argiope aurantia; assembly: GCA_026543865.1. NCBI lineage: Eukaryota > Metazoa > Arthropoda > Arachnida > Araneae > Araneidae > Argiope > Argiope aurantia. The sequence goes on along the minus strand of JAPMOR010012310.1, from coordinate 786,715 downwards.
AATCTTCTGTTCTTCCTAGTAATGCATTTGGATGTAGAAAAATACTTGAAATGTCTTTATTTATTGTAGGGAATAATCCTGTCATATTTGATTGATGCTTATTTATTTTGATTGATGCTTTTTTATTACTTTTAACGAATATTTTTTAATTTGACCAAGAAAATTATTTGAGGAAATTTAATAATATACATCTCAATCTAATGCTGAAAGTTTACACATGGCAGATAATTAAAGACTACCATAATACAGTCAACTAAACGGATTCAGACTTTTAAAATAATACGATTTAAGGGCCTTTTAAAATTTAATTTTTAAAAATAGTTGAGAAATACGATAAGGATAAATTATATAAAATATTTAATTTAATATATTTTAATCACTGATTCCAGCGAACTAATTGATCACGCTGAGATTAGTAATATACAATCATCATTATTGCATTTTGTAATAATTAAAAAGGATCAGTAAATCACTTATGATGATCTATTTTGTAGTATGAATGTTTTAGTTCTGAATCTAATCGTTTTCATATGCAAAATATTATCTCATTTTTTGCATAAATTATTTCCTATATATATCAAATAACACTACATTATCATTTTTATAGCAGAATCAAATTTTAACAGCATGCAGTATTCGAAATTTCTCGATTTTATTATTGGAAGGATCAATGAAAGAAATATCAGCAAAATTTTTAATAAATATTTTTCAGAAATATCAGATGTATTATATCAGAAACCATTTTCAAATATTTTTATTGACACGAGATCTATAAAAAAAATCAGTGAAAATACGATAAAAATTTTTATAAATTGTCGTTTTTATATTTTCTTATAAACATCTTCTTTTATTCTGTTCATCAATTTTACTTTGTAATTTATCTAAATTTGTGCTCTTCTATTAAGAAGACAAAAAAGAATTAATTTTTAGTTTTAAATAAAATTATTCATTAATTAATTTCTTAGTATGCATTAATTTTTTGCGTGAAATATATTTGAAAAAAATTGAAAGTGGAAAGAACTCTGTCATTTAACTTTAAACAAATGAAACGTTTTCTTTATTTTAAATATCACCTATTTATTTTTGTTTAATAATTTACTGATGACGAGTAAAACTAAGGTCAGATATCTTGCAGTCATCTCATACATAATTTGTAAAGACACGGAAAAATACCGGCTGTAAGTGGTTAACAAATTTCTGAATAAAAGAAAATGTCAGAAAAAAAATATTTATAATCAAAAAAGTTTCAAAAATAGTGGTTAACTCAAAACACTTTCCTGCTTTCCAAGCAGTTTTTATCACTTATTTCCATCGTTTAGTACTCCTTAAAAAAAAGATAAAAAAAAACTACATGTAAATAACATTCTGTCTGCCGTAGTGATAAAAAAAATATATCTAACAGCAGTTTCCCATTGAAGGAAAAAAAGTAAATGAAATTAGATTCAAAGAAATCTGATTTTTAAATTAGAATATGAACATAATTTTTCTATAGATGACTCATTCTTTCTATATATATTCTTTCATGATTTTAATGCACTTTATAAATTATCATTTTAATTCCAGTACAACTTACAGATGTGCAGTCTAACTTAATTACTTAATTATAACAATTGAGATTATGAATAATTGACTAATGAATCGTTGCTTGTTTTATTCGTAATATTTTTATCTCCAATTTTTTACCAATATAATAATTAATACTTTATTCTGAAGGTCATAATAATTTCTCATAAAAGTATTTCCAACATTTCATCTAATTCTAGAATACAAGAAAACAAAGGTTTTTTTTTCATTTCATAATTGATTGTAATTAAACAAAATTAATCATTAATCATAATAAAATTGATTGAACATAATAGATAATAATAATTGACAATACTTCATCATTAATTGATCATAATTGATAATAAAATTGATCATGATAATATTGATGATTAATTTATGCAATACTCCTTACAATTTTTGAAATAAATTTACTTCAAGGAGAATAAAAAAACATAGCATATATTCATTATAAAGGCATTAAAATAACTAAACGGCTCATTATTTCAATATTAAATAGTTTCAAAATTAAATAATTTTGTTTTTATAATATTTACTTAATTTTTCATAACATAAGAAATCTCAATAATATCCCAAAATGTGAAGAAAAATCTTTTCTTTTTTTTCTTTCTTTTACGGAAAAATTCCATTTGTTTGAATATTGTTGATCTTTTTAAGTTCTTATAAAAAAAATTTCGTTCTTCATAAAATAAAAAAACAGCACAAACCCTGCAAGGGGGATTTGTAATTAGATTTTCTAAACTATTTTTCACAAATTTTTAATCAATCATTTAATTCCTAATTAAAATAATTTTTAAACTTTTTTTTCACAAATTTTTAATCAATGATTTAATTCCTAATTAAAATAATTTTTATTCAAATTTTTTTTTCTATAATATATTTAATTAATTTGTCTATAATTTTTTGTTTATTTTATGTTTGTCTTTTTTAAATTCTTTATTTTTAAATGTGTTTTATTAGATCAATGATATTCAAATTTATGTCTTAATATAAAATGTCTTATGAAACCATGAAAATGCAGTTAAGAGTACGTTTCCTTCAACAAACAATACAATGTTATATTCCTTCGAAACTTTAAATTAAATGAGCTTGCAGTTGATTTATGGATCATGGTATGTAATTTTACGAGTCATTAAAAAAGCTGACGATGACAATAGATTGACCTAACGATAAGCACTGAATTTAATGTATAGAGGCTTTTACATTAAATCTGTGGTAGGTTAAAATTATTATTTATTAATTTTAGATAATGTTTCTTATTTATAAATAACAGCTTTTTTAATGAACAAGTGAATCAATTATAAACAAATTAATATTGATTCAGTATCTTTCATTTCTGAATATATTATTTATTATAATTTTATGCTTGCGGTGAACTCAAAATTTATCATAAATTTGCTTTATTTTGTAATTAATAATATTAAATGCATTATTTCTTACCAGAGCAACAGAAAAGAAAAGTAAGATACCAAGGATGACAAAGAAAAATTTATCCATTATTAAAATTGTCTTCCAGAATTAAATACTTTCAGGACAGCATTTTTAAGCATCTATTTTTTCACTATTTAAGCATCATTTTTTTTTTCTTTTTGGAAATTTCTTTTCTTTCAGCTAGTATAAGAAAAACAGAACAGTTAAAAAAGAAGATATTTTTACCACTTGTTATTTTATAAGCATTAAAAAAATTCAATAACGAAAAAATTTTACTATCAACGCATTCTTTTATTAAACTGAAAAACAAATCTTGAAAATTTATTTACATATATTACTTGCGTTCTGGATATTTTTCTTTTTTAAAAAATCACTCTTGACTTAACATAGTATTTCAAACTTTTTTAAAGTAGTATAAACATTTTCTTTTTTTATAAAATTCAATATTTAGATGAATTTACATAAACCTTATTTAACTATGCAAAGTCATTTTTTTCAATATCATTTTTTCCATATCATTTTCCTGAATTTCCAGAAATAAAAGAAGAAAGTATCTAATAAGAAATATTTACATTTTTATCGCAATTCATATTTCCCACTTTTTTTTATATATAATTAATTTTTCTTGCATCATTATTAAAACAGAAATTAAATTATAAAAAGAGTATTTCGTCCACTTTTAGAAAAAATTTGTGATGCAGTTTTAAAAATAGATAAATCTTCATCACTGATTCAGTAAACGCATATTTTAAAATGTTATCCATTCCACTGATTTCTTCTTAAGTTCCCGCCGTTTTAACTTGACATTTTTTATTTATTCTTTTCTGAATATATCTAGATAGTTTTTGAATTGGTTTTTCTCAGAAAATATATTTCTATTCTAAAATCAAGCACAAATTTCCTTTCTTTATACATTTCTGTTAATGAAGAAAAGATCTGAAATCCTTTTTCACATTTAATTAAAAAAATATCAAACACAAACCGGAATAAAGTTTAAATTATTTACTCCTTTTCAATTCAGTTCAGTTTTAGCTATACTAACATTTCGTTTTGAAGAAACACAAATGCTGCTTTAGTACATACCTCATAATTTCGAATTGTGACTAGAATGCAAGAGCCATATCTCAATCGGCAACTGTCTTCAAGCTACTGGGTCATACCTAGAAGGAGGACATCTGATCCCGAAGGATTTGACTTGCACCAGATACATGAGCCAAACACATGGTATTTCTTTTTTTATAATCGGTTCAGTTCAATCCTAAAATCTAGATTCTACCATCAGTTCATCGGCGTCTTCTTATTTCAATTTATCAGTTTTATTTTAATAGCATTCCCTTTCAAGGTTACAAGATAGCTAATTAAAGAAGGATTGCCATAATTTTGATCCGTAGCCAAAATAAAATGTAGCCAAATGATAAAACTACCTCTTAGTCGGCATTATCTCTTCAAGTTTCTGTTTCATCATAGCGAAAGAGCCTTTCATTTTGGACTGGTTTTCGACTTCCACTAAATCCTATATAGTGCAGATCTATTATGAAGACGAGGCTTGAGTTCATGATCATTTGAACCAACAGATTCTGTCCCGAGACTGCTGCTATCCCTCAGTTTTGCAGCAACAAATGAGCATAAGAAAAATACCAAGTTGCTTGTTGGTATCAACAAGAACTAGATATTCCAGAAAGATTTTTCTGGAATTCTCGGCAGTCTCCCTACATTCACTCGACCTTGCATCTTCTCTTTCTGACATAATACACTAGCCACAGAATAACTTATTTGGAAGTTGTTGAATGTTTAATGCCAATCAACCCTATATACAGAGCAGATCATCTATGGAAACGGGTCACAAAATCACGACCATTCAATCCATTGGGTTCTACTCTGAGATTGCTGATATCCCTCAAGAACAGATGAGCATGAGAAAAATACCAAGTTTGCTGGCATCAGCAAGAATTAGATATTGCAAAAAGATCCTCTGAGAATAATCGATACACTATCTGCATTCACTCGTACTTTCATCTTCTCTTTCTTATTTAACACACTAGCCACAGAATAATTTATATAGAACCTACTGGTCGTCATAACTGTAAGTCCAATATTATTTAATCGAAAGTACCATTTTTTTTAAGCAATGCTATGCAAAATTTAGCAAAATTAAGAACTGAGGTTTTAGATATTAAAAAAGAATCTTTCAAACAATTAGATCCAAATTTTAACACTGATCAAAGATTTGCGACAATCGACTTGCTCATACATTCTCTATCTCGTTTATATTTTGAATTATTGCGATGGATACAAATATACAGGGTGACCGTCAACCAAGCTCTAGACAGATAGATCTATTAGTAATACAATTTCATGCAGTTATATGATTCTAATGGAAAAAAAACTATGTAAAAAATTTTTGATCAGCTAATTGCCTTTTTCAACTACTGTTTACAAATGCAACTGGGCAGCGAATTTTTGACCCATTAAATTAAGTTTTTATAGATAATTTACAATTTTCATGTTAAATATTATGCCAAATATTATATTTTTATCTTGTTCTGAGACAATACATAGAAAGGAATAGTTCCAAAAACAGTTTTTTTTTTAAATTCTGATCGTCTTGAATATGAAAATACAATTATAACTTGAAGTTGAAATTCTGATTATTATTAAATGTAGTTTATGTTTCCTTCGTATGCTAGAAAACAATAAAAATATCATGGAACCTATAATCCCAGATTATTTTTTAGATATTCTTTTTTATGTAAATTCAAATTTGCAATTTAATTTGCCTTTTGATTACTCATAAGCATTCAACAGCTATAAAATAAAATGAATTATATAAGTTTTATTTATTTGACTGTACGCGATAAGATTTTTTTACAATCACTACGAAAAAATTAAATATCAATTTTTCTGGTAAAGATTTATACTGTTTTCAAAAATAGGGATAAAATTTCATATCAATTTGTTCAAATTATCAGTCTAAAAAAGTAATAATAATATTGAATTACACATAACTACATCTTTAGAGCTTAAATGAAAAATTATAATGGAGTACTTTGAAAGGCTTCCAGGAAACTAAAACTTAATTAATCCCACAAACTATTCAATTCTATACTCTGCTTAAAAGGAAGAACTTGCATCTCAAAATCTGGATATTTTTATCTATTCAATAGGAATTATTTATTTCACAAAATGTTTCAATTTTTCCTTTACTGAATTCCTACCCATGCTGTCTAAATCTATAGGTTTGAAGCAGTTTGTTTCGGAATGTCAGATGCACCTGTGACAGATGTTTACTCTGGTTTTCACACTCGACTGACTTCTACAGACTTACTCCCAAAATTTTCTGCATTCTTTATTTTCCAAGAAAAGGAACCTTTGAAATTCGATTTATTCATTCAACAATGATAAGCCAAAAAATCCCAGCTTTCTATTTCGAAGAAAGTTTTGAAGTTTACTATTTGATTGCTAAATTTCTTGTAAACGTCAACAATTTTTAAACATTTTTTTTATTTAATTTAAATATTATTGTTTGATTTTAAATCGATCAATGGTCATTGGCTATATGGGATTTATATAATAAATCATAAGCTTTATTTTTTTCTTAGTGTTTGGCGAATGAAATACCGCCAGATAAGCACCAATCATAACTTCTATACAAAAGTTAGCTCCATAATATCTGGCAAAGAATAATTTGTATAGAAAATATTAAAACGCGATATCAGTGGTTTATTATAGACAGAATAATTTTATCATGTATGGAAGGACTTATTTTATTTCCCAACCAGGCATCTCTCATACACAAATGTATAATTATCATGTGATTTTTATAGATACTTTTATCTTCAATTACGCACTAACATAATATTATTATTTTTAGTTTTCATCGAATAATGGAAATTTATATTCATAGTAGAAGTTCCAACTAACATCGTTAACTTAATGCTGTGTCAAAATGTACTCTGTGGAATACACAAAGTTTATTCTGTTAACTTAATGTGACTTTTATTCTTGATTTTGGTCAAAAATACTGTATATCTATACATTTCCTTGTTTCACAGCCCTTGTGTGTAATTTCAGCTAATGCAAACACTTATATGATACACATGTTCAAATATTACAAATTAGCATGAAAAGTATAAAAAATTTGAGAAATATTTATTAAAATTTAACGGATTTCCTGTTGTAAAATGCAAGAAATACGATTTTAAAATAATGTCGGAGAGATAGAAGTGAAAAACACACACATAAACTTAAGAATGTAAGATATTTCTTTTATTCTACATCTGCTATTCATGGTTCATATATAAATTATTAACTCTATTAAAATAAATAATATGCACCATTATTTTTTTAAAGTATTAATTTTTTTGTCTTTAAAATAATTTTAATAAATCTCCTTTACATTTCTCGGTATTAAAGATTTGATATTTCCTTATTACAGTAACCTTAAAAATATGTTATGTATTGTAATCTATTATGTATTGTAATCGTCTTCATAAGAGTTATTTATTGCAAACCATTTACATTTACAAAAAGCAAATATTATTTTAAAAAATTATTATTTACAAAGATGGAAAAAAACACTGTCATATGGCAATCCAAGATAAAAAATTGAATATTCTTTTAATTAAAAATATGACGTTGAAACATTGGGAAATGTACTATTTATGGCAGAAGATATTTTAAAAAAATGAACATTATTATCCATTTTTGAATTGAAATATTTACTTGAAACTAACTCAAAACCTTCTATAAATCAACTTTTTATCACTGTTTCATTTACGTACTCAGAAAAATTATAAAATTAGGAATTATTGAACTAATTGAATTATTCCCATGTAAAATAGTGAGTAAAGAGAAATGAAGTAAAATTCAGTTAACACAGATAAATAATATAAATTTGTTTATGTTAACAGATAAATAACAGGTTTGTGTTTTTCTGATAACAGAAAATTTAAAATCTTAAACAAAGATCACCTATTATCAACAACTCAACTAAAAATGAAATATTTTATGTTAGAAATAAAAAATTATTGTACAAGAAAGAAAAATAAATTAATAAACCGCAAAAATACAGTCGGTACGAAGCGAGAGAATCAACTCAAAAAAAGTAAAATTTTTATAAGTATTACTAAAATTTAAATTTTTATTTTTGTTGTTGTCGTGTCATTAAACGGAAATAATTTAAAAATAAATAAATTTTAATTATAATAATCAAATAGTATATTCGAAGACATAAAAGTTTCACAATATGAACATCATTACTAAATGAAATATTTGTTACACCTTGAAAATAGAATACTTTTAGAATATCGATTACAGCATATCACGTAGGTATACATATTGAATAGAAATAATATTTTTCCTGTTAATAACTTGGTCTCACAAGTAAAAAAAACCAAGGAGATATTAAATGTAATGTCACTCTTCTTTAATTTTATTATTATTATGGTAAATGTTTGTCGCTCTTCTTTGGAATGATATACTTAGGATAGAATATATACACATTATTAGTGAAGGCACATATTTTTTAGCCAGGAGTTTTCAGAATTATGCGAGTTTTTATTATTCTTTCAACAGATTAACTCTTAAGTATTTTTACTATTTTCAATCCTGGTATATCCAATTAATAATATTTAGAAACAAAGTTTTTTTTTAAAAATAAGAAAATAAAACAAAGAAAATTTACCTCTAAAAGAAAACAAACTTTTGTATCGAAACAAATTAAATACAAAAAAAAAGAGTGTTCTGTTGTTGATTTACGGATTTTTCTGGACTTTCTTTTCAAAGTTTCTAAAACTTTCTTTAATTAGTTCCATAAATTTTAGAAGAAAGTGAGTTTATTTTCTTCATTAGTAAAGGAATATACAGTAAGTGACCTGAAAAAGGTATTTTTAAAAATATGGTAAATTAAACTTTGAAACCTTGTATGATAATTATAAATAAGTATTAGTGGCAATATTTCTTTTCCTAATGATAATTTTCCCCACATTAAAAATTTGCAACAATATTTTAAAGTCAACAAAATGCTTTTTTAAATATTTTTTCTATACATAAATTAGAGGTCTTCACCTTGAAACATTCATAATTAAAAACACTCAAAACATAAAAAGAAAAGGAAATGTTTTCAATTATTTATTCAAAATTCTTATTATACAGCTGCCAGGTAAGATAGAAATTATGTTGCCAGTTTTATCCAAATGACCTTTTATTTTTTAAATAAAGATAATATCTTATGCCGTATTTGCCTTTACAATTAATAATTATTAGTATAATTAATGTATAATTATAATTATACTATTTATTAATGATAAAGTGTGCGTGCGTGCATATGTATGTGTGCGCTTGCGTGTTAAGTAAAGTTAAAATCATTTTTTCATTCTGGAATCATTTCATTCTGGAATTTTCCACTTTGTTAATGATCAAGATACAAAAATTCGATTTATTTTCCTAAGTTGGGTATATTTCAGTATAAGGTAAGCCTTTAAAAAATTGTTGAAATTTTATTGTACTTGCAATCAAAATTAAATTCAAAATCAAGCAATATTGAAATTTTTAAGTGCATCCATTTTCTAATGACGTTGTTCTTTTTTGTGTTACAATTAAGTATATAAAGATATAGATAGAGAATAAGAGAAATGCATAAGAAAACGATGTAAAACTTTTAAATTGTCACAAATTATTTATCTATCAAATTTTGTTCAAACATATTCTGCTTAGGGAGCCATTAATACTTAGCTACAGATATTTAATTGAAATTTTAATAACCATTAATTCTGAAGAATCAACTGTTTACCAAAGATGGATAATAAATATACAAAAACGGGCGTCATTAGCTCAAATATTATTGCAATAAATCAAAAAGTGAAAAAAAATCGTACTTAAAATGAGAATGTAACAGCAAATATAAGTTGTCACGCTTTAAAGTATTTTTATGCATTTAATTATTTTTATTTAACCTTCTTCGCATTGTAAAAACATTAATATATTTCACTAGATAAAATGGCAAAACTCAGGATAAAATTAATAATTTAAAAATCATTGGAAAAATTCGTGGTGAATGGCAATTCTGAGGTAAAAAATGCTTGAATATATTTTGATGAAAAAGAATGGAAATAATATAAATTGATGTATTTAATTTTATTTTCAATACAGTAAAATTTTAGTAAAGAAAAAAAAGAAACTATGATCGTGCTTCAATTATGTTCAAGCATCAATTATGTTCTCCATAAGAAAACTTTTCCATCAAAAAATTTATTCAAATGAAATCTTAAATTTTAAAATATCTTGATTATTGAAACTGAAGATTTTTCAAATATACCATTTAATTTTTTTCATTCCTAATTGTTTTCAAAATTCCTGCAATTTAAATTGGACATCAATTAAATTCTGAAATACTAATATTTTCTTTTTATGTCCAAAAAGTAAAAAAATGACTAAGCAAATTTTATAAAACAAAATGAAGATTTTAAAAAATGTGAATAAATATATAGTCATGACTTCGTGGTAATATTACGATATTACGGTATCTAAATCAAACAATTTTTAACAATTTTCTAAAACACTAAATACATTCTTTAGAAACAGCAACATAAGATAGAACTTCGAAATACTGAAATGACTTTTTTATGTTTATACTTAAAATATTCAACAATCTTAAACTTTACTTTCATTTATTACTTTCTTAAATACAAAAAAGTAAAACCACTTTTATTTCGCAATTAAAAATATTACTTCTCTTGCATAGAAAATAAATTTAAAGCCAGGTAAGAAATACTCTTCCTTAATTAATTTTAACATTTCTAAAGTTTTATATCATTTTAATATGTTTCAAATCTATCCAAAACTTTTTTTTACTGAAAAAATTAAAGTAGAGTCTTAAAATAGCAGAAACTTTATCATCTCTCAATTAGTTATTAAAAATTATAATTATCTAAAATCTCATCATTATCAGTGCACATTAATCGAAACCAAAAATACATTTTTCTTATTAATTATTTTATACCGCATTCTACCGAACTACTTAAGAATCTATGAAATATATTAAAAATCAACAAAGAATGAGTATCAGATAATAGTTTAATGAAATTTGGGTAATTTGAAAACTTTTATCTATTAGATAAAGTAGATTTCAGGAACGCTGAGGACATGGAAAGTTTGCCGGAATCAATCAGTTTCTGTCCTAGAATAAAAGGAATGGTTAAATTAGAATCCTGAATAATTTATTTTGTCCGGATCCGCCCTGGCCCCAAGTATTACTTCCCCGGAATAGTTACTTAATTCTAGGAACAAATAAGAATTTATAAACGGATTTTCCCTTTTTTTTCAGGATTTTTTTTAACTGAATGCAATTACACTGAGTATACAAAATGTATATCGATTGGACGGTAATTTTAATATCTAAATGTTTCTTGATAATTCATTGAGTGATCTTGTAAATAGCATTCATTATTTAAAATTGAATTGATTTTAGTTAAATCCACAAGCAAAATTTATAGTTACTTACTGCAATTTATAAATTTTTGTGAACATTATTTTTTTGACTTCTCAAATATAAACCATTTTATAAACTTCTAGCAGGTGAGCAGGTTGTTGGGTTTTTTTTTTTTTGACTTTATAAAAATAAATAAATCTTTCAACTAAATATCAGTTAACAAGGAAAAATTGCATCACGTTTTAAAAGTGTTTAAGTTTTTTACAATTTTTCAAAATATCCATAGCAAAAATTCAAACTGTAAGAAAAATATTGTTGAGGAACATTTGTAATCTAAAAGTTAGAAAAACTTGTCAAATGATAATGAGAAATATCCTCAATATGTAATACAAAGTGTTTAATTTTTTCTTGAAAATGCATTATTCCATTACAAGATTAACACTTGTCAAATGACAAGTGTTAAACTCTCGCTGAAATGGTCTCATTTCAAAAGAGAGATAAATAATCTTTTGTTTGCAGGCCAGTGGAATTTTCAGTCACCAGATCTATTCAATAAAAATCAGATTTATTCCAGGAAATAAATAAACAATGTTACAAATAGGAAGGAGGCTATGTTTGTTTATTGTATTTGAATTCAGAATTATATTTCATCAAATAATATTTATTTCTATGCATTTAGAAGCAAATAGAACAATAGTTAATAAGAGCAATTATGTTGCTAAGTAATTAAATAGGGAATTTTGCTAATAGAATTTAAAGAAATGTTTTAAATTATGAAAAGTTTTGATATTGTTGTTTGATATTCTGATGTAAAAATGCTTTATAGCTCCTATACCAAATTTTCTAATGAAGTGTCTGTTATAATTGATAATACATTTTGTATGTGATATTTCAAAAGATATGAATCTTGATTACTGAAAGATTTTTGTCATGGCTGGTTCGTGAGTGCTTTGAATAAATAGGCAAATAGAAAACTTAACAACAAATTTATTGCAGATTCGTTCGAGTTATTCTGCTCAGTAACTCCTTCTTCTCCAAGAGCAAACACTCGAATGACATCACTCTTTTAATTACACTCGCCTAGTTGTCTAGCGCCATCTATGAACGTTTATTTCCTAACGCTTCAAAATCCAATCACTACACCCCCAACGTAAGAGTAGTGTTATATGAAAACATAAACATATCTCTGAATTAAAATTATGAATTGGATTTTAAAACGTATCTAATAACATCAAATTATCCAAATAAAAATAAACACAAATGCAAAGTTAACTCGAATGGATAACTAATTAGTAACAAACAGTTTAGAAAGCAATGAGGTAAAATAAGAAATGCACGATTGAATATAAATACCATCTTGATAATAAGAAACTCACTTATCAGTTAATATGCATTAATATATACTTAATAATGTATATAATCACTTATCAACTAATAAACACAAATTTATAATGAATATAATCACTTAGTAAACATTAATACATAATTAAGAAAGGGTTTCATTATCAAATCATTATCAAATGATATTTCAAATGATATTCAAATGAAATATCATTACTCAAATGATATTTCAAATATAACCAAACTGCTGACAGAAAATTTATAACAAACACTAGAAAAAGTTATATTCCTATAACTAATCCTATTTCAAATAGTTTTGCACATTATACTTTTCTTAACCAAACATGCGAATACCAGTTATATACCAATATATAGTCATTAATCCTATATTGATATATCAAACAGAAAAAGGATATTAATACTAAAAAAATGTTTTTCAGTATATTTTGGTAACAAACGTGACAGAGCATCAGCATGCGGCGTTTTAGAACCAGGGCAATATTTTAATGTTATGTTGAATCTCTGCAAAACAAATACCCACCTTTGTAGTCGAGATGACAGAGGAGCGCACTTGGTCAGATAAGGAAGGGGTTTATGATCGGTAAAAATGTGGATCTCGGATCCAAACACATGGGTTTCAAACTTTTTCAAGCTCCAAACTATAGCAAATGCTTCCCGTTCGATTGTCGACCAAAATAGTTGGCTTTTGTTTAATTTTTGACTTGCATAAGCGAAAGGGCGCATTTTTCCATCGACAGTCTGTGATAAACACGAGCCAATCCCGATTGACGAGGCATCACAATGAATCACAAAGGGCTTGCTCATATTCGGGGTGTGTAGAGTAGGAGCGTGTAACAATGCTGATTTTAATTTTTAAAAAGCAACACTATGCATTTCAAACCACGGCAACACATCAGGGCTTCTTTTCTTTGTTAGTTCCGTTAATGGAAAGGCAATCTCGTCGAAATTCGCAATATAATCATAATAATAATTGAACAGACCAAGAGCACTACGTAGTTGTTTCTTGGTTTCAGGTACAGGCAAACGAGAGATCGTTTCTTACTTAGCTGGAGCAGCTTGAAGCTTTCCTGAGCCAATTATATGTCCCAGGTATGAAATTTCAGATTTCGAGAAAGCACACTTTGAAAGATTAACAGCATCTCTTCCAATCTATCCAGCACCAAATGAAGGTGTTTCAAGTGAGAGGGAATATCATTGGAGAATATAGCAATGTCATCAATATAAGCACGGCAAAACTCTCTGTATGGCGACAATGCTTTGTTCATTTCCCTTTGAAAAGTTGCAGCTGCATTTTTCAGCCCAAAAGGCATTAACTTAAAACGATATTGTGCTCTATAGGTCTTAAAAGATGTATAATCCAGCGAATCTTCTTCCATGGGAAGCAAATAGTACCCATTCAAAAGATCTAACACACTAATCACATTTGACTGTCTTATGAAATATATTAATTCCGTTGCGTCTTCCATGGAGAAATAGTCGGTTTTAGTCACTGCATTCAAAGCTCGATAATCCACGCACAGCCTGATAGATCCCTCCTTCTTGTTTACACAGACTATAGGATAAGCAATGTCAGCTGAGATTTCTTCGATTAGATTTAGTTTTAGGAGTTCTTCGATTTGGGAATCTACACTGGTGTGCGGAACTTAAGCAACAATGCAAAATTTAAGCAGATAGCCATGAAATTGCAGAAAAGGAGTTCTTGCGATCAGTATAATGAACACGTAATTCAAGAGAAAGGTCATGCGTATGCAAATATCAAGAACAAAACGTCACAGGCGACGTGAGCATACGCAAAACACGTGCGGAAGGCGCGTGCAGCTCAACACTACAATAAAAGGAAGGACGGAGACGCAATTAAAGACATTCGCTGCAAGTGCACGTGAGTTAATTCGTGAAATATGGCTAGCAGAAATCACCTGGACGATTTCACACGTGGAAGAATGATTGGAAAGCTGGAGGAGGGGCGTAGTGTGAAAAGTGTAGCTGAAGAGTTCGGAATCAACAAAAGTGTCGTTTCGCGCGCTTGGAAAGCCTTCCAAACCACAGGTACAGCTGTGAGAAAGGTTGGTGGTGGCCGCCCCAGGAAAACAACTGCAGTGGATGACCGACATATCGTCATGCAGGCGGAAAGAACCCGAAACCAGTCAGCAAGCGCCATTGCTCAGCAACTGTGTGCAGCAACGGGGCGACGTGTCGCGTTTTACTGTATACAGACGCCTTCACAAAGGTGGCCTATTCGCCCGCCGTCCTGAACGCTGCATCCCTTTGACAGTTTCCCACCGGCGGCACCGTTTAGAGTGGTACAGGGGGCACAAAAACTGGACATCTCATCAATGGAGTCGTGTCCTCTTTACAGATGAAAGTCGTTTTAGTGCCACAAGCGATTCCCAAAGCCAGTTGATTTGGAGAGAGGTCGGGACACGGTTTCATCCCAGTAACATCACGGAAAGAGACCGTTTCGGTGGTCCTGGAGTTGTCGTCTGGGGAGGCATTATGATGAACGGGCCGACTGAGCTCCACGTTTTCGGCAGAGGTTCTGTAACTGGAGATCGCTATTGTCAGGAGATGATCCTTCCCCATGTGCGTTTGTTCCGAGGTGCCATTGGATCAGACTTCGTTTTTATGGATGACAATGCATGGCCACACAGGACTCATGCTGTTGAGGTGCTCCTGGAAAGTGAAGATAGCACTCGAATGGATTGGCCGGCATGCTCCCCTGATTTAAATCCGATAGAACATGTGTGGGATGCTTTGGGGAGACGGCTTGCGGCACGATTACATCCTCCTGGGAACACCCGACAACTTAAACAGATGCTGGTTGAGGAATGGACACTCTTACCTCATGAACTGTTGGACAATCTGGTGCTGAGTATGGGGAGACGGTGCGAAGCAACCATTGCAGTAAGGGGAGGGCATATCCCATACTATGGAACATCTGCTTGCTATTCTTCCTCTTGGGCAGATAATCATGTGTAACGATACTATGAGTTCAATAAAGCCTTTTTTTGTTTGATTCCGTACTGTATGCATTGTATTCATTTCTGAGCAACTATGCTTTCGTCATTCTTTCAGAACAAAATGCTGTATCTCTTTTCTGAATTTTATGTCTCTCAGATGATTTCTCGTGAAGTTATGGCAAAAAACCTACCTGTTGCTTAAGTTTTGCCCACCAGTGTATTTGAGATTTCAGCGCGTCAGGAATCCTGTACACTTAAGGTTTTTTCCTTTCTTTATTGTCCTCTAATTTTATCTTGTGATGACCAACCTTTGCAACTTGTTCGGTAAATATTGAATGATGATTCCGCAATAAGTTCAGGATTTGACATCTCACTTCCTCAGAAAGATATCGCAAATCCACTTGATCAAATATCTCTTTCCAGTAACATACATTTTTATAACCGGGGGATGAATTAATTACACCAAAGTCTGCATCATCTTCAAAGATCATGCCTACAGCATTAATTCTTGGATAGTATTTCCGAATTTTATTTGCATGACAATGCCGAATTTTTCCATTGTTAAGTTTTACTTTATATTAATGTGGAGGGCAATGCTCGATAACTTCCCCAGGACCAGTCCAACGGGCATACAATATGTTCGATGTATCAGGTATTAATAAATAAACTTGGTCACCTGGCTTAAATTCCTTAGAAGCGGTTAAAATATTCTGCATATGCCTGCTGTTTACTAGAAGCGATGGGAGATGCTTCCTCTGCAGCTCTTTCTAAGTTTATTTTTTGCTCCTGTAAATAATCCACAACTGATTTCTCCATGTTTATCGGAATGGCAATATCACCACACCAGCTCGATTTTAGAACACTGAGAGGTCCTCGTGCTTCATGTCTATACATCAACTTGAATAGTGAAACACCCGTCGTACAGTTAGGAACTTCCCTGTACGCAAAAAGCATATACGAAATGTATTTATCCCAATTATTCGGATCAGTTCTGATAATGTGATGGAGTGAATTTTTGAACACCCTATTATATCTTTCTATAAGGCCATTCCCAGCTGGATGGTTAGGCGTCGTAAATCTGGGAGCACAACCTAACCTTTTCATGAATTCCTGTGTTAACTTAGAAATAAAGTTCGTTCCATTATCACTTGCAATAACATTGGGTATTCCAGTCCGCATGAATATCTCCAATAAAGCATCATTTTAGCCGTTAACGAACGAGCTTTAGCTGTTAACGAACGAAGAGGGATAGCCTCCGGCCATCGAGAATGCTGGTCCATTAGACATAATACATACTTATGCCGACGAGCAGAAGGGGGTTCAATGGGTCCTATTAGGTCTATATTTACTATCTCAAATGGCAATTCCGGACGGAGAACAGGAGTAATAGGAATTTTATCAATCCTTTTTTCCGGACTCCTCAACTGTCATTCTTTACAGGATTTAAAAAAGTTTTTAATATTATCTGTCATATTTGGCCAATAAAAACTGTGTTTAATTCTTTCACTAGTCTTTTTTAATCCCATATGGCATCCGAAATTGATTCATGTGCTAATTTAAGAACTTGCTGTCTCTTATTTTTGGTCAAAACCAACTGACTCACCTTTTCGCCTAATATTTTATCCCGCTGGAATATTAATTCATCGTTCATAAAAAAGTTTCATTTCCAAGTGATACATTTTTTCTTACTGACTGCAAAGTGTCACATTTTCTTTGTTCTTCTTTCAACGCATTAATTTTGTTTTTCTTATCCAAAGAATCGCTTTCATTTCCGCTCGGTTGTTCTTCGCTCTGACTAACTCCACAACAAATCATAAATTCATCAAAGCTCTCTTCCGTCGGCGGCTCTAATTCAGACGAGTTTTGGGTGCGGCTGTAATTTATGCTTTCTCCCAATAAGGGGTGGGGGGTGAACTGCTCTTGAATTCTATCCGTGATAGCGGCAACTATCTCAATAGGCCTAGAAAATCCTTCGTTGTTTTTATCTTTTTAATGATATTTAAAAAGAGTAGCGTTAATCCTTTCTCCAAATGCACTTTTTAAAATGATTTTTCCTTTTTCTTTTTGTTCACTTGACATATTTAGAGTTTAAAACTGGTATCATAGCAACTGAGTCTTGGTTTTCAGTTCTCTATTATACACACAAATATCAACGTATTGTAAAGGGTTGATATTTAAGCTTTTTTCACCATTAATTAATTCCGACTGAATTTCCGCGGTTAAAATGTCTTCCCATTTCTTTTCTGCCGCAGATTCTCTCAACTGCGATTTTTTATGTCTACTTGGTCAGTCTCTAGCAAAATGCGACAATCCACAAACGTAACAGTCTCTTGTTACTTTTCTTGAATTTGTAGTTTCGTTTTTATGAAAGTTTTTGTTTCTTAATTCTCGTTGATGCGGGGGTACATATTTCCGTTCCGAAAAGTGTCTCTCTTCTCTTTCGTCGTAGGTTTGATGTTTAGAACAGCTCTTCTCTTGATATAGTTCTTTCTTTTTCCTCACACTGTTTGATCGCACATTTTCATAATCATCTAATTTGCTTACAGTTTCGTTAGGATTCGTGAATTGTGACCAAACATCAATAAAATGTTCTTTAATATCCGTAGGTACTTTTCGCTTTATCTGTTCTGTTATGATTAAACCCGACAAACTTTCAAAAGTAGTTATTTCCAATCCTTGAATCCATTGCTCAAAATAATTTTTAAGTTCGTAAGTAAAATCGGACCAGGTAGTCTCCGGTCTTTTAAAATGAGTCATAAACTTTTGCCTGAATTTTTCCGGGCTGAGTTTAAATCGTTTCACTAATAAACTCTTGATGTGGTCATAGTTCTTAACTTTCTCGATTGGCTCTCGAGCGATGAGTTGGGTTATATCCGTTGGCAATAATCCTAATAGATGCGACACGTAATCTTCTCGTTTTATTTGAACCCACTCGGCTTGCCTCTCGAACAACAGCAAATATAAACTGATATCACTGTTCTTTTCATCGAATTTCTGTATTCTGCTCAGTAACTCCTTCTTCTCCAAGAGCAAACACTCGAATGACATCACTCTTTTAATTACACTCACGCTAGTTGTCTAGCGCCATCTATGAACGTTTATTTCCTAACGCTTCAAAATCCAATCTACAATTTTAAATAAAGTTGTGTGCGTTTAATACCAGATTATCTCTCTTAAAATTATATTTCCAGTAAGAGATAAAATACACTTAAGCAAGGAAATTTTGTTGCTTTCTAATTTTTTAAAATTAATATCGTGTTAATTTTTAGAAACTGCTCCATTTTTATCAGAAAATCAAGTAATTGTTAGCTACTTATAGGTGATCAAAATTATAAATTTAAGTGTCTTTACTGTTTCGTATGCTATTGCACCAACGAACAATAGGGATTGCCAGTTCGTAAAGGATTATGATTTTATTTATGATTTGTCCGTTCGTAATATGATTTAATTTTAACTTCTTGTGTTTCGTGTTTGTAACGAAGGAATTTTTGTAATAATTATTTCATATTCTTTCTAATGTTCTTTCTAATGTACTTCATATAACTTTCTAATTAAAATTCTGTGCACACATCTACAATTTTAATATTTTCAAAAAAACTGTTTTAATATTCTACCGAAATGCTGTTTTAATATTTTTAAAACTCATTTAGCAGTTAATAAAATTTTAATTGCATTTTTATTTATTTCTGCTGGCATTACTGGATAATTAATTTCAAGAAATAAGATGATTTTAAAATTCCATTATGCATAATAATTCCATTCCATTATGCATAATAATTCCATTCCATTATGCAATAATAAATTATAATTTAAAGAATAACACTTTAGGAAAATGCCACATTAAATAAACGTCTAAAATTGTATTTTTTATTATTAAATTTATTCTATTTAAGAATAGAATTATATATTTAATCGATTAATAAACTTTGACTATTTACAAAGAAATCCATTAAAATTTCTGCCTAATATACGCATCTCAAAAGTTAAATAAAAATGAACTATTTGAAATATTTATTAATATTCATGAAATCAATTTGCCTAAATTCTAATTTTAAAGTTTTCATTGTTTGATACATTCAATAAAAAAATGAGAACTTTTTCCTACAAACTACAGTATTTTTCTATTTATAGGGGAATGCGGCAAGACGACAATGTTAAGAATTATTCATTTTTTTATCCCTTCAGTTTTTGAGGATAAACTTTTTGCATATATTGCATTACATATAGTAGGATAAATTTCTATTTTAATATTATCAATTTTATTTTGTCGTTTTAAAACGATAATTTAAGAAAGGAAGGGGAACAAGATAGCAATCCTAATAAAAGCTGAAGATATTTTTCTTCTTAGAATACATAAGTATACAAGTTCATTAAACATTATTAAGCTCGTTTTGTGGAATAGTATATAATTAAAGAAAAATTGTGTTCAAATCTCCTGCACCTAGTAAATTAATATATTTCAAAAGTATTCTTATTTTTATGGAAAACTAAACACAAATTTTTCTGCTATGTTTGAACGTCCTTATTACAACCATCTGCAGCTTTTGCAATATTCTATCCCAAGTTCCTGATAAAGAGTTTAAGCAGATCTCACAACACGCAGGAATTTTACTGCACATTTTTAGGAAGCTTCTTCTCAAGTGTAATGTCTCGGAAAGCAAATTTTTAAGTGACAACTTCTTTTTTGCATTTCAAGCCTCTTGCTTTTATGAATTTAGAGACGGTGGAATTTAAAATAAGCAAACAATGAAGAATACATAAAATTTTCTTTTAATTCTTTCACCATCAATATATACGCTTGTACTCAGCTAAAATAATATTATAAAATATATTGTTTAATAAAAGGACTATTTTTAGAATTTTTATGACTTTAGAATTTTTATGAAAATGATGTGTGATGTGATAATATACTTAAATGTCTTTAAAATATTCAAGATATCCTTTTTGAGTAAATTTCATAAAATTGAATATGAAGATTTCGGTTAAACATTAAAAGAAAGCTTAATATGCATTTTTTCGAATTCTTTTAAATACTTAAAAGTTAATATCAGCTCAGAAGAACAGGAAAATATTATACAAATTCTGGGCGAGTGCGCAGGAATAATTTTTAAGAGATGAATCTTTTATTGTAATCACAAGATCATACCTAGGTTTTTCTCAATTGAATTTATATAGGATATCAAAGAAAAAATAATAACAAAAAAATAAAAATTCAATCATCTGAAATATTTTGAAATCTTTAAAATGTATGATTCTACATTTTTTTAAACAATATGTTTCGATTAAAAATGTTTTTAATGATATTTGAGGTATTTGAATTTTAATACATGCATTAAAAAATTCAAAATTCTAAGTGAATAATTCCCAAAATGACTTATAAAGTCCACCATCCCCAAAATATTCCCATTTGTCTTATGGATTATTTAGAAGGATTATATTTCCTTTGGAACTAACATATCCTTCTAAGGAGACATTGTTAAAATATTATATGTAGCTCGATATTATTATATGTAGCTTACAGTATAGACTGAAACAATTATGGATCATATTCAACAGGAAAATGGCAGAAAATAAGTAATAAATGCTTATAAATGCAAAGCAGAATACAATAAGAAGCACTTGAGGCTGGATGACAAACTCATCGACTTACTCGGCCATCTTTCTTGAAATGAAAATGTTAAAAGCCTATGACATTTTCTTTGTAAAATTAACAGAAATATTATGAATAAATAATGTTTGTAGAAGGTAAAAGTAATCATGTAATGTTTGTAGAATCTAAAGTAATCACGTATATCGAAGAATAATCAAATATATCCCCAAGAAATCATCGAGATCTTATGTTACAACCAAAATTATAATACTTAGTTCAAAATACACTTGCATCATTTAATAAGCAAACGATGATAGTGTGTGTGATAGTGGTATTTTTATGCTAATTTTTAGTGCCATTTTTGTAGAGTTCTAGCAGTATTCGTAAGGCAGTGAAGTTTCAGTAATTGACCATGAAAAAAAAGTCATTCTTCATCTTGTCCTACTCGCCAAATTACCAGGTTTCTTCTACTTGAAACAATAATTTTCAAAACTAGTTTTTATCATTTTCATTCGTTTTTAAGCAATAATTTTAAACTTAAATTTCATATTCAAGACGTTAATAAATATTTTTTTTCTTACCGTTGATTTATTTATTCAAAATAAATTCAGAATGAACAATCATTTTTTAAACCTGTAAAACTTGTCAATAATTACATAGCTAACTTGCTTCAGCTAATTATTGGTCATTAAAAATTTAAGACACGAAGGCAAATTATAAATAGCCTCATTTGCATAATGTAAACTCATTGTATGCATTAAGTCGTTCAAATACAAAGAAATAACGTGAAAATCATTGTTCCTATGACACGAATATTTTAATACAATTTCACTTGAATGCAAATTATGTAATATTTGTCAAGTCTTACCAATCATGCTATTTCAATAAAAGTGAAAGCACTGTAAGTGAATCCCAAGTACAGTTATAAACTGTCTATGCACCATTTTGTGAAATTTTCACCCAATATGTCTTTTAAATTATCCTTTTGGTGACCTCATTTATAGTCAAATACCATAACTATAGAATATACGATCATTCTATTTTAATAAAGTAGTTTCTTAGTGGTTATAACATTTGGGAAATACATTTCGAAAGCATATAGTTTGCATTAATAATCTCTTCAATGCTTTCTGTTCCATCATTCATGTTATAACATTCAGTGGATTATACGCATTATAAATCTTTCATAGGAGTGACAACGTGAGAATGGGTTTCCAGCTCTTTTCTAGGTGTGGTGCATTAAAATGAAATTAACATTTCGTCATAAAACATTTAACTGAAAGAGAATGCAAACCTTCAGTATTTGCTTTGAAGAATAGGTATATTATGTGCCTACATAATGAATTATGGAATCTATAAATATGTATGAATATGCACATAACAGGAATCGTTTCGTATATAATGTTTGTACAACTTGGTCCATTCTTATATTTTGGTTTGAATACATAATCATTATAAGAACCCTATAATACATGAATTTATAATTATATTTTTAAAATATATGCGCTTCTATATTGCATAGAAAACTCATTAAATTTAATAAAAGTAATAATTTTTTGGGTTATTATATGCAAAATAACAATAATTAAAATTCTCCTGTAAGAGCTGGATAAAGTTGCAAGCATTCATTAGTAAGGCAAAAACTTTTTAGGACCCTTTTACAGCTATATATTAAAGAGAAAAAACGGTTGCAAATATGATATTGAAAGCGCTACAAATATGATCATTATAAAAAAAACCAACTAATTATAATAATTTCTACAGTATTTTTAGGCAAAATTCGCAATATATTTTCATTATATTCGCAATATGTTTTCATTATTGCAATGAAATTGAATCTGCTTTCGTTGTTTCATCATAATTTCATGTTTTTTCTTCCATTGCTGTAAAGCAAGGGAAGAAAATGTTTTTTTACTACTTTCATTTTCTTTGTTGACATCGTAGAGTTTTCGCCTACAATTTTATTTCATTCAGTTTTTGTGGATTTTATAAACTTAGACCAATTAGATATTAAATACACTATGAATCGTTTGTTGAAATATTGTTCTTGCTATTACTTTCATTTGTTTTATCAATTCATCTAATATACTAGACAACTCACATTTTATTTTCTCATAAACAAATGCATTGGAAATTTCACTTCAAATCTTGCAATTTCCTCTTATTTCGGATTCTGGATATGTATTTACCTCAGGAATACTGAATTATGATATCAATAACCATAGCCAGGTATAAAAATCACCACAAATTTTTTAAGTCAAGAATGATGGGGAAAAATGCATACATACTCAAAAAGATTTTACTTAAATATTTTGTCTTATAAAATACATGCCAGTATTAAATCTTTTACGAAATTCATGCTTAACTGTTTTTGATATCGAGTTATTACCAAATCTCATGCAAATCATTTCATCTTCATTACTATCTAATATACTAGACAATAAGGTAAGGTACTAAGGTACTAGGTACTAGTTATATAAGGTAATAAGGTACTAGATATATAAAATAATAGGAATTACTTAACAGTGGATAATAATTAACAAGAAGTGATTCATGAATATTTCGAAAATGGATTGCTAGTGAAAGAAATTTTTGAAATCCAATGGGAATGGTCCTCCAAAAGATTCCTCGCATACTCTCTGATAAACTTGTCATGCCAAAGAATGCCCTATTGGTGTACAGTAATTAAAAAATATTAACTTTTGGCATGAATTTAATATTTTTATTGAATCTATCAAGTCATCCTTGGTGAGTTAAGTGGCAATTAATCCCTCATATATAGTAATAGTATCCAAAAATCAAATTTTTGTTTCAGACAAGTTTTTCTCAACCGATTGAAACAAAAAAAATTACACAAAACTGTACTTACAGTCGCAAAATTACATAGCAATTCTGATATTTTTACATCATTGCGTTTTTGAATTATTTCGTTTACATATTATTATATGAATTATTTCGTTTACAACCTATAGTTGATATGTCTCAAACTTTTATAGGTGTCTACACTTTACATGGTAAATATGTGTACTGAATTTTATCTATTTAGTTCTCTTCGTTTTGTAATTATTGTGTTAACTTATATTCAAATAGCCGGACAGAAGGAATTCCTCTGGACAAATTTTACTCAAAATCTGATAGAAATCTACAAATGACGTCTGACAAAAATCTTCAATCATCTAACTCAAATAGTTTTTGAGTTATCTTTGTCACTGACATATATACGGACATTTTCTAAAAATATGTTTCTCGAACTCAAGAAGGTCTAAAACGTGGAGATTCGTCAAAATCTCAAGTTCGAATTTTTTGGCGATTACTATATTTTCTCTATACGACGTAGACAAGAAAATAAAAAGGGAATTATTATTAACAAAAATAATTCTATTAATCTCATTAACGTTTCTTCTTAATTTGTATTGAAGAAATGGAGTTTCTATTTGGATCACCAATGTTTCTGTACAATGCATTCTACAACATTATAGACGAACTCATGAATTTTATGTTTTGCATATTTCATAGATATCGTTAAGCAAATTATCCTTTTCAGCTCTCCGAAATATAAATTATTAGATTAAATACGAAATATAAACTATCAAAATAAGTAATAAAAGATACATCCTAAGTACACAGTTTTATATTATCTCTTATCAGTATATTTACATTTTCCCCTTCTCTGGTACCAAAATAGATGCACTTTCTTGATTCATTATTTCCCATGCCATTATCAAAAGAACATTGACGAATGAAATAATCCAATCATATTGCACTTTTTTCGAATAAATGCATCAGACAAACTAGAAACAAACATAGAACGGAACGTGCTTGTCCGTGCAGCATTTGGGTGTGTCTAGAAAAATCATTCTTCTTGTCAATAAATGTCTGTACTCACTACGGGAAACCTCGAATAATGGCTATTTCCACAACATGGCACGTCCGATACTACATAATCAATTAATTCACGATGATATCCAGAAGGAGATCAAGCATAGAACATTTATGGTGTAAGCTTCTCGGGTAAAAAAAAACCTTAAATAATGGCTTAATCATTTTACTAGAAAAATTTATGAAGGGTTGATGGTAACTTTAAAAAAAAATATTTTTTCTTGATTTTTAAAAAGTGATAACATTGTTTCTCAGCAATCAAACTGTTTTTAATGTTTCATAAAATATATAATCGAGTGATTTTTTTTCCATTATTGAAAGCTGTGGAAGAAAGAATTTAATAACTCTACTTTACATGACGATTAAAAAATAAAGTTACGATTCCTCGAAAGTTAGAGGGTAGATGAACAGAACAATTATGTGCTTAAGAATACTATGATGTCATGGGAGTGATTTTCAATAGTAAAGTGCATGTACACGATGAATAAAACATGTGTAAGTCTATTAGAATAGCATAATTTAAATGCGTTGAACAATTTGATGTTTAAAAATAGTTTGTCAGCAGAATAAGGAAATGAAGATATGTTGAAGCAATTTAAATTAAATACAATTAATATATACTGCGAACTAGCTTGTCACGAAAGGCAGCTTTTTATTCAAGATTTATAGTTCTTAGTGAGCTGTTTATGAATTGAAGTCGATTCATTTTTTTATTAGATCTTAACAGTCTAGAGAAATAACTTAAATATTTTTTAATATTACGTGATATCCAATACATCAGCAAATCGCATAATATGGAATAAATTTATGTATTTAATTTTTAAATTATTAATCATTTTTTGGTTTTAGTTACCAATATCACTTTTGCAATTACTTTCTACAAATATTACATTTCAATTATATTAAGTCATCTATCCTTACATGCAATTAAGATAATGTTAATTTTACTGCAACAATAATAGCATATCACTCGAATATTGCATTAAACTTCAGATAATGTTCTAAGAATAAGCACAATGGAAAAATTTGTGATAATCAAAAAATATATATATTTGCTTGATAATACTTTTAGAAGAAAGTAATAATTGATATAGAAAAAGATGTATTTAGAGGGGGGGTTTTTTCCATATTGTATGCATATACTAAATATCTAACAAGCATATACAGCGTTTCGAATTAAATTTTTAAACTGAATTAATAATTCTAAAAAACTTTATTTTATAAATGCTAGACCGTTCTCTGTTCCATTAGATTAAAATATCCAAAAGTATTATTACGATATATTTACGATATTGTAAGGCATTCAAACAGCACCATGCAAATATCATGCAATACCCTAATAGATTAAGACACTCAAATTCAATAGTGTTTGTAACATATTTATTCCCTTCGGTTGAATTTCAAGAGTATATTTCGATCAGATATGAAAAGGATTGAAAAATCTCTAACATATTCGCAAGTTGAAATATGATATTCTCGAAAACAAAATAATAATTTGTCCTAAACTTTTAACATCAATAAGCCTCTTTTTTTAGATATTAAAACATACCACAGTTCTTTATTTTAAATCAATACAGCATGAAACATAAAAAAAATCTTTCATAACTTTTCGATGGCATATAAAGAGATTTTTGTATATATTTTAGATCAAACAAATTAACAAAAGATTAATCATGGCAGACTTTCTTGTTAATTAGCTCTCAATTTTTCATTGATAATTTTTTATCTACTATCCACACCACTGATAATTGATAATAAATTTCAATCTCCAATTTTCAAGTATCAGTAATTTGTATTACATATTTTTATTACTGCTAAAAAGCAGATCCTTGATAAGAGTGTTGTAATGGAGATTGAAATAAATATATATTTATCGCACAGTATCTGCTATATATATTTAAAGTGTTATAATCTGAAATGCAATTAACTAAGCGTGTGATAAATTTTATATAAAACAGAGTATGATGTTTTACTGATACAAAATCTATGGTAGCAATAATAAATTTGTAGTAAAATATAATTGTTTAATGAGATAAAAAGCATTATTTTTCATTTTAAATGTTTTTCACGAATTGAAGAAATTTATCATTTTCAAAGGAACCTTTCTTTTATTTTCTCAGTGAAAAACGATTGAGCCAATAAATTTTAAATAACTTCATCCTTCTAAGCAATTAACTGTCTGAAAAAATTTAAATCGAAGTTCTTTTAATTTTTTTAAAGAAATAAATTCATAACCAAAGAGGGAATTCGCTTTGCAAATCAATAATGTCCAAGTAAATGAAGTGAATATTTTAAAATACTCAGACTGTTTCATATCGAAAACATTATTTATTCCCATACAAATTAAATGGAAAAATGGCGCATTTAATTAATTGTCATTCAAGTAGAAAAACTTTTATTGCTGACTTATTTTAAAAAGAGATTAAAAGAATGTTTAATTAAAATTATCATTTAAAGAATCGAAAGAAATACATGTAATCAGCCTTTTCATTTAAATGAAATTATAAAAATTAAAAATTTTTGACAAAGATAATTAAAAATCATTAAAAAGAAACAGAAAGTTTGTAAATAATTCCTCCATTTCTAAATAGGCTGGATAAGATTTCCAGTTTAATATAATTAAAAAAATTTATGAAGATATTTTTAAGATCTCAATGTTGATAAGGGTACTAAGAAATAATAAACTAAATATAGTAATGCTTGTAAAGTTTGGTATACAGTATTGCATCATTTACATTATTCCATATTTAAAAAAATAAGATTTTCAAAATTGAAAATTACAATTGACTTTCTTATACGATCATGTGATATCTCTCCCTACCATAAAACAATTGTCTTTCTACAAATTAGTGGTAAGCATTTCCTATAGCTTAACTATCTAATTAGATCAATATATGATGAAAATCTTCACTTGCGTTCAAACAAGGTAAATCAAAGCTGGGATCAGTCGTCCAATGATCGGATAAATGACAAATACACAGAACCCAAATTTCTCCACCGCTTCAACTTTATTTAATTTGAAGCAGTCTAGTAAACACAGTGAATCCTTTAGCTGAAATGTTAGCTAATTTTGGTGGGAAATCAATGACATATCAAATATCATTACAGATGCTAATATGCAGATATAATCAGACTGAATACCAAATGACACATATTGCAAAACCAACTAGTCTACTTTTATTGTATTCCAAGGAAAATTTTGTCACATTTTTAAATCATATATAATTTTATTTCTAACATTCAGTTTCTCAGAAATTGAATATCTTCCAAAAAATTAATAACTGCCTTTATCATTGATAAAATCACCTAAACAGTTATTATTACGCTTACATAAAATCAGAAATTATTCATTTATCTATTTCTATAATACTAAAAAAATTTTAATTTTATGCACTTGTAAACTATTTAAGAAACGCACTTACTGAATTTACAGTGCTGCCTAAAAGAGAAAGAAATCTATTATTTATAAAATACTTTAACTGGTTTATTTTAGTACTTAAAATTTTTATTTATTTATTTCGAAAACGAAGTGCGTGACAAGAATTAAAATTAGGGTCATGTATTATGACTGTTGAAGAAAACTATTTCGTGATGCCATGTCCATTGTTCTACCTAAATTTCACTAAAAAGTGTTTGGCAACTTTGGACCACTTAAATTATTAGCGAAACGATTTCATACGAATTTCATTTTACCTCGAAAAATCTTGATTCATCTTAAATGGATAGTAATATTTGCATAGTAATATTTAGAACGCTGATTTATATTTATTAAGGATATAATTTTCAACTGGATGGACACGCACCGAATATTTCAGTTTTTTAGATAGAAAAAATATGATAGAGGAAAACAAATAGGATAATAGATTCTACAGGGACAAAATTCCACTTGTACGGTTACTGATATAAAGTAATCATATGGGCATCGATATCGTTGTAGTTTGTTTAGTTGCCCACTGTACATTTTAAGAATTTACCTCTCCCTTTTAATCATATAATATGTGTTCATATCTCTGCAAGAGCGCACATCCAGGAAATATTGTGAGAGCTTGCAATGTTAAAAAGACAGATACATAGGATATGCTTCAATAACTTACTTATAAATTAAAAAAAAAAGATTTATTAAGTAAAGATTTATTAAAAGTATTAACTAATGAATATTCGCTTGAAGCAGATGATGATAAAATGATGCAGAGGGGCATGGAAAGCACTTAGTCTCAGCTGTCGTTCATGTACCACTTCTGCTGAAAGGTAAGTGATAAAATGGTAAATTATTTGCGGCTAAATTAAATATCTTTGCCATAGGTATTTTAACACCCAGAAAAAAAATTCAAATAAAATTTAGTGGTAGCTAATCACACAAAGTTTTTTAAAAAAAAATATTGTAACGCATATTTAATTTGTCTTAATGAATTATTGGCCATTTTCTCTTCTCTCTTCAAACTATAATTCAGGTAATGAAAGGTGATGAGGTGTCATCGGGGAGGGTTCCCACTAAGAGAAGGATAGTGCGCGGGAGTCAGCTATTTTTGCTAAACACGTGATCGTACAGAGGGTTTTCTATGTGGCTACATTTGCTCAATTATCGATCTTGGTGAAGCATTTATTGCAGATTGTAATGAATTATTGAGGAAAATTTCATCTGTGATCATCAATTTTAATCCCAAGAATAGGTATACTCAGACGATGAATCAGATATTCTTAAATTCAGAAAAGTTAAAATAAAGGAAAGAATTAAGAAATGAGAAAAATGAATTAAAGAAAAATATGAGAGTTTGATCACAGCTTCATCTCAATATAGTCTGAAAATATTAGTGAAATAAAAAGTGCATCATCTCCCAAAAGTTTACAGAAATTGCTCATAGATGAAACAATTCTTCATCGGTGACCTGATGCATTGCCGCCCATGAAAATTCCATCGTTGTTTGGGTACATGAAGTCCATGAATAGATACGAGTGATCTCCAAATACCTGAACATAACCATTTCCAGTCAAGGAACGATTCAGTTGGGCCAGACAACCCCGGTCTATTCCATGTAAAAACACTCCATTCATTTTGGAACCACCACCAGCCAACTTGGGTCCATGGCTTCATGGGGTCTGCGACATACTCGGATCCTAACCTCAGCTCTGATGAACTGAAATCGTGACTCATCTTACCAAACCATGGTTTTCCAGTCGTCTAGGGTCCAACCGATATGGTCACAAACACAGGACAGGCTCTGAAGGCAATATGCTGTTAATAAGGGCACTCGAATCGGCTTTCTGCTATTATAGCCCATTAAAGCCAAATTTCGCCTCACTGTCCTGACGAACACGATCATCGTATGTCTCATATTGATTCCCGAGATAATTTTAAGCAGTGTTGTTTGTCTGTTATGTGACAATTCTACTCATCCGTCGCTCATATCCATCGTTAAGTGCAGGCGTTTGGTCACTGCAATGTCCATGGTAGGAAGTTTTGCCTGAAATTAAGTGAAAAATTATTTTATCTATTTCCAAAAGGGAATGCCCCATGCATTCCAAACAGAATAAGAAAATTCCATTTGGAACGCATGGGACATATATACTTTTGGTATAACAGAGTGGGGACACATTTAGACATTTTGAAATAAAAGCATGGGGACGTTCTATTATTCCAAAGTAGACTACCCCCATTTCCATAGAATTCCCATTGCACTCCAAAAGTCTGCTGATTCCCGTCGAATGGACATAATCATGTCGTGCGTTGTTTTTTTTTTCGTAAATCACGTGAATGTAAATGAAAACTCTGCAATGCACTGCAAATTTATATATTTTGTACCAAATACTTCGGCTCTCTATATATTTGAATTCCATAAACTTTGTCACCTCAATACATTTTCAAATAGTAGCTTATTGATAAAACTCTAACAGAGATTAAAATAAATATACATTCATCGCTTCATTTCTGTTATATATATTTGCAATAACACGATTTAAAACTATTACCGGAATAAGTCTAGTATAACACAGTATTTTATATTACAGTATGGATTTATAGAGCGCACTGAAATAAATTGTTGTTTATCATTTTAATTTGAATTTATATTTCGATATATCTCATCTTATCGCTTTTAAACAAAACAGTTTGAAATTACAGCAATTATTAACTATAAAACTTTTTAAATTATTCTTAGTTTTAGTAAACAATTAAAGAAAGAAGTTTATTTTTAAAAAAAATTATATTATTTTGTTCATTATATAGAAGCTATTTTGTAATTATTAGGTTGAATTTAATATCAAACTCTCTCTGATTGCACTTCCTTATTATCTATGTAATTTTGATCTTCAATCACTTTTCGTACCAGGTCATCAGAAATCAATAATAACTATTTAACAATACATGATCTTATATTAATTACATTTCATTCATTTCACGGGGAAAGATAAGCACATCCTATTACGGATAACTCGATTAGTGTCTTCCATTTACCGTTTAAAAAAAAGAACTCGACATAACTTCATTTACGTTCAGCTTTTCGTCTAAATATTTTATCTCACAAATGAGAGGTGAATTAATGTACTTCGTCTTTGCTATCAGTACATAAAAGGAAAACTGATTTTGTAAAATTAAAGTTAACTTCCTTTGCAACTGTGATTCGATAAGATTTTATTGACTGTTGGTAACCATGGTTACAATTATTAAACTAATCTACATCGGTTTATTGAAAATTGTTTTAACTCATTAATTTAATATATATCTCATTAATTTTTATAGTTTTGTTGAACACACACTAGTTATGTAATATATTTCTCCATAAAATTAAAACTCCTAGCTGCGCCTATATTTTATTTATTTATCATTTGCATTCTAATAACTAATTTATGGATAATAGTTATAATAAAGCTAATTCTTAACATACAATGTAATGAATATATGATTAGAAACATCGTGTGATGTTACATCATGAGTATATGACTATGACACCATCATGTGATGTTACAAATATATTTATGATTAGGAAGAATTTTATTAATAATGTTTAAGTGTAAAAGAATATATTTATTATGGATATGCATCCGAGCCTCAGTCTTTAATTTTCATAGCATGAATATATTAAGTTAGGGCATCACATATTATTTCAAATAGATTCATAATAATATTCAACCTAGAAATCCCAAGTAAATGTGAAAAGTTTTCTCTAATCAGAAAAAAGTATATGCTTTTTTTAAATTTATAAATTGAAAAGCATTGAAATGTTTTACAAATATTCATATAAGAATTGCGAATGATATATATAATTCTTGAAAATACTGCTATTAAATTTGATTTTTTTTATATTGGGATTTTTTTTATATTTTATTTATATTTTATTGATTTTATTTATATTTTATATTTTTTATATTGTATTTTATTATTTTTTATATTATTATAATTTAAATTTTCTTCATTTAATTAATTAACTTAATGAAATTTTATACCAGTGGTGCCCCCTAGTTGTGAAGCTAAAAAGAATTACTTTAGAATTCCGTAACATTTGAATAATGATTCACAAATTACTGAATAGAATATAATTAAATTTTTAAAAAAATTATTTTTCTATGCATAAATAAAAGAAGATTAAAATTTTTTTCATTAATTTTATTTTATGTCAAAAAATTAGATTTTCATCAAATTGAAAAATGAATGTTTGTCAAATGAAAGTTTGAAATGGTAATCGTATAAACTGCCCAAACTATTTATTAATACGTTACCAAAATATCCTAATGTATAAAAGAGAGTACGATGTTTTACCCATACAGAATATTTATTAATAATAATAAATTTTTTATAAGATTAAAATTATCATTCTTCATTTTCAATATTTACTATTAATTCAAATAAAGTTACGTTCCTCACATTAATCGCTCATTTTTCTTTCCTAAACGATAAAAAAAAATTGATCCAATAAGTTTTAAATAACTTTATCATTCTAAGCAATTATCTATCTGAACATAATTCAAATCGAGGTTCTCCCATTATTTATAAAGAAATAAATGTATACCCAACGAGGGAACCCATTCAAATTAAATAGAAAAAGGATGTATTCAATTAATTGTCATTCAAGTGGAAAACTTTTATTATTGAATTATCAAGAAAAGAGATTAATAGAATGATTAACTAACATTTTTAATTAAGGAATTGAAAAAATGCGTGTAATTAGTATTTTTATTTAAATGGAATGCTTATAAAATTAAAAATTTCGTTTAAAATATTAAATAATCCAATGATGGAAATAAAATTAAAAATTTGAAAGGAAATCCTTTTGATTCAGAGTCTGTTGAATAAGATTTCCAATTTGTTATAGTTTTATATTTTAATAAAATTAATAGTATTTAAGGAAATAGTAATGTTTATAAGAAACATAACGAATGATGAACTAAATATAAGAGTCTTTGTTTGATTTCTTATATAATACTGTTTTTATTAAATCATTTCATATTTAAAGAATATCTTGATAAAACGCTAAACTCGTGGAAAGTTGAAATTGATAAGAACTTTCATTTTTTCATTTAATCACTTCATATTTCCATTTCTAGAAAAAAATGACGCTATTTTTGAAAAATTATTTCATTGTTTATATAAATGCTTCATTTCAAATCTTCACTTGTATTTATACAAGAGGAATTATAGCCATGGTCAATTGAAGGTAAAAAGAATAATAAACTAAATAGCATTTAGATGATTTCTTATATAATACTGTGTCAGTTAAGTCGTTTCATAATTAAAGAATACTTTGATTGAAGCACTCAATTAATGAAAAATTGAAATTGATAGGAACTTTCATTTTTTTATCATTTAATTGCATCATATTTCTCTCTTTATTATACCAATTTTTACCTCATTTATTATACCAATGCTCATTTTAACTCTTCACTTGCACTCATTGAAGATGAATTATAGCTAAGGTTAGTTGATTAATAATATGATGAATGACAAATAACTGAACTAGTACTTCCTCTCCAACTCATTAGTCCTTCATTATTTCTTAGCTAACTTTCATTAACTCTTGCCTATTTAATTCACACAAGGTCAATATAAACAGTGGATATTTCGGTTGAAATAAGTTTGAATCACACTAGTCTTTGTTCAAAAAGCCGGTAAGGACAAAAAAAACTATGCTGTCGTTATTGTATATACTATATATAACAGCACCAGATGCCGTGTATGGTAAAAGTCAGCTAGTTTCTTTTGAATAGACTCAAAGAAAACTCTAATTTTTAACTAGTGATAATTTTAACAAAAAATTTTGTTAAAAAAATTGTTAAAATTTTTTTATTAAACAATTTTTAAACTAGTGATAATTTTATTTACTATTACTAGACTTTAAAATATCTTTGAAATTGGAAAATTGAACATCTTGTAAAAAAATAATATCTGGCTATATAGTTCACAAAAGCACCTAAACAGATTATTATTATGTTTGTATAGAATTAGAAATTAGTCTTTTATCTGTTTCCATAATGCTACTAAACTTTTTTTATATGATATAAAATACACATAAAGTAGTTGTGTAAAGCACTTAATGAATTTACTGAGCTAACCAAAAGAAAGAAAATACATTATTGCAAAAACATTTTAAGTGGATGATTTTAATAAGTAAAATTTTGCTTATTTATTGCAATTAAGTAGGTGAAAAGAATTTAAATTCAGGTTATCTTTTATCATTCTTGAAGAAAATTATATCGTGATGGAATTCGCATACTCTTTGTTTTAACGGAGTTTCACTAAAAAAGTTGTTAACACTATTGCACCACTTAAATAATTGAAGATTCCATACGATTTTTTTTACCATAAAAAATCCCAATTCACGTTAAATGGAAAGTGCATAACAAAATACTGAACGCAAATTTATGTTTATTACACTTATAATGTTTAAACCGTGTGATCACACGCCTAACTTCTTAGCCTTCCAAAGTGCAAGAAAAATATGGGAAGAAATTTTCAAGCGACAAAATTTCCCATTTTAATCTTTTTAATATTCACTGATATATAGTAATGGTATGAGTATCGATATCAATGCAGCTTATTTACCTTCAAGCTGGAAGTATTTTAAGAATTTAATTCTGCCTTTAAATAAGGAAGTTTCTGACCGTGTTTCTGAAGCTTTGTGCTCATATTCGTTACGGATTCTGCAAGACTACAGGGAAATTAAAAAGACACCGATAATCTTTACTAAGCCCTCACGTAGTTCAGCAATTAAAATTAAAAAAAAATCTATTAAAGATCCTTCTCAAGCTGGATAGTAACAATCTATATCCTAAAAATACAGTGTGTTTCAAACTGCAGTAACGATTGCGTTGAGTTTTAATAATATTTATATGAATCTGAGTTCTTTTGTTTTCATATAGAATATACAATACATTTTAAGGAGCGAAATGAGGAAAAAGTTTGCTTAATTTTTTAATGAAGCGATAAAAATATTAATTGTTAATAATTTTTTTTAATTTTACAAGAAACTCCCACCACTTTAATTCCTATTTCAAGTATATCCCTATGTTTTAACAGTTTAGAAATAAGTAGAGTGGGTTTTAATAATATGGGATATCTTGTATATATACACATCAATAACATTTTAAATTTCATTGAAATTTCTCATTTCTACAGAAATGTCTAATATTTGAATATAAACAATAAAATATGCGATTATAATTTTAAACAGGTGTTATAATAGTTTCCTGTCACTACATATGCATCAGATGAAAGTTTTCACCTACCAAGTTGAAAGACGAAGTGTCAAGAAGACCGCATGAATTAACATGTTAATTTGAGAAACAGGCTACAAATTAGCATATAAATTATTTCAATTAAACTTGAGTTTCAAGAACATTCTTTGGAATGTCTCTTTCCAGAGTCTACTACTTACAAGATAAATAGGCATCAAAAGAAGAACTGCTTCATTTCGCATATTATTTTAAATTTTATCTCAAAATAAAGGAAATTGATTTAAAGGTGATTGATTTTTTTTTCTCTAAATGCTTACTCTGTTGGAATTACCATTAATTAAAAATATTGACAATTATTATTTTCACTTGTAGTTCATTTGTTATATCGAAATCCGAAGCGGACAAACCTTTTCTATTAAATATTAATAAGGGTAACTTTTAAACACTTTAAGCAGTTTTTAAGACATAATGACATGCTATTAAATAAATCAAAACTTTTTCAATAACAGTATTTAATTATTACAAAATTCAATTTACCTCTGAATTTTCTGAAAATGAATGTTTAAAGAATCGAAATCCAATTCCAACAAAGAACCGTCGTATGTGCACATTAAATGTATTTGTCTCAAATTCCTGTCATTAATGTGGCATAGAATTGTGCGGAAGAGTTGCTTTCTGAAGTGTCAGTCTGACTAGAAATTATAATTATAAAATCTGTCCAAAAAATAGACTTCAGGTTTCTTCAAAAATAACAATTCCAGAATAATTTTTAAGTAATAGTTTCGTTATACTCAATTTTTTTTTTTTCATTTCATAATAAAAACTGGACTCAGTATACGAGCATGTATCATGGACTTAAGTGGAAAAAATATCGTTCATGAAATAATAATAGAAATTGTTTTAACCAAATACAAAAAAATTATTAAATAAGTTACTTAAAAGTAAAAAAATGCGAGTGATAATAAAACTATTTCATAAAAATTATTAATATTTTTACATATATTGATTTTTCGAAATAAAATTCATATATCTACCTTGATTAAAATCTTCTTAAAAAAAGAGGAAAAATGATTGGTGATGAATCATCGTTTTAAAGACAGTAACAATCTTTTTTTTTTTTTTCGTGTAGAAAAAGTTACTTTTAGTCATTTTTTATATGGGAAAAAATGACATCTTCTAACTCCCAAATGTCGTTCCTGATAGGTGTTAAATATTAAAGTCGAAATAGCTTAGACATTATCTAGGGATTATAAATTTCGACTTTTACCATACTTTTTTTCCTTAAGTTCTTACTCAAGTGCATTATCAGAAAGATGCATGAAAATCGACAATTTTAAAAAGTACCTCCAACATATATCTTGGCTGCTTGACAATCATTCATATCAGTTTCAATTAATTTTCATATCGTTAAAACACTAAGCATAAAAATGTCAGCAATAATGACTGGAATAATGTATTAAATGAAATAAAGTCAACATCGATAAAAAAAGGAATTTGTTTCGAAATTCAAATTTTTTTTGTTGAACAGGAGTCATAAAACTGATATTTAATTTAAATAATCCGCCATTCATTTTTCTTATCTTAAAATTACAGAAAGATCCAAACTTAAAGAGTCTTGATTAAAAATAATGTTAAATATGTCACATTCAGAATAAAATGAAAAAAATTTAGGCGTTAGGAAAACTTTGTGTGAATGAGAAAGAGAAGAATACAACGAACAGTTAAGAAAACTCAAAAATGCTTTTAAATCCATATCATTAAAATTGCCTGGATAAATTTTAAAAAAATAAATAATTGGTTTGAAACAGGTGAAAAAATAGATCACAAAAAAATCATTTTTGAATCTTTAATATCAGATATTTGCTCTAAATAGTAAGAAACAAAGCATTTCTGCCAAAAAATCAAATGTCTTTTTCTATACTTCACAAAAATTTATCAGCAATAATCTTTTTCATTTTTAAAAAGAAGAAAAGATTACAACTTCGAAAGCCCTTTATGTTTCAGTATTTTAACATTTCAATATTTTAACTTTCATGCATAAATATTTCCAGAAGCAATTACTATTCCTTTTTTTTTTCCTGTATTTATGTTGCTGCTGAAACTGAAATTTAATATATAGATTTATTTACACAATCATCTTGTGCCCATAATCAATTATTAATGTTTTCTTGTACCCCAAAATGATGCCCATTGATTGGAATTTCATTCTTTGGACTAATAAGAAATGTAATTGGAAAAGCGAAATGTGAGTCCACATGAATATTTTTACTTGCCAAACATTCACTAACTGAAAATGTTGTATATTAAAACGCATTGTCTGAAAGATTCAACATCCAACTTTTCTTGATTCTTCGTCATACTCTTTGACTTGATCCTTTATCGATGTCTTTAAAAACTTCCTTGAAAATTTGACAATTCGTCAATTGTCTTTTCGAAGTACCAATTCTTAGTTGACCTCATTCTTGGCATTAAAAATAAAATATTTCTTTACCGCCCGTATTTCTTTCTACAAACCGAAAAAAACATCGAATTTTAAGCTCCCAGTCTTATTATTTTATTTACATACCTTAATTTACATACATACCTTTATTTACATTAAAAAAATACTGCTTTAGAATGGAATCATGAATACGAATGTATGTAGTTTTAAGCATATTTTAAATTTGAACAAATAATATGTATATGTAAAGAAAAATGTTTCGTTCCTTCACGGATATAACTTTGGTTTAACTAATATTTTATTCTGTTCCTTTTCTGCTTCTTGTGTGAGCAATATATTCAACGAAAACAGGTCTTGGAAATTCTATTTTCGTTATGTAATATTATTTGCTAGCTTCTCCTTAGAGGAAAATAAATGCTTTCATAGAACTCTCTGAATTCTTTAAAAGTAACGAAATGCCGGGCAATGAAAAAGATTTTTCGGCTTTGAATCGGCCGATTTTTCATTAGAATGTATAAAATAGACGTTATCTTTATAGCATAACATATGAAATAAGAAATCATGATGTGGCAACGCCAGAATACTGAAAGTTCAAAAAATTCTTCCACTTTATGTTATCACAAAACGCTCATGACGAAGATTTGCCACTTTAATGCATATTTTTTTAATTTGATATATACTTAACCAATTGAGTAATACAGAAATAGTACAGAATTTGTAGTTAGATTAAAGATACCAAGTTCGACCTACAATTACTTCTTAGATAGAAGGCTCTCACTTGCAAAAAATTTGTAAAATTAAAATAATTTTTTAATTAAAAATAAATCGAAATTTCAGTTTTCTTTTCAAAGTCTTCGGTATTTGTTACCAAACAAAAATAATTTTATTCTACTAAAAAATCAAAAATATTAGCTTCTATGTAATTTTTTCATTTTGATAAATTCCTCACGACTAATTTGGGATGCAATTTAAGTCAATGCTTTTAATTGTTGCAATAAAATTCAATACATCTTTTAAATTAAATGCAAATGAATAAAATAATTAATTTATAAATGAGGAATTAATAAAATTCAAAATTTATAACACAGTAATAAAAAAAAGTTGTTTTTTTCCGACATAAGGCAGAATTTTTTTCATTTGCATTAACCTGATAATGTTACTAGAACTTGTCTTTTATTCTATAAAATGCGTTATGTATGCTTTTTTATATCATAATTTATAAAGTTTGAGGCAGTCAAACTAAGCGAGGATAAAACAGACTAATTAAAATTTAAAAATGATTATGTTTCGAAGTTTGAAATTCAAAGCTTAATTCTCCTTTACTTTATAATTGAGTAAGGTACAGCGTAAAAATTCCAGGCTTCTAAGTATAGTCTTTTATAAGTAATTCTGAATTATTCATAAATTATGCCCTCATTCTCATACTTTTTATGGCCAGAGCAATATGCAATTTGCACACAATTTATGCTACTACACTGTTGATTTTACTCCTAAAATAAACTCTCCCATTTATCTAAATAGACCATTCACAATTTTTTGGCAGTAGCTTATGCGGTTCCAAACTCTGGGGAATTCACAGTGATTTAAGAATGATGAAAGAAAGCCCTATTGACTCTTTAAACGTCAATCGTTAAATAACGCAAGATATTTTAAATTCATATTGCTGTAGGAATTTTGATAACTAAATATTAAAAAAAGCATATAAGTTCGTTTATTCTTAATTTTATTGATAATGTTTCTCTAGCTGATTTATTTTTTAAAAGAAATTGTCTTTGGTGAATAGCAAATTTTTTTTATATATTTCTAATATATTGATTTTCATTATTTCCCAATATATTGGATATATTTAATTTCATTTATACGTATAGGAAGAACTTCAGATCTATCCTTTCCATCAGTTTAATAAACATTTAAGTACTGTTATTTTAATTATCTTGAATATTCTCTATTTAATTTGTATATAAACCTTCCGAATGGTAACTTTTCACATCAAGGGGAAATTAAAAACATGAATGTCCAGCTCATTTAACTATAGCGGTATTGCATCTCCAGTTATTATTCGTCTTGAGAAACATATAAATACTAACCAGAATCCTTCTTTAGATTTCTATAAAGGAAGAAAATCCTGCTTTTAAATATTTTATGGAATAATAAAAATGGTTGGAATTTTAGGATAACAACGTACTCTATTGTGGGAAATTATGGGAAAAATATTTTTAAAAATTGTCGAAATTCAGGAAATATTCACATTACTGTAAAATTTGTATCGTTAAGGAAACAATTCTTTATGTTTTGAAGTGATTCAAAATTTATTTATTTATTTAGTGAAATAAAACGTTCGGAAATTATTATAATAAAACGCCAGGATTCAGCTTAATTTTAATTAATGGAATTCTAATTAAAAGTACAAAATTTTCACATCCAGGAGCTTATTTCCACCCTGTAATGTATATATGTGCCAAATTTGGAGGCTGTGATTCAAATGTTCTGGCCTGTATTGCACCTACACACGCATATACATTTATTTTTATTATTGTTAGATATTTACAAATTTTATCTTGGTATTTAACAATTTTATTAACTACTATTTTTCAACAATTAATTTTTTTACTGTTTCAGTACTTATTCAATTTAAAAATTATTCTCAGGAAGTTGTATATTTGACATAATACATTTGGCATAATAACAAATTTAAAATGCTACTATTTTAGCCTCACTATTGCTTCTCCTCTTTGATATCATTTTAGGACTTTACATGTCAAATCAAGCGACGTTATTCTAGTAGAACTGTTAAATTCCATGCCAGTGTCAGATGATCAGACAGAATGTATATCTCTAAGCCTCCACAACAGAGAATATTTGGCAGATGATCAAATTTAACGAGATCCAGCCCTATTCACTTTAGGACTGTCATTTTCGCTCTGAAAATATTTCCGTCATAAGGCTCTGCTTTTATAGATGCCTCACGTGAATAGAACATTATTATCTCCATTTATTGCTACGAATGTTATTAGATTTGTTATTATGTTATATTTTGTTCATCCTAAAAAATGCAGAACATAAATAGGACCATCTCAAACGTTAAAGTTCCGATTCCTATGATTCGGTTATTCATGTAATATCTTATTTTCCAAGCTGTATGAAATTCTTCGTTGTAAGTAAATAAGCAATTGTTATAAGTAACCAGCTCAGATAAAGAAATGACTTCAATCAGGAAATAGGTATATTTTTAATGAAACATTCATGTGAGTAACAGCAAAGGATATTCCGGAGTGATTGCCTGAATTTTTACCTAACCATGAAGACAGTGTAATCCTGCAATGAAAATTTTTCGTCATTCTTTCTTTTTTTAGTTCATTTATATTATACAGGTAAATTTAATAAAATCAGCTTTCAAAGGCACACTTTTAATAATGAAGCAGAAAGAATATTATTTTATTTTATTTTACAGATTACTTCTTTTGTTTCTTTAGTATATATTTCATTTTATAAGTATTATAAAATTCAGAAATTAATTTTTCGAATTATCTGTAAGGTGACTCCAAGCGAAATTAGTCAAAATCAATTTAATTAAATGATAAGTGGATAAGTAGGTTCTGATAATATTAAAATATTGTTCCGTTACTGTACACAAACAAATGTGCAATATTTCAAAATTCTAGTACATAAATAAATGAAAAAAAATTAATGAACATTTTTTTGACAAACATGAAACAAAAGTGTATAAAAATATAATAGTTTTCATCATAAAAAAACCCTTCAGGATACCATGCTTAGCAAATATCTTCTTAATAAATGTTTTTACCTTAATATTCTTTTGAAATAACATTTCTTTTCTTAACCACTTGATAACATAAGGACGCATTTTTTTTCACATACGATTGTTGAAAAAAAACTGTTTCCTTAGCTTATAAATAATCTTAGAATAATAAACGTGTGGA
Organism: Argiope aurantia; assembly: GCA_026543865.1. Lineage (NCBI taxonomy): Eukaryota > Metazoa > Arthropoda > Arachnida > Araneae > Araneidae > Argiope > Argiope aurantia. The sequence continues at coordinate 744,459 of JAPMOR010012310.1, read as the reverse complement.
TATTCTTAACAATTTATTTTTTAAAGAATTCTTTCCATACTAGCATGATAAAGTAATTATACTTCCTTTCATTTCATATACAATATAATTTGTACAGTCACAATAGAATGTATAATTGTATGTACAGTACCACTTTCTTTATTATGAAACATTTAAAGCCGAAAGCAATAGTGAATATATAATCAGTCCTTCATAGAATCATCACGAGCATGGGAATATAAAGTCGTCGAATAAATTAGATATTCAGTTAAGACACAAAAATATATTTTTCTATCATATACCTGACTAAATATTTTTCTTATTTACTTTCTCATAGATACTGTCAAAGCATGCTTCAGAATTTAATCTTTCATTAAGATCTTTATGGCAACGAACGCTCTAAAAGAAAACATATATTTCATAAAAGCAATATTTAAAAAAAAATATTTCTGAAAAAACATTAAAAACCAAAAAAATTATGAAGGTCAAGTATTTCGATTCATTATGAAATCGAATAAAATTAATAAAACAAACTCCTCTTCAAAAATTCTTTTATTAATGTACAAAAAAGTAAAATCGTTTATTTCAATTAGACTTTACTTTAACTTTATAATTTATAATTTATTAGTATAAATATTATGAAATCTTGAAATACAATTTATCTACATTTTTTATATATTTTACACTACCAATGGTATCGTGAGAATGTATTAATACTTAAATAAAATTAATCAATTAATTCCTATTTAATTTGAAAAAATATTTAAATATATTAATTATATAATAATTAAAGAATATAATAATAAATGTATTGATTCTCATCACGAACGTACAGATGAATGTTCAAATATTCAGCACCATAATACATCAAAAAAAATCTCGATAAAATTATCTCTTATTAAATATGAAAGTAAATAAAACATCACATTTTAAAAGTCGCTGAGTTCGTCTTTTTTTTTTTTTTTTTAGCACATAAATTTTTCTTAAAACATACACTTAAACTACTTTTAGAAATCAGTTTTTTAATTATAGTAATAATAAATAGTCTTTAAGATTCAAGTTTAGCATTTCATCCACCAATTTCTCCCAAGTCAGCTTTAATGATCATTCCAAATCTTTCTCTTACACTCATCCCCCCCCCCTCCCTCATTACCTACTACAAAAAATTGTTGACTTCCGCGAATGCCTTTCTTTTCAATAGAGCCTTTTTTTTCAAATGATCAAGAGTTACGAAATATAAATCTTATTCGTAAATCTGACATTTATATAGAATCTATCAAGTGATGTTCAACAATTTTTGACGATTAATCCCTGGTATATGGTTAGCCTTTTCCGCCATTTGAAACCAAAATTCATCCATTTAGGTAATTCCGCTTTTGAATTATTGCACATATGAGAACGTACAGATCAATAAATGGCCATTATTATAATGGATTCTGGTTCAAGTTTCTTTTTTAGTTGATAAAGCTGTGCACCAAATTTATTTAACTAGCTCTTCAATTTTTGTAATTTTAGAGTTTACTGGTCAGATAGAGTTAATCAGAATGGATTTCGTCCAAAATTTGATAGATATCTACAAATTTGGTGAAAAAAAAACCATATATCAAATTTAATCCGTCTAGCTCAAAGTGTTTTAACTTACTATGTTCATACACAGCCAGACAAACACAGAATGTCAAAAATGTTAGGAAAGCCTGAAAGGTGAAAATTCGCCACAATCTCGAGTTCAAATTTTTTTGACGTTTATAAGACTTTCTCTTTGATCACTTCGTAGTATAAAACGCAAAAAAGAGAAGAAATTTAATTCCTACAGGTTAAATAGTTAAAATGTTTAAACTGTGTATGTAAAGCTCTTGAAGCCTAAAAACATACAAACTTTAAATAAAGAATCCCCGAATACTTTCGAAGTTGTAACATTCAGTTCTTTCTTCAATTCATTCTGTTTTCCAACTTCTGATTTGCTTGAAAAAAATAAGGAAAGAAAGCAAAAAATAAAAAATAAACTCAGAATGTATTAAAACATCTTTTAGCATTTTCTTTTGGCATTTACTTCTGATTGCAGATTTTATTTCTAGTGGAAAAAATAACAGTTCCCATCTGAGAATTCTTAAATTACATAGAAAACTATTCTGTTCGTCAGTAACGCCCTTAACACATGGAATATTCATAAAATCATTTCTTTCCCTTCCATTATTTTAGTTGATGCATATTCAAATCCACCGTCTGTGGAACAAGTTTTCTTAAAAGAATTGCTATCTTCAGTATCTCTAGACAAAAACATTTTTTTTTATTCAAAGTAATTTTTTTTCTCATTTTGTTATTATATGTGCATTTAGGAATATAATATCTATGCATTTAGGAATATAAATTCGCAAATATAGATACATTTTATAATTTCCTGATAAAATGGCGAATTAATTATAATTAAATTTCTCGGCTGCCTCCTGAGGTAAACAAAGAAAGAAGCCTTTAGATTGCAAATTAAATTAGTTTCAGGTCACTTAATAAGAAGCATTAGGCATACAAAATTACTAATTAGTTGGTTAATTTTTTTATTAATACACTTTTCAGCTCAGCAAAAATAGCCTAATCCTTAGATATAATGTTTAATAAATGTTAATTATAAAGTAGTTTGTTAGATTTAAGATATTTTTTAATTAAATTCTGACTTTCAAATTCACCAAACACATTCTTCCTCCTAAGTAAGTCTATTTTTCAGATTTTTCTTATTTTACAAATAATGTATCCAATTATTCACAAGGATAGATTTTACTAAAATTTTCACCCGATTATTTTTCTTTTGCATTTTGCAGAATGGTAATAAGTTGAGATTATTACTGTTGCATGTTAGTATTTACTATATTTAGAAAAACCATCTGTAATTTGACAAAGTATAAATTTTTTTAATTTTTTTTAATTTTAAATGAAGAAAATATTATTAATCTTTTCATTTTTGTATTAAACTACAAGAATCAAAATAAAAATGTGCATCTGAATGTAATTTTTAAATATGACTCTTCATTGTAAATCTAAAAATGCAAAAAACATTAGTAATTAAACTTCACACTACAGACATAGAAATAAAAAAAATGTGTAATATATGCATTTATGTAACCTTAAATTATGTAATACATTCATTTATAACTATGCAATACAATCTGCGCCATTGCACGATGCATATTGTAACAAGTCAGAATTGTAACGCAAAGACATGAATAGGGATCAACGTTGTCTAAATTAAGCAACTTTACCAATAATTTAATGTAATTTTTTATTATTTTTGAGTAAATAATAAAATTTTATGCTAAACTAATTAAGCATTTTTATTCAAGCGTTCTTCATTGAATAAAGTAAAATATTTTTGAATTTCAAACTAAGAATAATTAAAATTGTTTCTGGAGTCACAATCATAATACTCATAGTTGGTTAATAATGCTACATTTAAATATTGCGAACGTATAAATATTTTAAAGAATTTTTAATTATGATGAAAATATATTTTTAAACTTTCAAGCAATTATGTCAATTAAAAATGTTAAAAGCATCCGATTTTGATAGAAGGACGATTTTTAATGACATTCTGAAGTCAGACTAGACAATAATTTAAATGTCTGGGTTTTCAGAGAGATCATATTAATTAATTAAGAGGCATAAGATTAATATACAAAAAATGTAGTAGTTTCGCAAGGATTGCACTATTTTGTATAAGTACTAACGACTTTTCTGAAGAGTTTTTAAATTTTTGCAAAATATAGTAAAGCAGAATTTTTAAGTGAGATTTAATTTGTGGAGAAAAAGTTTTCACAATTGCATTAACCACCGTTACGTGCTCTATTTTCTGCTCCATATTAGGCGCCAGGTTTTCTCAAATCGTATAATCACATGTTTATCCTTATCTTAATTTTTATTTTAATATCAAAAATATAAGCCTTTTAAAGTACAGAGTGGTTATAATTAAAGTTCCATATTAAAAGGGTCATAAAAGGGTCATTACTGGGTCAAATTTTATTGAACTTGGTAATAATTTAAAGGAGGCCATGGAGATTTCTTTTCCTCAAAAAAAAAGTTCAAAACTCATCACCAGGGGTGAAATGGTGCTGTATCAAAATTGTTAAGCAAAAATAGGACATGAAGACTGAGGTTTAAAATGTGTTTAATCGTTTCTGAAACATGTTCAATGTGTGTAATCTCAAAAGCACTGTTTATGGAGATAATCTAAACAATTTGGTGGAACTGAAAGATATACCGATATTTGCGTAACATTACTCCTGGTATAAGAGCTACTGTTGAAAATGTAATAATGCGAACTAATTTGCTTTCAGAGAACGGTGGACGCCTCATTGAATATGCTTTGTAACACATTTCAGAAATGATTAAACACATTTTAAAACAATGTCTTCATGCCCTCCTATTTTGTTTAACAATATTGTTTGTAGCACCATTTTTCTCCTGGTGGTGAGTTTTTGAGCTTTTTAGGTGGGGAGAGGCGGAAAAGAAATTCTCATGACCTCCTTCAAACTATTACCAAGCTTGATAACATTTGGTAAATTAGTTTTCTTTTTATGATCATTTTAAAGTAGAACTTTATAACCACCCTGTATATTGTTTATATTTCTCTAATCTTCCAAAAAATTTCATGAATACGTTAGAAATAAGAAAAATAAAATAATTCCAAATTAAAATGTTATTAAAATTACAAATACTACACACCAAAAATATACAAATTAAATCTAGCTTTTTATACAATTATACCATTTCTCTAGTCGTCTCCAAGAAAGTCTACCAACCAACTTAACGCTTGCTTAAAGCGACTATAATTGGCTTAAAGTGATGAAATGCAACCCATCAAAATTCGGCCAATCATCACATCACTTATCTCACTCTTTTTGAACACTTATGAATAATGCATTGTAACCAACTAGTGATTAATCGCCAAAGTTGTAAAGTTAGTCTACCTACTATATTCATCAATCTCATATGGTTAATACCCAATTAGTGTGGATTATTATTTATGATGTAATAAAATAATCACATTCATCAGATTAGACTAAATTCGAAAAGTTCTTTTTTTTTTCTGATCGTGACATTTTTAACAATTGCTTTTATAGTATGACTGGTCATCTGATCCTTGTTTAAAAAAAGACAAACTGTGTAATTATTGTCCTTCTATATGTGTATTAGAATTCTCCTTACGTATATTCATAAAAAAGCAAAAGGTATAACCAAAAGGTCCATGTACTTCAGTATCTGCCTTATTATTACATGGATCAGAGCGTTTCTCTTATTGGGCCCTATACAATCACAAGCGAATAAAAATTACTTTTGATAATTTTTCAAAGTGCAGTCAATAATAATTTTTACAAATCACTTTATTTGATAAAATTAATTATGAGGAAAATATTTATGGAAATTGTATAATAATATCACTGAAATACAACATTCTTTAAAAATAAATAAAATGCGAGTATCCATGATTCCTGTTAAAACATGCGATTATCCAAAACAAAATTGCACTCTTTAATATAACAATAGATTAATCAAATGGTATTCGAAACTAATTAATAGAATGACATACCAGTTTCTTTTAAATTTATAACTTATTTTCTTCTCAGATAAGTATTTTAAGATCTTTTGTTCGCAATCTAAACTCTACATTTAAATCCTTTTAAATATAAGTGGTAGGTATTTAATAACTGGTTCTAACATAAAGTCGCTTTTCAGTTTTTCAATTTTACATTGATAAATTTTACAGAGGGAAACCCAGAACTATTTAAACTATTAAAGATCGCAATTCATTTGAAAATGCAATTATAAATATGACATCATTAGCAGAATTAAAGTAGTTAATTGTTTTTCCATCCAATGAAATTAAAGTCTGAAGGCAAATTTTTTTTTGAAAACAAATATTTCAAGTGTAATCTCTAATTACTAAATATACTCAATTTGTCAATCGCGTCAGAACTTATTAAATATCTGTAATTTCCAATATATGCAAGCATGTTTCCATTTTTCAAGAATATTTTACACACTCCCCCTTTCATAAATTTACTAAGCACTCGAATTCTGAGACCTTTGTTAATTTCATACATACATGAGAATGAACCTATGTTTTGATTCTCAAAATTTGTATGATCTAATATTTCTAAAGTACATAAAATTAAGTTCTAAATTGCAAATTCAGATTATAATGAAATTAATCACGTCGGTATCTTTGTGCTCCATTTTTAAGTATCACTGAAAATTGGTAATTTATTCTGTTGAGGCATTTCTATTTGTACGTTGTTTATTGTGGATCTCATATTAATACACTTAAGTGCTTCTTTATACTAAGTGCTTCAATTTATAAGATGGAGAAAGTATTGCAATCGTAGAGTAATTTGGCTTCGCTATTTTAATGAATACTAAAATTTGATCTCTCTGTCAAAAAAATAAGTCAAAATGAGTCATGATTTAAAATTGTCTATTTTTTCTATCGGACCTTAATAGCCTTCAGTTAATCTGGTAAATCAAACTTTCTTACAAAAAAATCATATAAGAATGCTTTTCCTTGCTTAAAAAATAACGCAAAAAGATATCTTATACCATTGTAACTGACATTTAGACTAACTTTTTTCTAATAATTTTTATTTAAAAAAATTGATTGTTCTTACCTTCTACAACTCATTTTTCTCGTAACAGTTTTTATTGATTCTTCCTATATTGAAGAACACATAAAAACTTTACACAAATGTATTAATAAAATACTTTGACGATGCACTGTGAAATAAGATAAATAATATAATAAGTAGTAATAAATCAAAAAATTAAAACTCTTATTTCATATTTTTCTAGTTATATAACAAATACAGTATTAGAAATATATATGTTTTTATTAAATAATCTTCAATAAAAAATTATATAAGTGCTAAATGTATTTATATTATCAAATTAAGAAGAATTTTCTTTGCAAACATAATTCCAAAAGTTAAAAATTAAATCTCAGGGATTGTAGATTTTTTTAAATACCTGCCGTACTTAAATGTAATATTTTTACATATTCTCATATTTATGCTATGTAAATTTTCAATAATTTACTTTTTATTTACAATTGATAATTGATATAAATATTTATTGTACAAATTGTATACTCAATAAAAATATTCCTAGTTGATTATATACATGCGTTTTCCGATTTTACTGAATTAAATTTTTTAAGTTTTATTGAACATAAAACGTTTCTCTCCGATATTTGAAATCAAAAGATTTGCAAAACTGCTATCATATTAAATTTTAGCTTCTAAAATTTCAGCGTATGATATATTTCAAATAATGGGAGGACTTCTATAAAAACTGTTAAATTATTACCTCTATTAATCATCTTGACACACAGCTCCAAAATTATATCCAGATTTATTTTTGGCAAGTAAACTAACAGTTTATTTTCATTCATAGCTCGCAAAAGACAATGCCATGTGAATACTTTTCAGTTCCCAATTTGAAGATATTTTATTGAAATGCACCTAATATGAATCATGTCTTCAGCAAAAGGACACATAACATTTATTTTTACTTCATACGAAATATAATCGAAAATGAATTTTTATTAACTGCCGGTCAACAAAGTTTTATCTTCAGTAATTGCATGTGCATTCGATTCTCTGAAAAATACTTTCATTAAAAGCACCTTTCTTATTAAGAAAAGAGTATTTTTTCTTTGTAAAAAATTAAACATTTTAATCCTTGAAAGTTCAAAATGAACTTGCATCAACAAATCAATCACATAACTTGAAACTTTTAAATGTCCCTTTTAAAAATTTCCATTTTTAAATCCACATATTTTTCTTGCTTTAAGAAATGCTATTGAATTTTTCTAACAAAAGAATAATTTTTCGTAAGTTGCTTTTATATTTTTATGATGAGTATAAAATATTTTGTATAAAGTATTATTTTTAAAAACTAATGATTTTTTTCCACACCAAATCTGTTAACTTTGGAAAGCATTTGATCAATTTTAATGATTAATTCAAAGTTACGCGGTATAAAATGAATCTTGAATGCTACATTTTATTCTTTATAAAAGTTTCCGTGGTCTTTAGTTAATTTTATGTAAATAACAGAGAGAAGCCCAATGAATAAATTTTATATTTGCTTCCATAGAAATATGCAATCAGTTTTAAAAGAAAAAACTGCAGTAATTATACTTGATAAAATGAAAAATGACACTTATTCAAAATATCACGTAGTATGCAAATTAAATTTCATGTAAAGTGAATTTTGTAAAAATAAAGGCATGGCAGAAACAAAATATCATTCTATTAATCATCTCTATGGGTTTTTCTTTCAGAAGTAATGCTGTTTTGGGGAAATAACTACTTTCAACGCTCAAATCCTTTAATTCTTATAAAAATATGAATTACCTGCATTGTGCAAGTATATCTGTAAACAAAATCGTCTTCCCGTGCTATTAAATTTAAAGTAGTAGCAAGAAAATAAAGTAAATAATAGTAGAAATAATAAAGCAGTAAATAATAGCAACTAAAATAGTAGAAGCAAGGAAATTTTACACCATTTTACTGATAGGTAGACAAATTTCATCTGTATAGCAATTTTATGATGAATTTGATGAAAACAAACAAAAAAAAAGTATTTATCAAATATCAACTTCAGGAGAGAAAAAAAAATTAATTTTCGAGTAACAAGAAAGTAGCTTCAATTTGTTTAATTATGTTTTTTCATTTTCTTTACAGTTTTCATTAGACAGACAGATATAGGTCTAGACCTGTACTGTGCAACTCTTTGACCTAGAGGTACCAAATTTCAAGAAAATTATGAAAAGATAATTTTTATCACTTTAAATGTAATATTAATTGAAATTTGAAAAAATAAACCAAGATCTTGGCGTTTCATAATTTTTAGAATAATTCACAAGAATACTTTTAACCCCATTTTAAAATCCAAAATTGTCTTTTTAACAACTAATGAAATGAACTATTTTTTTTATCTGCAACTTCCGATGGTACATTTCATTGTTGCATTGAAATTCAGCCTTCTCAAATATCCAATCGCAGGACTTTTTCCCATTGTTGAAAACTAAGAGAACCACGTAGATAAAGTAAATTTACAGCCAAGTTCCATTTTTAATGTCACTAATACCATGATACTAGACACCATTAGGTGAATTTATCTATGCTTATAAAGCTCAATGTGTGTGTGTGTGTTGGCGCTCAACAGACCATTCAACCTACAGCTACCAAATTTGGCATGTGTATACCTTGGAGGCCGGGAATGTGCACCTGGGAGGTTATTTTTCGAATTTTTAATTAGAATTTTATTTATTTAAAAACTAAGCGAAATTTTGACGTGTTTCTGCTAAAACTTCCGAAAATATTACCGCACAAAAAAGATTTTTACATGAAGTTAAAGATAAAAAATGTATCTTTTAAATGATACTAATGTTTTAGCCTTAAAATTAAATTTATATTTTTAATGAATTTTTAAATAAATATTTTAACTATATTTTTCAACAATTTTTTTTGTACAAAATAAAAATAAATTTTAATCTGCACGAGCACGTTTCGCATTCATGGGAAAAAATTAGCTTTTTTCAAAGTGTTGCCATCACATTGATTAAAGCTCCAATTCAAAATAAATTAAATCTTTTTGGAAATGAAATCTGCAAAAATATAATTTTCGGCATGTGTCTGTAGGAAATGAAACAAATATGAAATATTTTTTTCTAAAAAATAAATTCAAGAAAAATTATTTTATGATCTTTTACACTCTTTATATTATTAATCCAATAAATCAGTTATATTTTAAGGCAAGTTTTGTTTAATATGAACAGGATATCCATTCAAATCAGGGCCACACAGCTAATTTGTAAACCTTTAGTAAGACACAGATCTGCTAAAATGGTCTAAACAGAAAATTATATTTTATGTAACTTGATTCAATAAATGCTCTAATAAATAACGAATTTTTGATTTTACATAAAGCTTCTGCTGTGAAAATCATGAATAACAAAATGTTCTTGAAACACTAATATTTTAAATAAAAAGAGTTAATTTCCAATCAATTAAATCAATCACTTAAACTGACTGATTTATGAAAATTTGAATATCACTATTCAATAAAAAAGGATAATTTTAGATTTGCCATCGATCGTTTCAAAGATAATACGCCAATCAGCGCGCAGGTTTCTCAAGATTAATTGGCCTAAGATTATGAAAATGTTGAGTTTTTCTAAATTTTTAACATTCAAAACTCCATACATAAGTCTTAGTTGATCGTGGAAAATAGAAACATTCATTCATTTATTTAAAATTTGGTGTGTCCAGAATATTTCTCAGAGTATGATACCTTACTGCATTAAATTTAGACTTCATAATTTTTGAAATATATTTATAGGCCGGAACAAAATATTATGGATTTCATTTCAATCCTTTTGAAAGCAAAACTAAAAACTGAATTTTATGCTGAATCTGAGAAATTTGTTGAATTATTCTTTGCGATATTACATAAATTATGAAAAATATTTTGTAGTTCACATAAGACTTAAATACCGAGCGATTCTGTTAGCAATACTCATATTCAATAATAATAATAATAAATAAATAACAATAAAGATGACAAAATAAAAAGCTTGGTTTTATTAAAAAATATCTTTGTATTAATTGTAATTTCATCATTTCCACTTTAATTTAAAGTTGAAGTTGAAGTTTTACCGGAAATGACAACAAATTGGCAAAATATATATAGTAAATTGAACGAAACGATCTAAACAACAGTATCAGTTGGTATGACTATCAAAATTTGCAGATTAAAAATGTTTTGTTTGAGAATGTATTAAGAGACCAGTTACTTAAAATATTTAATAGAAAATTGTAGCGAGTGGTAATACTGGCGAACCGGCTGGTTGGCCAATGTCGGCTAGTACGGAATAAATAGAACTTCTCAATACATTTACGTACATAATAAAATAGATCAATTAAAATATGGTTTTAATAAGTATTACAATTTAACACCTAAACAAAAATCTTATTAAATTGCTTTTAAGAAATTATAATTATCAATATCTTAAGGTTGATTTTGTGTAAGATTGAACAATATAATCAACCATCAAAAGTTGAAAGAGAGTTTTCTTTACAAGGAGCTAGTGATAAACTGCGATTATGATAATTGTGATAAATTAGAGTGCCTATCAATAAAATCCATATTTATTATATATAATTGAAATTAAATAACCTCAGCGAATTACCTAGTCTCCCAGAAAACTAGTACTAAATAACTATCCTCCATATCCGCTTCCTTTTATATATTTTTACAAATTAATTTTCAAAAATCCACCGTTTCTATATAAAACAGTAAAAAAGCATATTTTTTCCACTTTTGTTCAGTATTGATAGAAAAATGCCAATATCGAGGAAATACCAACGCCAAAATACTAACCGAGGAATCGTTCCCCGTGGTTGGAATATGGTTAAACAAATCTATTGTCTTAAGCCTTTTCCGATATCACCATCTTCGAGCATTTCCAATTTCTTACGATAGAACCACCCTAGACTATAATAAATTCCTTTCATTTTTTCAACAGAGGAAAAAAAAATTGTGATAAATTCCTTTATTTACTAGAAGCGACTTATTAGAAAGCAGAAAAATGGTACATCACTTTGGCGGCGAAATATTTATCAAATTAAAATAGGCATCCATGATGAATAAAAGGATTTTACAAAATATTTTTAAAATGTTGCACATTTTAAAAATTAGGAAATATTGGAAGTTTGGTAATTTGACCGGAATTAAACAATGAGAGATGTAGGTAATTATTATAAATTAGAAATAATGTCGACTAAAATTAAATTCGAGATATTCTTACTAAGTAAGGAACACAATTGGAAGAACATATTTAAATACTCGCAAAAAGCGTTTCAATTTTTTTGAAAATGTAGGAATGCCCTTCATAAATTTGAAAATTTAGAGAATGCATCCAATATTTATCTTTATTTCATATAGATAAAATTAAGTATTTTCTGTACCAACACCAACCGATTAAAGTCACAATTCGTGAATCATTTATTTATTTAACGATTCATGAATTAAGATTTGTTTAGTATCAAAATATGATTAAAGAATAATCGGGGCAGATTTCAAAAGCTAAGCAGCAATGAGTGACAAAATAATTGAACTTTTACCCATTAATAATCAGTCGACGAAACCAGTGACAAGGCTTGCTTCTTGGAGGAGAAACATTAGCATTCACACTAATCAGACAGATTCTAAGTATCACCAACCGATCAGTAGTGCGATAAACGTTCATTTATATACATTAATCCATTTGATGGTTGTTTGTATGAATACACAGGACTTCTCTTTAAAAGATTTAAAATCTGCCACAGTTCCCCTCCTCTTTCTACATTACTGCATTCAACATCTTAGAACATTAAGAACTATAAAATCATGGGGCTAGCATATCGAGTTAGAACTTGACAGTATATATCAAAGGCTCGATATTGGTTTAAGACGTTCTCTTGATAACAATTAGAACATTTAGCAACAGAACCGAGTTATCTTATTGAATAAAAGTTTCCAAATCATCCGCACAATTAGTTTTATCCCTTCGTAATTTTTGTCATGCGGATTAGAAATGGGATAAGTCGACACCATTGCTCACTTTACATATTCAAACAGGTTTGAGATAGCATTCACTGAAATCCGAGAAAATTTGTGAATTTTAAAATGCACTAAAAATAATTCAGTATTAGTACCCCTATTCAAGAGAAATGTTTAGTAATTTATGACTACGAAACATTAGTAATGCTTAATCGATGTCTCATCGTGTAACAGCCGTTTACAAGATTATAGAAGCTGCAACTCATTTTTAAAATAGAATCCGGATCGAAAATATTGAATTCCTGCGAATTTTGACAAAATCTGGAAGATTTGACAACTTATTCCTCTAAAAATGATAAAGTAGTACTCAATATTATAATGCATCTTCATTATTGCTTAAAAACATTCATTTTGTATCAAAAGCCAACAGATTTCTTTTAATAAAATATTTGCGATCGTTGACGGATTGTTAATGTTCAATTGTAAGTCAAAATAAACCACTTGAAATATCAGACAAGATGCACTTCAGGAGTACATAGCAATAGCAAATATGAAGTCTTCATATAAATGAAAATTCATTTACATGAAGAGGCAAGATTAACTACTTCTGTATAAACGATATTTCTGAATAACCTGTTGACTCAAGTTTTCAAAATCAAATCGAAAGTTTATCGCTCAAATATTAATACTTTCTCTACTTAATATATCCAGAGATGCAGAATACGTTTTATATTGGAATAATCATTGTTATTTTAATCGCTATTTTACAGCAATAAAGGAACCATTTTGTATAAAATTTAAATGCACAAATTTCTAATTACTGTGAATTCATTTTTACATGCTATGAGTATTATATGATCATTTTAATTAAATTCAAAAATTATTTAACTTATTGCAAAAACTTTACAATTACTTTGAATCTAACTTTTTAATGTAGGGACCCAAAAAATGTCGTCTGTAAATATTGAAGTTTGCTTCTCCGTAACACTCGAGAGAGAATAAAATTTCATAACATAAACACCAAATGAGAAAATTTGAGGACTATACGGTTTGGAATTGCCTGAAAACTCAGAAGTTTGAAAGTAGGAAGACAATTTTTAAATTAGTTCTAGTTAATATCAAAATCCTCTGCAAGATACTTGAAAATATGCTAAAATTGCTGGTTAAACAAGAATACAAAATGCGTCAGAAGATCTTCCCACTAAGACTTAATGTACAGCAAAAGACATTAAAATAAATAACTACTCCAAATTAAGAAGAATTAAGTTTATTAAAACAAATTTTCCACATTACAAGAAAGCAATTATAAAATTTGCATCTAAACTTTGTTCACACCATAAATTTGAATAATTGGACAAGAGATCGTCGATTCTATAAAAACCCCAAGTTTCTCCAAATTCGGAAATATTTTCGGGCAGATAACTTAGAATCAAAAGTATATAAAAGCATGACAGGTATTTGCTTATACAACAGATTCATTGATAGAAGGAAAAAACATTTTTAAAGGAGCATTAACATGAGTAACATCTAGCTTGCACAAGTCAAGAAGTATAACTTATACAACAAAGTCATTAAAACTGAAGATTCTAACTTAGCATTTTATTAAAAAAACTTCATTTGAAATTGCCAAAGTTCGAATTTAATAGTTTAAGAAGGTCACAATTTAAAGCATATATCCAAGACAATAGTGATAAAAATTAGATCTTGAGTGGGGTATTCACCCTCCACTTTCCGAGTGCAAAACGTTTTAAGCCATTTGTAATTGGATCACAATTAGTGATACATGCATACAATATACTAACCTATATAAATAGAAATTCATTAAGAACAACGTATGCAGATTAGAATTGAATTAAAAGGCTACTACATTTCCCACTTGCACAAAATTTCACTTTTAGTCTTAAATGCAATACCATTAGGTAAGAATTACAACCAAGATTTTTTGGAAAAAACTTTTACACGACTAAATATAGTTCACTGGTCGAGTCGATAAATGTCCGCCTTAAACTTTTCAGTTCTACCAATTAATGATAGTAATGAAAGGGACAAGTGAAAAATTAAATTGAATTTTTAATAGTAATTCAGATTTAATTACAAATCTGAGTTTCAAAACTGCAATGATTTTTTCTACATTTCTTATATAATTGAATCAGTCATTGAATAAATTCACTAGAATTGCATACTAGAATTGTAAAATTTGGTTTCACAAATTTTAATACAAATTATAAGTTTGTTATAAAGATTCTATAAACGAATAATGATATGCTTAGTTTTGAAGATGTTACAAACTCGTACAAGTTCACTGAAATCGTTCTTCATAGATAACTAGAATCGCGTTTACATCAATTTATACACTTCAGTTTAATCATAGGAAATATATATTTAAGATTATATCAAAGCTTCAGAATACTTTAAACTATTACATTAAATTGAATAGTAGAAGTTGCTTAAAATTTAAAGGCTGGAGGATGTATTTTGCCAATAGAAATCTTCACTTATTTCGTATTTATTCCGAAACTTCTGGGACAGATTCTCTATATCTGCTGAAGATTATCGAATAGATTAAATTCAGCGACATTCGACACTTTCTGTATTGTTATATAAATGATCCATGGCAAATGAATTTCTTGGCCTATTCATCAAGATCCTGCATTTTGCTTTATTTTTTACCGTTAAATTTCCTTATTCATCATTGAATATTCATTCGATTTTAGAGACGCATTCACTTTGAATGCGGTTCACTTTTCAATTTATTATTTCGGAGTGTTGAATGCAAGCCGGAAACTTAAATTCAACGACGAAAATTGTATAGCTGAAACAATGGTTATTTTAGTGGTTTAATGGTTAGTTCAGTTTCAAGTTGCCTCCAAAGTTTCGACTAAACGCTTTCTGAAGTTCATTGTGAGCACCTGCTTTCAAACATGAATGACAAATGCACAAGGAAATAAGAGACTACCGGTAGAAAAATAAGCGCAAGAGGATGCGAAGTATCCATTGCAAAATTTTACTTAGATTTCAATCCAATATATACACAATGTCGTTTATTTTCAATTTTAAAACTCGAGTTGCAAGAACATTAGCGAGAATCAAAAATTAATATTCCCACCTGTACATTTCCAGCATTAGAAATCATTTAGCTAAAGCGGTACTACTATTTAAGAAAACTAGTTTAAGACCAGCAAAACTGACGGAATTTTTATCGGAACAGTCTCATCGCCACAGATGCGATTAGATGCTCGTGATCAATACCGCTAGCTAAATTCTCAAAGGGAACCGAGAGACAAACTTTGTAGATGTCCTGAGGTTATTCGTTACATTTTCCCTACCAACAGCGAAAATGTTGGACAGAAAAGCTATCTATTCACCTAAATTCCAAGGCATTTTGAATTCGATGGTGATCAGGCATCGAGTTCAAAAAATGCTTTTAGGAATTTTGGAGAGTGTCGGTTAACCGACTAGCACAGTTACCGACAATCTTCAAAAATTAAAGCTCTGCAACAGGCGAATCTCTAGGACTTAAAATCGTGAACCAATACTATAATAAATTCAGATTAAAATTCATGGAATTTGGATTGATAAATGGCATGAAATTCGCCAATAACTAATTAATGCATTCTGTTAGCGTTCGAGTTTGCTTGCAATGAACATCGAAATAATTCCCAATACTTATTTCGAACTTTCCCATCGATGATTTTGCATTCATAAAAATTGATGTAAATTGCAATTGCACAGTTTCTTGATGTGCCAGATATAAACTGTTCATTGTTCTTCGGTGTTTTGTAACTAATTCAGATGAAAATGCATAACTAAATCGAGTTTGTTTTAACCGACGAATGCAATGCTTTCATAGAACTACATTACCAGCTAGAGTCTAAATAGTTTAAACAATTGTGGGGAAATACCAAAATATTATTCCAATATGGCAATAGGATAAGATTTGCATGAAGAAAGTTAAGCTCGGTAAAAGACATTACTGGTTGTTACAAACGACATTCATAAATAGGGCGAATTAAGATTTACTCTTAGTTCATACCGGTTTGCAGTTGGCAAGCCCCGATAGTTGGATGAATGTTTAAACTAAATTTACAAGTGAAGTATAATGGATGGAGATGGTAAGCTAGTTTTTATCAGACCAAAAAGGTACATCTAAATTTTCTTGACGAATGCAAATTTACATAGGGAAATCTGGACTAATGCAATACGATGCCACGGGGCAGAGAAGTATTAAATAATTCCAGAATTCAATCTTGAAAATATTAATCAGGCAAATTCCATCACTGAAAATTAACATTTTTACTGAAAATTAGGGCTACGTAGCAGCTGAAGGTTATTTTAATACACCGATTTTAGTTCGATTGGAAATCGAATATTTAACACATAGCACGATTTGTTTATTTTGTCAAGCTGAATCCTACGTTTTCGCGATTTCACATCTCAAAATAGGAAAAATAAGTATTACTTAAATTTCAGACTTCTGAAACAATCGATGTCAATTCATTTTGTTTGAAACGATTTGATCTGATGTTGGCCAGACATCAAGATCAAAATGTTTCTGTTTTTCAAAAGCAGAGGTCGGTCAATTAGCTTGCCGGCTAAGCAATGGACCGCCTTCAACTGAAGGGAAAAGATTAACCTTAGGGAATTTCATTGATTTACATTTATGTTTAAGATTATGCGACAGAAATATAAGAACTTTGGGACGATTTCGGTACAAGTTGAACTAGATGTTAGATCAAGATTAAAGCGGATTTTTCTCTTCCATAGTTTAATTGGTAAACGGGATTGATTTAGAATTCGCTTAACAGTTAATCCTTTCTTAATAGTTAAATCCTTATTAAGCTACATACTTGAGATATTCATTGTGGCGGCAATTATAGTAGGTAGTTGAATTGTCAGTTTTAAATGGCTCTGGATTTAGAAATTTTAATGCAAGTTGGATTCCGTTAACGATAAAGAATAAATGAAGTTCGGAGAATTGCATTTAAATAATATGCCTATTGTATTAGATTCTGCACAAAATTTTTAGAGTTGAAATCCATTATTAGTTTAAAACGAATTGTTACCAGTGATGGAACAGCTGATGAGGCTAATCGAATGATTTTTTTATTGTAAAAATAAGGGACTCTTAAACTAGACCAACTTCACTAGTACCAATTCTTAAACCAATTTCGCTGGTATTTAGTTTGTATTGATATTCACGATTTGTATTTATATATCAATTTCTAAAGGGATCCGAAGTTTCTCATTGGAGTCCATTGTCTCAAAATATTGCATATTCGAATTGTTAAAGTTGATATTACAGGCATCCTTTTCGGACTTGATTAAAAATCGCATTCAACCCGAACAGCATGAATTGTAAAACTTCAGTATTTATAAGTGGCCGTTATTTTTAAAAATCCCGGTTTACTTTGACAAAAAGTTTTATAAAAAATGCGACTTAAATACGAAAAATAGTTCGCACTTTAAAATTTAGAAACTCTTATTCAAATTCCATTTCAAAAATTTAGACTGCTATTTGAAGCCTTTACTAACCTAGCATCAAGTACTGCCCTTTAATTTTATTGAAGGAGTAGTCACGACTTGAATATTCCAATGAACCGACCAAACGTATACACCATCCAGCCTTGAGAGACGTCAACTAAATTTAATACAGCCTAATAGCATTAATACAATATAATTCTGAGATTTGTAACAGTTTCAAGGTAATATCATACAAATTCAAATAACTTTTAAACTTACATTAAGCTTAATTCAGTTCAAGTGGTAAGGGAACTTCAATGAAAGCTGAACTTTAAGAATATAGTTAAACTTAAGCTATTTCCCTAAAGAGGATTAGAAAATGAAACGTGCATATATAAACACGTGCTGTAAATTTTAAGAATATTTATCCTAAAAGTTTTAAGATTCTTAATGAAGGCATTTTGTAATTACCATTTCAAAAATATACCATTTAATTTTGACAAAATAATTTCATAGTTTCGTAAAAAATTTAACGGATTTAATTGAAACTTTAAATTTAAATGAAACGGACCACTTTACGAATTTTAAAATTTGCAGTGGCATTTCAAAATAGGCTAATTTCAATATATGGATTCCTCTATGAATGGACCGATTTTTGGAAAGGCATTCGAAATTCGTTCCTGGAAAGTCATTCATGAGTGAATGATCCATTTCTGGAATTCTCTAATCTAAAAATAGAAGTTTCTCTCTATTCAAATTTTAAACAAAATATTTGATTCTATTAAACTTTCTTGGAATACGAGAGGATAATATTGAAGTGCAACAGGAAATGGAAGGAATTGTATCCATACAACTAAGGATATTTAATTTTTCTATTCCATCTTGAGAAGTTTTATCAAAAACTTAATCACATGGACTCAGAAGTAGACAAAATATTGAATTTCTTGCTGATAGTTCTATAATACCTTCCTCCAAAGTAAATTAGAGCCCTACCAAGAATCTTATTAAAATTAAAAGCATTAAAGTAATCGACATCAATGTTAAAATTTGAATTTGTCAATTACGATTCCTTCAGGATTAAATTTGAAGAATGCGATATTTAAAGTTTTTGAAGATTTCATAGACTATTCTCATTGAACAGTTTGTTTTCTCCATAAATATCATGCTTCCAATACATGTATTGAACTTTGATCTGAGCCAAGAGGCCAAGGAACGATATTTAAAAGGGTATCTGCAATACTATTCACCTGAAATGGCAGGCAAATTCAATACTCTTAATATTGCCTTGCCCAAATTTATTTAAAGATAATATCAATCTTTGCTATACACAAATTTCTCGCAAAACCTCTTCAAGGCTAGGCAATTCCTTGTTGTGAGCATTTAAGAAAATTAGACGTTTGAATTTATGTCTACTATAATTTATACTTTAAATCTACTTTAAGCTCCTGAATTTCCATCTATCGTTACCAATGTTTGAAATAAAAATTGCACTTTTTCAGGCTCAAACTTTTTTTATCCCTTCCATATTAATGTTCATTTAAGGTAATTGCCCTCCCAGTTACCTCTTCCCGAATGTGATAATCCCCACTGTATTCTACTTTTAATTATCCCAATAATTAAATCTAGTATTTTTGCAACTAACCCCATTCGTGGCAACACGTTAAGTACCGATTCCCTGGGGACCGATACTTTCCGTTTAGCCCGTCGGTCCCAACAGCCTAGACGGAAAGTAAACAGGGACCAGCATATTACTTAACGTGCTAACCTCTAGCCCACTCTACCCGTCCCCTCCCCAAATCTCATTTCAACCAATCGTAATGAACCAGTGAAGTGCAATTTCTATTTTTAATATTGGCATCTATAATATTAATAACTAAGAGTTGTACTAAAGAACAAATTATCGTAGTTTAAACCTTGCACTTAAGGTGCATTTTCAAGAACAATTTAATATGTCCAAGAAATTTAATTCCAAAGCTGTTTATCGATGCATTTTACTTTGTTTTGAGACTCACCCGAAATAATTCCCGAGAATTAATATCACCATACCTCAAAGATACTAAATTCAAAATATAATCTGAAAGTTCTCTTTTTTTAACAAGTTTCTATCAACGAACTTCATTTTAATGGTGTTAGCAGAAGCCGTTCAAAGTAACAGACGAGAATTTATAAGCCTATTGTATTAACAGGTTACTTTAAAATTTAGAATAAAAGCTATAGAGAGGTCAAATTGCTAGTTGCCTTGTCAGTATCGCAAATACCCATTTAAATTGTCGATTAATCTTTCCTGTCACACCTAGAAAATTTAATTTGGGGGGTCTAAAATGCGCAATAACATTAAAATACAACAGATCTCGTTTGAGAGATTAAACCGATATAGAGAAGTCTGAAGCACGATTTTTGAAGTCCATTATTTGCAAGACTTCATTTTATGGGGACCACGTTTTTATAATTTTCTCCATCATTACTCGGCATACCCAGATATTGCCGTTAATATACCAGTACAACTTATGCAATTAATGGGTCAAGTATGACAGAACTGAAATTGTGAACATCGAAAAATATCACAGAATTCTGTACACCTATGATCGGAATATTTGATATTATGACCTTTGAAGGGTATGCTTAGCAAGCAAGTAATCAAAAGATTCCTTTGCACATTTAATACACGATTTTTAAAGATGCGCATTGATTATTTGCGATTTCCGATATTTTAGCTTGGAATCGAATATTCAATTTAACATCCGATGCAAGTGTTGTCCGTTTCATTCGAAATAATTCAATTTGAACTTTTAATTTTAAAAATTTATAAAGAATTCGAAAACATTGAAGTTCCCTTGCATATTGATCTAGAGCCCTTTATTATCAGTTTAGTTATAGTTTCACGTCAAAGTGTGCAATTTCAGGAAAAGAACTGTCGAACAAACTTATATCATTAAAACCTTCAATTAATTTGGTTATTTCATGTTGCTTGACAGATGAATTTAAGTTATTGTGTCGAGTATTCAAAATTGTTCAAGCATATAGAAGTAGTCCAGTACTGAAAATTTTACCATCCAGGAGGTTGTTTGCAAATTTCAGAACAATGAAGAGTTGACAAGATGCACGACTTTCTAACTAAAGCACATCTTAATCAGCGTGTAGATCTTGGTTCATACTCATTAAATGGTTGGCCAAGTCCTGAAAAATAGTATATGAAAACTAATGTAATTAAAGTTTAAAGTCAAACTTAAAGTCATTCTGACTACACTTTCATAATATATGAAATATTGCAAGTTATATTCATTTTTCTTGCTTTAAATAACTATTATAAAATCTGATTCAGGCTTGGAAAAGTGTCTAACAAAGGAATTCAATAACCCTTTATAACCGATGCAAGATAAATGATAAAACAATCCATTCGCAAATTCATTATGCTAAATGTACCTACGCCTTACCGTTATTGGTATTGTATCTAATCTCCGATTTTGTTTTTCTTTCGTTGGAACTATTGAGAGGATTTCTTTTAAAACTTAGTCGCAGGAAAGATTGTTGGCATTAATGATCTTTGGCTAATTGCATCCGTTTTTATCATTACTGCGCTAAAGTAAGAAGATCAATTTATTCATCAAATTAAAGAGACGCTAGAAATTAACAAAATGTAAATAGTTAAAGTTGTCTAAGCATCCAGTTTGTAATGTTACTACACGAAATATTTCAAACAAGTCTAATAGCTTGAAATTTGAAGGGTTAAGTATGTTACTTGCAACTTACAATGCCGATTCATGAGTAACGAAACATTCCAAGAACTGAATGCATTCCTATAAAAGTCCTTAGAACCCGAATCCAGTGTTGATTAAGTTCACATTTGTATACCAAGAGTATCTTTATATAAATTATTAAAATCCATGTTAATATATACTATTTCAAAAGATAGGAACAGCATTTGATTACAAATAGAGACCGTTTCTAATTATGAAATGGAAAACTAGTACACCGAGATGAGTAGATGCGACACAATATATACAGCGAATTCCTGAATAAGAACAAACTACGATTGTCTTCTCCGTATTATTTCTGTCTTATAAAGATTACTAAAAATTACAAATGGTTTAGCTGAGTAGCATTTACTTAGATTAATATTAAAGTTTACAAGCATCAGTATTTCAAGTTTCAAGTAGTTTTATTCGATAGGAATTGATACGATTGTTCATTATGTTTTCTCGGTCGGGGTTTCTCTAAACAAATAGCAAAAATGGAGTAGTTATCCTCGAGGAAATGCTGAAATATCGGTTAATGAACACTTCAATTAAATGGCCTGATCCCTTTAACTGGAGTTTAGATCTTTATGGCCGTTCAGATATTTCATCAGATAAAATGCTTCGTTCAAATAATCCACTTTATTTCCCAATGCAAGGCAAAATAATCGATTACTCTAATCGTTTTGTGAAATGCCCATTTCATTGGTAGAACAGTATGGCCTACCAATGGAATTATTTTTGGCGAACAAGGGCCATTACTGACTTATGTTCATTCTAGGCCAATATCCAGCTTATAAAACAAAAGCTAAACATAAAAGATAAAAGCTTAGAAACAAACGCTTCTCAAATACTCAAGAAATTCATTGCAAAATATGCATCATAGAAATATCAGCTTTCTTTAGCTGCGAAATTCTATTTTAACAAATTAAATATATATGTTCAATTTTTACCTCGATAGAAGATTCAAGTAACATCTTTTGTCAGAACCCTGCTGGGAAAAGGGCGTTTCCAGTTCATGGGCTGCATAGGCAAGATTTGAGTGTAATGGCAACTGGTAGGTGCCCAATTTAAAACTATGGAGCAGAAGATAGCAAGGATTTATTCGAAGCTCCTGCAAGAGATTAAAAGTATTTAAAAAATTTCCTCAGAAGTGGTTTCAATACTCTGACTGCTTATTTCGGCCAGAAATACCACTGAAGTTCTTCGATATCAGTTAAGACATGTCTGGAAAATGGTTGACAATATCAAATTTAATTCTTAAATGCATATAATGGTATCTAGTTATTTTCCTGGGTAAAAAAGTAATAGGCGTAAATACAACAGCTTTCATCTTTTCCGTTATATAGCAGGATATTTTAATAGACAATTTCATAATCGTTACTTGCATCATTCATCGTATTGCTCCCGATTTTTATGGTTGGTGCCTACAACTTTTGAAGATAGATGTTTGAAACTAACAGTTAGGTGAAAGACAAGCAACAGAAAGTCCGCAACACAAGAAGCAGATCCTTTTATGTCAATCTACGCATTTATTAGTCTATTATCTTTGCTCGATCTTGGAGGTAAGCAATTTAAAGCTCGTCTTTAAGATCAGGCAAAAATTGGAATGAAAACCAGCAATTCTAGTTTATTTTTTATTCTGATAAGAAGGCTTAAGGATTTTAGAGTCCCTGCACATTAAAACACCACGGAATCTGATTTACACCATTGGAAATCCGTTACATAAAATTAACTTTGAATCTAAGAATTCTCTTAATTCGAGAGTCTCGTGATGAAAACTAGAATTCCAAAGCCATGAACCAGCCTCTGAATTCCCGTAGCTATTTTTAAAATCGTAAGCTCCGTTTCTTGATTTGTTTAAAAAGCATTTTACCTTTAGAAAAACATTACACATTTCATTATGGCGCTTAGAGGTAGACACGTCTTGCCGAATCAACGTGTGTGTCATTAATTTTACTTAATAGCAGTTCTCTTTTATTCACAAAAACAAAAACGCTTTCCATACATTCATATTAAATACGTTAGATACATAGAATATTATTGAAAATGAAACATTATAGAGCAACAAAACATCAATGATTTTACACATTTAGAAACGATAGCCATTATTTGTGGAGGTAAAGATTCTTCACGCTTACAGAGTAAAATATACTAAATAGCTATGTTGAAGTTATTCAAGTAAAAACTTACCATTAAATAAAAAAACAATTTCTCCATCAATCCTAAAGAAAAGTCGCAAGCATATAGCATATCACTACGAATAATAGCAAGCTTTGCAAGAAACGAAACATCCCAGCATATACATCAATAAAAATGATATAGAAATATCACAGAAAGATGAAAGAGATCACAATTAGTCTGTTTTATAATATGTTGATCATCTCCTAACCAATCAAAATACTTTCAATTGATATTCTTTTCTGTCTAACCATTTGTAGTTCATTTGCATAAAACTGATTTCTCTCTATTAACTTCGATGCTTTGACGACATGGTGAGCAAGACCATGCTTCGACAACAGAAAATCGCTGGTTCACGGGACGATTTCACTAGTAATGCGTATCGTATTCAGCCATGGTGCGTGTTAAATCTGCCAAAAATTGATCAAATGTTCTCATGTCGATGTAGCATGTTGAAGTTCTGGCTTTGATGACATTTTATTATTTTACCATGGTTCAAACTATCTCAGTTCGTTCCAAATAAATCGTCGTGTACCAGATAAATTCAATGAACATAAATTTACTTTTGAGATTGGCTAATAACCATAAAGGTCATTAGACAAATTTTTAAATGGCCGTTAATCTTGCTATATTCAGTTAAACTCCGAAGATTATTCAAACAGCTTTAAAATAGAATGTAAGCTTAGAAATCCAATTCATTGTTCATCATTAAGTGAATTTTGTATTTATAAAATGCTAATATTTTGACAATTTTATTAATTACTATGCAAAGTAATATAAATTTCGAAATGCATGATGTATTGGTCCGTTCTTCCTCATTTTATCTCTTGATTTTAATTTTTGCACATTAAAGTACAGGTCGTTCTTTTTATCCTGGTGCATGAATAAAACAGTCCAGAAATCAAAGTGTTAGTTTTTATAGTATTGTTTGTTTCAAAATGTTGAATATCGAATATTGAATTCATATATCAAACATTGATTCAACATATGCTATAAGATGGAATCATGTTGTTTATAGTAAGTCAATAGATCCTTAAAAAGCATCTATGGACTTTACTGCGATATTCGAAGAGTTTTAATTTAATATAGTGGCATAAAATATTTTGATTCTCGTTTCTGTTTCTATTTCCCATTAGTAAATATGATTGACCGACTGGAGATGATTCGCTGAGATTTGATGAAGGCATTATAAATAGAATTAATTAGCACAATTTATAATTAATTTCTACAACTACGCGTACTGTTTGTTCATTTTATCTATTTAACGGCTCGGAAATTAGTATAATTCCTTGTGATATTCTGATTAAATTGCTGAAATAATAGAGATTTAAAAGTAAGTTCCCAAGACTGAATAAGTTTACAAAGGCCTTAAAATTATATTGAAATTTAAAATAGAATTTTGATTAAATTAATTTATCAATCGTAAATTTTAATAAATCGCACAACAGTAATCTTTCAAGCGTCTCAGAATTAAAAACTTTATATAATGCCAAATTTACAGTCGAGAGAATTTTTAAATTTTGGTAATTTTTAAAAATATATATATATATTTCTATCTGTTTTTCAGCAATAAATTTCGATGTTGTTCTGAAATTCAAAAAATTTTCATTGTTTCATTAAATATTTTTTCGCGTAATTTCCTTAGATTATTGAAAATTTAAGAAGTAGGATTCTGCTTTGCATCTGTAAAGTTTGAAAGACAAATAAATAAATGAAATTTCAAATTTCAATGCAGGAAGTTTTTTTTAAAAAGCTATAAATCACACATTCAAGTGTTTAATAGCGCTCGGGGCTGATCTCAATTATAATTTATAAGTTGTAATTGATAAATTGTTATTATAATAAACCTGTACAATAAAAATTCATAAAAAAGTTTTTTTAAATATTTACATTGTATTTGGAAAATTAATTAATAAGCATAGAACATGTGTTACTGCTTGAAATGTGCACCAAATGATACGATTTATTTTTTTTTTTTTTTTTTTTTGGTCAGAAAAACATAGTAAAAGTTTTAGTTTATTTTTAAAGTATTTTTTTACTGTTATAGGATGGAAATTTATTTTTTCCGAATGGCATTAAAAAATCATTCATTGTAGAGTTAAAGTATATAGAAATAATTTTTTTCAATCAAAACTTTAAGACATAATTAAGAAATGTTTAATTTGTTTATTATTTGTCACATAATAGCTATATTATTAACATATTTCTTCTCTGTTTAATTAAACTTTTTATATCGCCTTCTGGCTTTAGATAAAGCCCTAAAATAATAATCTTTGGTATTCTGTGTAAATGTAGGTCTATAATGGTTTAAGAAATTCTTTTATAATTCATCTCTTATAATTCACAAGAAATTTGAACTATATAATTTTACTTTAACGTTGATTTTTTTTAGATACGCTAACTTAAAAAAATATATCTCAGTCTTTTGTTTCAAGAAATAAATATATAAGCAAATAAGTTTAGCAAAAGCGACTCGTCATAATTTCAATTTTAGCATCATTTGCTCGACGAAATGGTTGAACTTAAATATTCTCAAATTTTAATACAGAAAATTATTGATTGTTTTGTTTGCCTTTTGCTAACTTTGTTAATAAAAGTTAATGAAGCTTTCTTAAAAATATCAGCACTCACCACTAATATTAAAAAATAATGATGATCCATGATATTTAAAAAATTACTTCATTCATGCATTGTTCCTAGCTGAAAACATAACAATTTCAAGAAACACTAGAAGAGGGGAGGGGATTCTTCAATGTATGATGACTGTTTTCGTCTTGCTTCATATTTTATACATTTCTATGAAAAGAAAGCAATCCAAATATCCATGATAAATCTACAAAGTAACTCGATTTGAAAGCTTTTTCGCATTTTATCCTCTTTAGTTTATTACAGAATGTAAGCATCGCATGAAAAATTTTCACATTGAATTTTGTTTTTAGATGAAGATATGTATGTATCCCTTCAAAGTTTTGATATATAACAAAATATATCTATCTTGATTTTGGATATATTTCTCTTATTAAGTAAAGAAAAAATAAGCATTATTTTTTCAGGAAATATTTCTATGTTTGAGTCTATTTCTGAATAATCGGCAAAGAAAAAGATTTTGCAAGTAAGCCTTATGTATCTGGAAGAAAGAAATCAGGAATTTTCATCTGAATAAAAAGTGAAAATTTGTAAGAAGGGATTGATAATTTAAAGATAATTTCTTTAGTTTGTATTTAAAAACTCTTAATTTCATTTCATATTAAAGAGTTTCTCATAAGAAATAAAATAGACTAGACCATATTAATAGTGGAATTACATAAATTATAGAAATATAAAAATCATGAACGAGCTTAAATAATATTTCTCGATTTTAACTAGAGTATTGAAATTAAACAGCAGTTTTGATAATAAACACATGACTCAACTTTCATATAATGTTTTAAAACATCAAATATAATTTTTGCTATATAATTATTATTATATTTAATATTGATTAGTTCTTATAATAACGCATTAATTACTTTCTCACACACACTTTTACCAGCACTTATTATTAAATGCTAAGGGCTACGGTTGCCTAGTGGTAAGGCCTCGGCTTCGTTACTGGAGGACTTCAGGTTCGAGACCCGATTACAGTGTAAAACCATAATGTAATGGGGCTGGTGGATATTAAATCCATCAGGCTCAAACGTCCTCATGCTGCTGTGGTGTAAAAGTTTGGAGAGGGGGTTCCAGCTCAAGTGTCACTCTCTTCATCTATCAAAATTACTAGATCCGTTTGAAAGTAGCCCTAGTGTTGCTTTCAAAAATGGGACGTTCATATAACTAAAACTAAATTGCCTTTAATTGTTAAATAACATAAAAAGTGATCATTCTGCTGAAAATCTGCTTCCATCATGCTTGATTTGACAATTTAAATCAATTATTTATCTCTACCTCATAACTTTCAGGAGTGAATTATAATAAAAATGTCCAATAACTTAGAAATATAGAACGATGTTTTATATCGCCTTTCATAAAGATATCTGAATATAATATGACCAATGCTGCTAATATAACTACTTGGTAGTTTCAGCGTTAATTGAATTTTTTTCCAAAAAAGAGCTTTTTAGAAGAACTCTGTTGGGTGAATTTGAAAATCAGCTACGAAGATATCGCAGTAGAAAATTAGTTCAGTGAAAAGTAAAATATGTTATTATTTACCTTCCAGATCCATCGTTCTGATTTTGATATCACATTTTTTTTTCATTTTGTTATTTAATTGAAAAAAATATGACGTGTTATTGTTTCATGTGTTTATTATTATTCAATGTCCTTCAGAAATATAAGATTATTTTTCTCTAAGAAATAATAATCCACACATGAATCAAGAACGATTTCGTAAATCTGCGCTATCTATATACTGCAGACACTTCATAAGGTTACTAATTTGTTGTAGAGAAATAAAACCGCTATTGCCTATAATACCTGCATAAAACTATTCTTTCAAAATTTAATTTTAATATTTATTTTTCTGTATGTCGTGGTGCGTTTGAAGCCAGCTCATTAAATTTGGAATGGCAACTAAAAAATTTAATTTTTTCAAGAATTTTTTTAATTTAAATGCAAATTCAAATAGTAATAAAGAACCATTGTAAAAATAGTGAAACAATGATTTATTTATTTGTTCAATTGATGTAAAATTAAAGGAAAGATGAAAGTGGTCAAATTATCATCATAGCTCATATTATCTTCAATAAGAGATACTCTGCGAAAATTCTAATTTGACTTCGAAAAATCAAAAATAAATGTAAATGTTCTTTTAAAAATTTAAAATTGGAAATTGATACTAATAACCCCATGTTTTTCAATTATAAAATTCCTTCAATTTTCACAATTTTTAACATTGGAGTGCAAGTATTACCCTCAAATACCTTATATGATAATCTACAAATTATATTTTTTATTATAAAACATTTTACATATTCTGTTTGTTAAATTTCTCTGTCTCAGTAATTATTGCCTGCAAAATGGCATACGAAAATGACAAATAGGTACTAGAATTAAAATTCTAATCCCAGATCCTAAGTTTGAAAATATCATATTCTTTTAATTGTCTAAAATCAACAACAGTCAAACTATGTGAGGCATAAATTAAATTTTTTGCTCTGATATTTTCAAAATTAAATAACGATTTATCATTCTGGTCATTAAATGCTGACTTGAAGAAGTGAGCAGCACATCTATTGAAATAAAAATTAAATTGGGATATCATATTTTTATTTTATTATCACAGAAGGCCACTAATATTAAAATTCATGCCTCTAAGAAAGGGCTCATATTTCCATCCAAAAATGAATCAGGAAAAGAAATTTACTATATATTTCAAATACAAATAATGCTTTCTGCTTTTAGGAAGTCATTAAAAGAAATTCAATCTACGCTTAAAATTAATTCTTTGCTAGAAGCACAATATTTTCGGGAAATCGTTTAAAATACAACCCATTATATAATTAATTATTCAATTCATGAACCATTAATCAGTGCATTCTTAAAGATGTTTCTTATTTAAAACGATATCAATTCCCATCTGATACACTATAATTACATTATATTCGAAGAAGTATATCGATTAAACAAAGACAAAAATAGGAAGTAGTTGAAATAATTGAGTAAATCTAATTACACTTCATTCAACGAGATTATAATTTCATTAGATGGGGAATTTTTTTTCCCAAATTTCTTTATAAATTGCTCTCTTTCAGAACAGAATCGCTTTTATTCGATTCGAATTCAGTCCTCAGAGGAATTGCATTAAATCTTATCAGTCGGGCGATTAATTGCGGAACTTGCGCGAGTACTTTTTCACGTACGATATTTTAATCATGTTCATTTTATTCTGGTTTGATATTCTCGCATTTAATTTGTTCATTACGCCATTTACTATTCTTGAAAATATATCGAAAAGGTTTAGCCATTGGATTTATTTTAATAGAGATTTATATTTAGTTTCATGATTTCAGAAAATGTTTCTTCTTTTTTATCCACATTTTTTTTTTATCAAACGGAATTGTATTTTTTTTAATAGCTCAAAAAAATAATTAAGTATAAAAATGACTTCAGAAATTCAAAAAAGCTTTAAAATTTGATATATAATTTAGTATTAATTTTTTATAACATCAAAAATGAATTTTAAATAATAAAATAATAAATATAAATAATTTCAAATTCATCTCTTTTTAAAATATTTAATTTTAAAATATATAGAACTTTAAACCATAATCTGAGTATTTCAATTCCTCGGAATCTAATTTAGATATTTACATCCAGTATTTCCAATCGCAATCAAAATATTGATTTATTTAGAGTTTCATCAAAATAAATTTCAAATAATTTAAATAAAGGTTTTTATAAAAGTCAAAAATGTAATGTAAAATTATTTTTCTCATTTGGAAAAACTGCATGACACGTTATGTACACATAAAATCCAGTAACTATTTACTGAACCTTTTCTTAAATGACCATTCATTCTCATTTCAGACTATTACTTTTCAATACTCTAATATCCTCTTTGATTCGAAATTCATTGGCACTTTTAGAATATAAATTGTGTTTTCTCATTTAGGAATCACTGAACGAAATTATTTATTATTTTAGGTCATCATATCTAAAGTTAATATGGTTTGCAAAAATATTACATGTTTAGTTTAGTGTTAGTTGAGTACTCATTTCCGTTTCCAGTCTTTTGCGACAACATTTCTACTGTTGTTCCAATTTTGTTACTCATTTTTAAAAATTTCCTTTTTACTGGCCTAAGCATATTTTTTTCTTAGTGGCTTTTTTTTTCAACAGATTGTCATCGTTTTTAACCAAATTAACTAATACTCCATTTATATATTCACATGTAAAAACTCTGTAAAATATTATTTACAATTTTTTTTATAAACTTTTTGCATTTTCGTTAATTAGTTTGCAGTTCATCAAAACAGATACAAGAAAAAGTTCACTCTTTTCACACAAATATTCACTCTTTTTTGTACACTAATAATCACTTGCGTTTCTATACAAAAAAAATTTAAAATTTATATGTTATTTAAAATTCAAATATATGTTTCTCCACTAAGTAATTTTAAATAAAATTTTTAACTTAGATACGTTTGCACATTTCAACTTTTTCTGGTCACCAAGTAACTGACTTAAACTTTCAAAATTTAGAGTATCATACTTCTATAACATACTTTATAGAAGTTTTGAATAGATTTCATGTAAACATAACCCTTTTAAAACTATAAACTAACACCAACACAGAATAACATATAAAATTTAGAAATCTTCCAAAGAATTTTTCTTTTAGAAAGAAATAGATATTTTTTTAATCATAAAGAATAAAAAAGGCTTTTCGAAACAATCGAATTTCTGATAAGATACTCAGTGATGAAAAATGAGAACTGCATTTGCTTTTTCTTCATATCCCGTTCACTTAGATATATTTTATCTAGAATCCGTCTCTATCAATAGTTTATCCACGAATCTCCATCACACCAAGAATCGAAATTCGTGAAGAAAGTTTTGCCTTTCTTCTTAAATTGGTCCCCGGGTTGTCAATTGCTGTTTCGATTGTTTGACTTAGCCTGCGTTGAAAAGAAGTGTAATATCGGAAATCGAGATGGATAACCAAGACATGGCAGGATTCAATAGTCAACCTAGAATATTTTTATTTCATCTTAAGAAGTCTGGAATGACGAGTTCGTTATTTTACAGAAACATTTTAAGCAAAACTTAGAAGATATCTGAAAGGCTTTTATTTTCAGAATCGTTGAACCAGCACAAATCAGGGCTGTAAATGTCAATGGTGCAACAGATGCAGTACCCGAAGCTATCAAGCGACGAGGGAAAAAGCTTGCTTTTTTATCCTAGAAAGTTTGAGTTTAAAAAATTATAAAACTAAATTTAGCTATCGTTATTTATGTTTTCATTTTTCAAGCCGACACACTGTTTTTTTAATTAAAATTAAAGATTATTTCTAATTATATAACAATGATTTGCATCGGTGACTACTCAGAATTTAACTATGTTCTTACCAAATGGTACATCAGTTTTGGTCAATTTTTATGAAAAGCTTGTAGAGAAGTTAATAGTTGTCAAAATATACGATGGGAGAATGCTCTCCTTATGCTCCTTAAGGAGAGTATTTTGGCAGTATCTAAATATAAAAGAAGCATACTGAATAATTTACTAATAAAACTTTTATTTTTATTTTATAGTATATTTTAGTATTAAGTTTTGTGTGATGTTTATTAAGCTTTGAATATCATATTCTTTTTTGATATAAAATGATTAAACAGTTCCAAAAATAAAATAATAAGAAATATCAACGAAACTTTTACCAAAAAAATTCCATCTTTTTAAGTGCATAAGGCTACATTTAAAAAATTAAGGTTGAGAAAAACTCTCAAAGAAGGCTATCTGGAACTAACTCTTTGTAGCTAGCCTGCATGTCTTCTTACTCCTTGCTAACAAAAAACTCCAGAGCTCTTAAACAACATGTTTATTGCTTTGGAGAAGCTGGAGTTACTAGAAAGGGTATGTAATATATACAAATGAAAGTGAATACACATAATCCATCTACTCTTTAGACACTGTAATTCGAAACAGAGGCCCCACTATCTCTGTTGCCCTGGGGACACCCCTTTCACTAGCTTGGCCGAACCTGAATAAATTTTTTTCTTTGTTGATAGTTTTAAGAACAATACATCCAGCTGCTTTTATTTATTTTCTAGATGTTTAGATTTCGTTAGAATTTCAATTTGATGAACAAAAATAGCACTTCAGTTAAATAAGTTTAAAAAGATAGTATTTTCTCAAATATCGACTATTATTGTACTTACAATGGTATTCCCGAGTGGGAATTATCACTATTTTAATTTCTGCTCAGAAAGTTTGTTTCACAAAAAGATGAGTGAATTTCAGTTGAAGAATAGAAGTAGAGAAAGTTCATATTTCCTAATATAAGGGCACTTTTAACAAATTATTTATTACGAAAGATTTTATTAACATTTTTATTCAATTTTGGAAAGGTGAAAAGCTGAAAATCCACATAATAGAAAGTGTTTTATGCATTCATAGCTTCTGTTAAATTCATAACATTAAATTTAAAGACAGAAGAACTAGTAATCAAATGCCTTTTTTGTCTTTTCTATAAAGGCAGTCTCCAATTCATTTATTTAAAGGCTTCTAAGATAAATAGATGGCAAAATTTATTTGGAAAAATCAATCTTTATGCGGTTTTATTTTTTTTTAAATCCCATTCATTTTAAAACTTTATATACCCATATTCACCTCAAAACGCCTGTGGATTTATTTCCATTTATAAAATTCGTATTCATGTTCTCTAAAAACATATATACTAATGAATTCCATCTTTTCCAACGTTATATACTTCATAGTAAATAAGCATTTCTCGCTAAATTTTGAAATGAATCTAGCATATCAAGCCGAAAGAAATCAAATGAATAGGATGCGAAGCATAATATTTCGATTATCTATTGTTTTTAGATTTCGAATTATATAAAATATTTTATATGTCATTCATTTTAATTATTTCTATTATTCATAACATTCATATTTTTATTTTTATTTGACTATAATCGATACTATTCATAATAAGATGCAAAAAACTTATTTCATTAAATGAGGAAAAAGAGGCAACTCAAGATAAAGCATCAATTATTTGATAATTTTTGAGCCACTTTCTTTCAACACAAACCAATTTAGCATTTAATATTTGAAGCTAAATAGAAATAATTTGGAAGATTCAATGAGTACCAAATGCAATTTATTGCTGCAATTTCAAACATTTCCTAAAAATTCAACACTTGAATTAAAAGATTTACACTTTTGTAATTAATGCGTTTTGGTATCATTTGGCTTAGAGCCAAGACATTTCGTTAAAAACAAATCTTTATCCAAGCAATAGTGATATAATCTCAAAAATAAATGTTAAATAATTCATTACATATGTCTTAGCAATGCGAAGTCACTTCCAATTCACTACGAATTCACTTCCATTTCATTTCACGAAAGATAATAAACTACATGTTAATAGCAAATGTCAAGCAGCAGTCGTGGTGAATTATTAATATTTTGTCCTTTTGTTTTCTGGAACATAAATAAAACATTTGATTCGAACAAAGTAATTTCGCAATGAATTGCTGTCAGGCGAATGCACACATTTCTAGAATTAACATCTTTCCCTGTCATGTCCAGCGTTTCAGAAATAAGTTATTAATCATCAAACTTCTGAGGCTTTTTCTCTCTTTTGGTCCTATTTGTTTTGATATGAACATTACCTAAATGCAACAGCTACATAAAATAGTCAGGGAACAACGTGGTATGAAACAGTTTCCGAAGTCTAATGTTTATTTTTATTTAACAAAACACTTTTATCTTAAACTCACAAACAATTTCAATTATGTTTTCATTTTTTTCCTTTTAATGCTTTCAGTGTTTAGTCTGTATCATTATAAATATATATAAAAGCGCTAAAAAAGAATTAAGAAATGGCAATGAAATCTGTTTGCATTAAATCTTTCAATCATAATCCTAAAAATATATTTCGGGAACAATAATAAGATCATTCCAATCAGACTTGAAGTCTAATTGGTATGATTTCCTTTATAATTTAAATAAAAAATAATTAATTTGCAATTTAATAAATTGTTTTTATTTAAATTAGAAACATGTATTTAAGTTAAGATTTTATTAACTATTTAAAAACTAACAAAACTTCTCGTACGACTAAAATATATAATTGTAAATCTTATAGAGTTTCGTATAACAGGTTTAAAATATAGTGAATGGCATTTAGTAAATAAACAGGCTCTCGATAAAGAAATTAATATTCCGATTGTAACGGTTTCATAAACTCTAATAACTTCTCTTTTGATACAACAGATGGCGTTATCTTATTAACATCAAGGTATATTTCCATGATCCGTCTTGGGGGTCGCTATTAGATTATATTCTGAATGTCATGTATTTTCGTGTTCGTATTTGGTTTGTTTTGTGAAAAGTGGAACTTAGAAAATAATTAAATAACTGTTCCTGAAATTCGTTTGTTATTTTCATCTACCTCATAAGAAAGTTATAAAGAGTCTCGTCCCTCTACACTATCGTATTTTTCCATCAGAATGTTTTTTACTTAGAAAAGAAGACAAAGTTTGAATATATTTTAATTAAAACATTTTTAGTTAAATATTATTTTTATCTAAGTTACAGAGTGGATATATTTCATTTGGAGCACTTTTACTTATTACTAGGATGGTTATCAATTTTTCTTATCTTATTTATTCTTTTATCATCATACAGTTGTTTATCATATATTCTTAAATGCATTTATGATACGAAAGGTATAAAAAACAATGCTGTTATTCTGATATTTTTTTTAAATTGCAAATGAAAAATAATTACAAATTAATACTGGAATAGTAGATATTTTTGTTCAAAAATCATTTTAAAATAATAATAATTCTACGCGAAATCTCATGAAACATTAATAATTTTTAAAAATAATCCATCAATTAATCCATCACATAAATCCATCAATTTTATGTGTGAGAACTTTTAGTAACCGTTAGTTTAGTTTACAGTAAAATACCAAAGGGGAAATGTTTCAGATTGCATTCAGATTCAAATTGGCAACTATTTCATCTACTACCATTATCCTCATGAGCAATTTAAAGAGGCACACTAAAATTATTCTTTATTCCATAAGGCATACATAGTGAGACCTTGACACTAGCAATAAACTCCATGCTATCAAACTTCTTCTGTAACCTTAGCTTTCATAAGCGTACTGAAAATCAGATTTAAGCATTACGTTGGGCATATTAGATTCAGGAATCTTTACTTGTTGCTGAGTTAGCAGTTACCATTGTGCTCGTAATGCGACAATCAAATGTCCAAATTTCAGTGCTCAAGGTTTGTAAATTTTTTTTCCTTCCTTACGTGATAAGATACGTCATTTGCATTTTTTAAGTCATAAATTTTAATCACTCATTGAAATCTTATTTATATTAGAGTGCCTTTTTTACGTATTCCTTTTTTTACTGTTTTCATTTATATATTACCTACTGCTTAGCGCATCATTATTAAAAGAATGACTCTTGCAACCAGAAAAATCCCAATAATCCAATCGAATGCGTTCTGAATATAGTAATATTCTTCTAAAAATATAACTTGCTTAGGAAAATGAATCGCAACTCAAAATGGTATAAGAGAAAAAGTAATAAAAATTATTTGTTTCCTCTTACAAAATTGCTGCAAGATTACCACACTCGAATTAAACAGTCTTTACAAATAGATTTTTAAATTTTCATTTTATATATCTTATCTCTATATATTTTACAACAACAGTTTACTTTTATATTTTACAACAACAATTTAACTTACTTTTTTTTATTTAAATTACTTAATTTCTAAACCTTATGTCTTGGATCAAATAAAAGAAATGCATGTTTATCATATGTGATTTTAGAGCATATATATAGTAAACAGTGTAATAACGAAACGTAACAATTAAATCAAATCTGATACTCAACTCCAGAAATATATACGAAAAGAAAGAGCAATTCTTATTCTTCATCCGTGATTATCAGATCACCGTTTCCGTGAAAACTATTCTTCGTCCGAAAGTTACCATTAGATAAACGAAACTAGAATTTCCTTTCAAGTGATTCAGAGCTCTCTAACTAAAGCGCAAATTGAGCAGCTCTTTCGGTAACTTTTCCACTGGTCCATTAGGCAAACACTTTCATTAGCAATTAGATGTAGCAGGTTACCATCGATCCTGGAATTGAAGATAACTTTCCACTAAAAGATATGAGCCGAGCAGATAACTCATATTTCAGATATTACATAATTTCAAACAAATCCATTAGTTTCAAAATAGGCTGAGATCATCCACAAAACTTAAAGTTTTATCTAAATATTTATATGATCCATATTGGCTTTCAGAAATTCAACATTTTATCCATTTTGAAAACTCTTTATTCAAATTATTAAGAATATTCTCTACATTCCACATTTTAATCATTATTATGGCTAACAGGAAAAAGAAAATAATTTTCCTTAGAATTGAATATGTTAGGAATCATTTAAATAGATATAAATTAGGCGAGTAACTTCCAAGAAATTAAAAGATATTTACCGAGATGCTTATGTGCACAAAGCAATAATTTCTTATTGCGCAAATATACAATTTCATCAAGCTTTATTTTAATTAAAATCATGAGAGCTCAGGGAAATAGCGCATAAAATTATTTACGTATTTAAGTTACTATTTTATTGGTAGGTGTTACTTAACCCAAATGGGCTGAAGAGAGCTAAGGTATACTATTGTGGCAGCACTTCCGGTTCTCACTTTGGCGCTTCTCTAACCATTTATCTGGGCAGCGGTGGCCTGGTGGTAAGGTCTGAACTTCAGAACTGGAGGGTTCGATAGCCAATTCCACCGAAAAACCGTCGTATAAGTGGATCTGGTGCTCGTCCTCTCACCGGTATGGTGTGGAAATCTGATCGTGATTCAAAATTACGAAGTCCATCCCGGAATAAGTCTAGCATTGTTCTAAAACGGGACACTAATATAACTAAACGTAACTATCCATCTATGTGTCTATATAAATATATGTTCTTTATATATTCATACATATATATATATAAAGAAATCAGAAATCATAAGTAGTTCTGAGAAAGTTTTACTTGTGTTTTGTTAATTAATATCATAATTCAATATCTTAAGTTTTATTAATTTTAAAATTTTACAACTGATCAATGGATGGCAAACAAAACAACGCAGACAAAAAAAAAAGATGCGTGTGTTTTTGTGTTTTCTGCCTTGTATAATGTGTGTGTGGGCACTCGCTCAGAATCGATACATAAATTTAAGTGAATAATCGTTATTTAATATCAAGTTTATATTAATAAATTAAAACTTTCAAAATATAGACAAATTTCATACAAAAGTGACAATTGTAAAAAAATTTCATAAATACAAATAAACAGCACACATAAAATTCAGGGGAAATGATGAAGAAATATTTTTTTTAAATGAACAAATGGTTATCTTTACTTAAAAAAGAAAAAAAAGCTTTCCGAATATTCGTATTCTAGTTATAATTCTAAATAATTTTGATTTAAAGAAATAGATGCATCTGCTATTTATGCTAAGCCTACTTCAAATAAAAAATTTACCATCTAAGCACATTTTATTCAGAAACCTTCTTACTTCTATAAAAACAGATATCGAAACTAGCACTTTGTATTTGTTTTTAAATTGGTCCCCATGTTGTCCATTTCTCTTTCTATTGGCATTTTCCTACGAAGTGTTATTTTGAAAATCGAACTAGAGTAACGAAATCAATAGTCAGGGAAATTTAATGGTCTTACTAAACCAAATTTATCTCAATTTAAGTCTCCTCAGTTAAGTATCTGCTTGAGCGGAAATTGTACATTTAAACAAAAACAGTAAACCAAACGTTTGAAAGCATTCAAAAGATTCAGTTCACGTTTTGAATGAGCATAAATAAAATTCCAGCTGATATTCCAGCTGATTTATTTTATTTACCTCCAAGGATTTTATTTTAGTTCAGGATTCCTTGTCAGATTTAAAATTTAATTTTAAAGAAAATTATTCAAATAACATTGCACAATTCAATCAAAAATTGTTTAATGTTTAATAAAAAGTTTTAAGAAATAAATATTTTTATAATCAGCTGAATATTAGTTTCATGACAAGGGAATAAATCTTATATAGAACTAAAAAGCATTACAATTTTATTTTCTTCGTCTAAAAAGTGCACACTAGAAATGAAAAGAAAAATGAAAGAAATCTACTGCAGTACTTGTATTAGATTGTTCGTAAGACCTTATATCTTAAATCTGAAAGGTATAAAAAATTATTAACATTAAATGAATTTATTTTGTTAAATGTTGCTCATTGTTTTTTATGAAACTTATTACTGAAGTCTTGGAAAAGGAGCCTTCAAACAAATAAAAACAAATTTAAAGAACCAAGTAAATTATTTTATTAGTAATAATTAAAATTTTTATAAAGTATATGAACTGAAAAAACTTTTTTCAAAATGATGTTGCATCGAAAATATTTCAGCATATTTAAATATTACTGCAAACCTTATTTATCTCATCAATAAAAATCAAGTATACATTGAAGTATGAATTCTAAATTTAACGCTGATTAATTTTAAGAGCATATCCTATATATCCCAAAGCTTCATTAATCTTGGTATTTTTATATATAGCGAAAATCGGTAATTGATTTTAAAATATTTCAGTACAAAAAAAAATTAAAATTTAATAATCGATAAATAAAGATTTTTTTTTACTTTCAAAATAATTCGATATCTCAAGATAAAAAAGTGTTGAACAAATACAGAAGAGTAATATCTCGATCCTTAAGATCATTTAAACTTCTGAAACAAAAAAAAAATATTGAATAATCTTTTCTATCGCAAAATATTCTTCATTTTCATTTCTTACTTGAATGAATGCAAATTTTCACCAAAAGTACTCGTAATAGAATAATAAAAACCTCAGCTCATTGAAAAAGTGAGTAAAGCTAATGTTATCTTGATGCATCGCAAAAGTCACTAATTCATTTTTAAATATTACTCACAAAACAGTTTTAAAATTTAATAATTAAAAAAAGTGGGCATGATGTTTGGTAATTTTTTAAGTGGCAATTGCATTCCTTGTATGGTGTTATGAAGCAGGTATATTCTTTTTTAATCGTTCAGAATTATTTACTAAGCAATTTGATTCACTTTTCTTAATGAAAATGCTAACATTGCCCTTAATATTTTCTTTTGATATTATTTTATCTTCCAAGAATATATGACAAAACAGTGAGAATCTTTTAAATGTATAATTTCAGAAAATCAAAGCCGATGGTGACATAAATTACATTGTATAATAAATTATTAGATATATATTTCCAATATGTATTTATTTCTGTTTCTTTTAGACAAAGATACTTTATTCCCAGTTCAAGTGTCAGACAACGAAACAATATTCTTGATAAATTATTAATGTTTTTCTTTTATTTTCTGAAAGATAAATAAAATATTTGATTTAAACAAAGTAATTGCACAATGAATGAATGCCTGGCAAATGTATACAAAATTAGAATTTATATCCTTGGCTGTCATCTCCAGTATTTCAGAAAAAAGTTGTTAATCAGGAAATTGCTGTACCGTTTTTATCTTTGGGCTCTAATTTAATCTGAAATGCACTTAGTCTAAATGCAACAACTATATAAAGTTGTCAATGAAGAATGCCACTGAAAACAATATCTGATATAGAGTTTTTAATTTTTGTACAACAAAACACTTCATCTGGTATGCTCATAAACGTCTTTGAGTTTTATTCTATCAAATAATCCGAACTGATGACTTCGTTTTTATATTTGAAGTTTCGGATGTTTGTTCAGAATCCTTAAGAAAATAAGTTCATTGAGATGAATAAAAAAATAGCAATTCATATTGTTAGCATTTATTATTTCAGATATGCTTAGAAAAAGTCATTACAAGTAAAATTTTTAAATCACCTTAATCACTTTTTTAAATCATCAATTGGATGTAAAACATCAAAATTGAATTGCTTTAGTGATTTAATTTAGAGAAAGCTCTCAAATTAATATCCTATTCATTTATTAAGGAAGGGCTAGAGTAGGGTGTCTTAAATAG
The DNA here is from genome assembly GCA_026543865.1 of Argiope aurantia. Lineage (NCBI taxonomy): Eukaryota > Metazoa > Arthropoda > Arachnida > Araneae > Araneidae > Argiope > Argiope aurantia. The sequence continues at coordinate 703,790 of JAPMOR010012310.1, read as the reverse complement.
TGTCCCAAAACACAAGATTGAATTGACTACCATTCGTGAAGTAAAGAGTTGACAATCGATTATAAAGCTCATTTGGCAACAGATAGTTTAGGGTTAGTAAAAATGGAACGTTACACGATAAAACAGTGTTTTTATTGTTGAAAAACATTTCAAAAATAATGAAAATCGGCCTGCCACAGTTCGCAAATTTGAGAATTGACCCCTTAGATCATGTGATTTAACACCACTTGATTTCTTTTTATGGGGTTATTTAAAGTTTTTGTCAAAAAGCTTGCAAGCAGGCTTGTATTGAAGGAGAAATTCAACCTGCATCAACGAAATTCAGCCACATTTATGCAAAATGGTCATGAAAAATTTCGACAAAAAAATGCGTATATGTCATAAAGGCCTTTTTTTTCTATATATAATTCTCTTTACGTTACGATTCAATAAAAATATAACAATTTAAAGGAAAAAACTGTTTTTTATTTAATTCAAATCACATTGTTCTATCGGGTAAAACTCAATTTTTACTGACCCTAAATTATCAGCGGTCAAATGTTTTTTTAATACGACTACCAACACTTTACTGCATGAATGATGGCATATTCAAATCTTGCGTTAATTTTGGAACTCCCTTTATATTTAAAATATGTTATAATATATGACGATTACTTTTCTAAAGTATTGAAGCATAAATTGTTACTTGGTCTTGTTTAACTGCTTAAAAATCTGCTAAATGAAGAATAAGTGGGACTACGGATGAGAAGATTAGCTTTCCTCTTACACAATACAGAATTTTCTTTCACTTGTGGAAAGAAAAATAAAACTGCAAATATACTTCATTTTAAAGCCGTTCTACTAATCTATATAACTGTTATTAGTTCTTCTAAATTTATTTAATTATTATTACAATATTTATACGTTTTTTACACATTTGACTCCCACAATTTATTAACACGTGATAAATACGAGAATCTTTTTCATTGTTAAATAAACAAAAATGCTTTGCATAAAAATTACATCCAATAAGAGAAGATCATTTTTTCATGTGGTATAACCCTTTGAAATACAGTAAATTTTCCTCAAATTTTTCTACGTGATAAAGCTTTTCTCCAAAAGAAGTTATAATGAACATCTCCGTTACTTTTGCAGCAAATCGATTTCCATAACGATATTTGTCTGAATAATATTAGTAAAAGATATTTCCTTCAAAATAACAAATGGACAGCATCCTGACACACTTTGAGAGCATTAATATACTTTCAACATGTATATGATGAAGATAATTATGTGCGAATCAATAAGTGAAAAAGCAAGAAAAAAATTTATTTCCTCTTGTAAAATTGGTTTTCAATTAAAGAATCTATGACATCTAAAAACTCATACTCTAAAAAACATATAATGTTTCGAGATGTCTTTTTTATTTGTTTATTTCTAAAAGGTGAGGTTCCAGAGAGAAAAAAAATCCAAAATGTCTTTTCCATTTAAATTTTTATCATATTTCTTTTTTTTTTCTTTTTTTTTTTTTTTTTGCTAAAATCCATAGTTGGATAATCTTTATTATGTTACCGTTCTAACTAAATAAATAGTCCTTGTCTGAAAAAAATACAAATGATTTCATATTTTTGAAATATTTTTCGTATATTCTGTTACCGTTCTAACTAAATAGTCCCTTTCCGAAAAAAATATAAATGATTTCATATTTTTGAAATTTTTTTCATATGCATTCTTAAGTTAAAACCACGATGAATAATTTTTATACAGTTAGTTAAGTGATCAATGATATCTTTGCGAAATTTCCAGAATTGCAATGACTAATGAATAACGGAAAATTTTTCTTTGCTCGTCATTGTAATACTTTTAGAAAGATTTGTACATTTTCTATAAAATATTTAAAGCAAATGGGCAAAATTGAATTGTGAATACATTACATATGTACATGCAAAATTATACAGTTTGCCTGAATGTTTCAAGAATATTTACGTTCAAATTAATAAAAAAATCAGCCTCCATATGCAATATTGCTATATATTATATTCAAATTTGAATTCGAGTAAAATTCATACTTTTAAAAGATAAAATGCCTCTACATAAATCAAAATGAGAAAGATTTCAAAATATTCATTGTATATGAATGACATGAAAAACTTCATTAATAATTTAAACGAAAATTTTTAGTGAAATGTTTTAATTGATAATATTGCTAAATAATATTACAAATTGCTAGTTGTTAAGAAATAATAATGTATACACTTATACATATACGTATGAATATCCGAAAGAATAATGAATTCATCAAATCTTATGCAATTATATTCAAATAAAAATTGATGTCAGTATATAATTTTTAAAAATAGACTGCGGAGAAGATGATAATTAAAATCTTAATCAGATCCATTTTAATTCAATTTATTTGTTGTAGATTTTATGACTCCATGTTACGAGCGGCTATTATATACCTCGCGTAAACTACTACAATCTGCTAGAGTATGTGTATATTTTTTATCAATAATATCTTAATCTTTAATTTTTGCTATCATTTACATAAAACATATTTATATTTATTTTATACAATATTTGTACAATGTTTTTCACAGTATTTCAATATTTATTTTTATATGCAATATTATTGCAAAAGAATTCACGGTTGTTTTGTAAATTTTTCTCTTCATTTCTAAAAATTATCTCATTAAAAGGAAGTATTTACATTATTGCTCACAGCTTCCAAAAGGAACCTTTCACCTTTTACTATCCATTCTGCATTAATCTATTCCAATAATATATAACAAAATCTACAAATAACGAAATTAATAACGTGAATTAAAGTCTTTCTACTGCAAGCTAAATAATCTAAGAGACTGGAAATGTGGTCTGGACGATGCGTGATTACAGCCGAAACTTCGCTAATCCTTACGCCTCTTGGATTCATGAAGATAACTGAAAAGGCACGAAACCATTTCCGATTTATTTAAAGAATAAAGGCAAAATATTCTTAAGTGGCCAATGAGAGCGCACGCGATCAAGGCTATGGCATAAGGGTGATTAAGGTATAAGGTATATGACTAAGATATAAAGAAAATTTAATAATATGAAGAACTTCTTTATAATTAAAAGCTCCGTATTTTCAAGACGCTTTAGTATCTAAGCTGACTCTTTCTCATGATGCTTTAATAAGTAAAAGGGGTTTGCATTCTTTATTAATAAACTATAAGAAAAATACGGAACAAACAGTTAACAATGATACATTGATAGATGATAGTTAATATTGATGTTAATTCATTTACAAAAACGTGTTTCATTAGCATTAGCAAACATTCAGTAGCGTGTTTTTGTCAATCATTAATTCCATAGTTGGATATTCCCTTCTGCTTTTATTCCAGAATTCACTTTTTTAATTTGCAGTAAGCTAATTTTTTCAATAATCTTGTGAAATAATTTTTTTTTAAACTATTTTCTCATAAATTCTTAGACAATCTAAAACGTTAGTAATCTGGATGAACAAATTGGTCGCCCAAGGTGGCCAGTTCTGAATGAAAATTTAATTTTATTCCCTAAAAGAATATTTCCCCATTTAATGATTCTGTGTAACAAGATTGACCTAAAATGCTTTGAAAATAAGTTGTTTAACGCCACTGATGCCGTAATGCTATTAAAATTAAAGAGACTTCTAATCTCTCTGGATGGAATTTAATTTCAGTAAACAGTTTTAAATTAATTTTGCTACCAACATGGTTCTTATTCTTTTTAGGATCTAAAAGAGATAAACCGATAAACGCGGAAAAGATGTTCACGTTTTATGGCCCCGTAAATCAACATTAAGTGATGGCGCAGTGATTTAGCCATCGAAGAAGAGGTGGCAAGGGGAATTGGAGTTAGTTTCCACAGTACAGGTTTATACTAGAAGCCTGGGAATAGTAGGAGGGTGCCATTACAGCAAATTTTTCTTTGGGAAAAATTTTCTTCAATAGCTCGTGATGGTCGTGAAAGAAGAAACGAGTTTTCCACAGTCGTAAAGTTTAGAGCTTTATATACCGTGGGTATTAAAACCGAAGTTCACTCAAATCATCTGTAGAGTTGACTCTAGTTATAAGTTGGAGCAACTAGGAGAATTAAGAACTTCTATAGAAAATAGAGGTGGGGATAATAAATGAGTAAACATTATAAATGAGTTTTTTTTTTTTTTTTTACAAAAAAATGCGCCATTTTTCCAGGTACCAGGTTTTAAATTTAATAATAATAATAAATAATAGATATTAATATAGTTATTAAAATTGAATGAATAATTCAACGTGATTCTCTGTTAACTGAATATTTTATATAGGAAAAAATAAAATAAAAGAATTATTATTAAAGAAAATTAAATAAAATCAATGAAAATTAGTATAATGAAAGTTAGAATATGTATTAATGAAGTGTGTGTGTGTGTGTGTGTGTGTGTGTGTGTGCATGCGTGCGTGTGTGTGTGTGTGTGTGTGTGTGTGTGTGCGTGCGTGCGTGCGTGTGTGTGTGTGTGTCGTGCGTTGCAGGCCAAACCGTTTGACATACAGCTATCAAATTCGGAGGGTAAAAATCTGTACCTCGGAGAAATTTTTTAAAAAATTAATTAATTAAAAATTGAGCTGAAATTTGCTGTTTTTCTTCGTAAACTTCAGAAAATATTTCTGTGCAAAAATTAATTTTAGTTCATTTCAAAATTCTTTTCAAAAGTATTTTTTCAATAATACCAATTTAGTAAGCGTGGAAATTTTTTCTGAATTTCAGCCATTTTTTAATTTTTTGCCGAATTTCCAACAATAGGTTACATTCTTACCCTGAAACTCAAATTGTTATATTGTTACCCTGAAGCTTTCATTTTTTATCATCTACTTAATAGCGTGATTTTCTTCCATTATTGAAGACTAAAAAAGAAGGATTTGGTTAAATACCTATGCAGTTTACTACACAAAAAGAAAATAATGCTACAATATTTGAGAAATTTAAAAGGTAGATGAGTCCTACTTTTGCGATTTAATAGCTTTATGATATCATGAAATTTGTCTCTATTAGAAATGCTCATGTACACAATGAAGAGAACATATGTAAGGCAATTCAAATAGCATAGCTTTAATGCCTGATAATTTAGTAGAATCATGGGCATAAAAATATATTTAAATGAAATTTAATGTTACCAGTATCACCGTCAAATCAGTTTGTTGCCGATTTCGATTAATTAATAAATATACTTCATTTCACATAGAGTAATAGTTATTTTATTCCTTATCCTTGAGTTCTAGATGAACTTTAGGTGAATATGCTTCAACCAAGCGTTACTATGAACAAGAGTTTCGTTTTAAGTCAACCAGAATTCTATAAATTGAACTGTTCTCTCCTTTACCTTTCAGCTAATCCATTAACTATATACTCTCATTAGCATTCGTCTTCAGTAAACAAGCATCCCAAGTAGCCATCGAGAATTAAAAATTAACTTTGCATTCCATTAAATGTTACAGACCAGTCAGGAAATTCATATTTTATAACTGGTACCACTTCAGACTAATACATTAGCTGGAAAATATTCTGAATCATCCATCTAAATGTAAATATTATGGATTGATATTTTGAATTAAAGGCCCGTGTTGAAAGTTATATGATAACTAGTAGCGCCCATAGTAATTCATTCTTCTAGCTCAAATTTTAATGAGCATTCTATGTATTTCCTATTTTAATATATATTAGCGAAATAATATGAGAACAAAGGCTGTTTCTTTTAAAATTTATAAATATTAATATTCTATGTAGTTTTTCTTATTTCACAAAAACATGCAAAATCATAATTTTTTAAATATTCGATTAATTGAAGGGGTTATTTTTATCTTTGGTTGGGCCGCGGTGGCCTGGTGGTAAGGTCTCGGCTTCGGAACCGGAGGGTTTTAGGTTCGAGACCCGATTCCATCGAAAAACCGTCTTGTAAGGGGGTCTGTTGCACGATAAATCCGTCCTGACCAAACGTCCTCCCGCTGATGTGGTGTGAAGAGGGAAGGATGCCAGCTCAGGTGTCGTCCTCGTTATCTGACCGCGGTTTAAAATTACGAGGTCCGTCCCAAAATAGCCCTAGTGTTGCTTCAAGCGGGACGTTAATATAGCTAAACCAAACTGAACTTTTTTTTTGGTTATAAAATAATAATCTGTCATTCGAAATATTAATTATTCAACTATTCAAATATTTATTGGTATTTTAAACACAAAGTATTGAAGTAAATATTATATAGTTCAGCAGCATACATGTAACTTTTTAATTAACTCATAGATGGATTCTGCACAAAGTCTCAGGTGGTATGAAACGTGATAATGATCAAGAGCAACTCGTTAATTCTATTGAAGCATAAATTGTGTTAAATATCTTTTTCCATTATTTTTGCAGTTTTTCAAATATGTATTACAGGCTTACGATGCGTTTTAACTGATCATAATAAATCTGAATAACGAACGATCTTAATAAATCAAATTCCGTGATATTACTGATTTTAAAAACATAAATTTCCTTTTCATCTATCTTCTTAATTTCCCGGCATTATAAATTCACTTGCTAATTCGTCATGTAAATTGCATAGATGTTAAAAAATATGGCGTCATTAAATATCAGATGAAACTTTGAAAACAGTTTGTTTTTCAGTATAATAATGTAATACATTATTCAAAAACAAGCACAAAAAATATTTCCGAAAAATTGTCAAAATCCAGAAAAAAATGTGCATAACTATCAAATTAATATCATTTAAATAATAATTTTTGGAATTTTGAATAAGTATTACAAAATATGTGCAAAAATGTTTGAGTTTTACTGCGATAATGCTCCCAAAATTTGTTAAATTTTCATTAATCGAAATTTTAAAATAATTGTTATAAAGTGCAGATATTATCAACTAGCCGCATTTTGAAACCCTTTGGTTCGCCAAAATGCTTGACTGCTAAAATTTATAATTAAATATTGAGTTCTTCAGCAAATTCTTTTAGTGTCAAATCTCGAGAGACAAATAATGATTCATACAATATTAAAAGTCTTACGCCATTATGCTATGTATTTCTCTAATTTTTTAGCTACATCTTCATATTAATATATCACTGCAAAGAGCAGCAGTATTTATAAAGGGAAAAACTTAAAAAAAATTTCTTCATTGCTTAGCTATGAAATTAATGCTGAATTGTAAGTGCAGTAAAATCTCAAAAATTTTATTGAAGGTATACTGAAATCTATTCAATATGAAAAATAAGATGAATCTTCATTTCTTGATAATGTACTCGTATATTCGCTTGCGATTGATCGGTTTTCTGTAATATCGATCTTCATTGAAAATGGAAAAAATGCCAGAATGAAATGTTAATAGCAACTAGGAAAACGTAAACAACAACGTAATATATAGTTACAAAATATGCTTAAAATTATCCTAAAAAATTATTTGTGAGTAGAAAATAAATTATATGGCAAAAAAAAATTTAATTTTTAAGGCTATGCAAAATATGTTTAATGCGTAATTCTTACAAAATATGCGTTACAGAACTTCGATATGCGTTACAACGTAATATCTTGTTACAAAATATGCATTACAACGTAATATATTTTTACAAAATATACTTTAAATTATTTTTAAAATTTATGTAAGAGTAGAAAATAAATTATATGAAAAAAAATTTTAAGGCTATGTAAAGTTTATTTTATGTTATAATATATTAGAAAAGTATTCCAGAAAATGCCTTAATTTTACTTAAATTGAAAATTTTAAAAATTACTCCCAGATGCATTATTTAAATCTCTAAAAGAATATCTTTGCCGAGATCGCTCTAAGGATCTATCCTGTAAGAAGCCAACTCATAAACACACACACAATCATCTTTATTGTCAGTGAATATATATGTATATTAACAACATTACATCATTGATAAAGTCATCATTTTGGTTTGCAGTTTCACAAAAAAAATCAATCATTAATTTTATTTTGAATGTTAAAAAAGCTCTTTTATACTTGAGATGGAAGTTTCTTATAGTAACATTTCGAGATAAAGAAATGTAGATAATCGATAGTTAAATACTTTGATTTCCAATTAAAAAATCCTGAAACTATTGTAAAGAATTTTTAATTTTCAATAAGAAAGGTGTTCATTAACATACATTTAACTAGAACTTCGATTAAATTTTCAATTTATGAAAGAATTTAAAAATATATTTAGAATGAATGAAATAAATATATTTCATTGCCAATACTTCTTTTCTTATTTATTCTTCTGAAAATTTTGTTTAAATAATCACAAAGTAAAGATCTGAAGTGAGTTTTGTTCTAATTTAGTATTTATTAAAACTTATGTTTAATTTTAAATCAGTTTATTAGTAAAAATATTCAGTATATTTACTTTTTTTTAAATTATATAAAAAAAGTGTAGAATTTTCAGAACTTAATTTTCTAAAATTATCTGTAGGCTGCTAATATATCAATTAGATTGATTAATCACTTTTATATCCTTGCAAAGGAAAAAACTCTCAATTTAAAAAAAAATGCTCCAGTAAAAATTTAACAACTTAAACAATAAATTTTTATGAGCGCTGATGACCACCTACAAATCAAAGCAAAAAAATTTAACCAAACAAGAAGAATTTCGGTATTTGTTACATAATTACTTGCAGGCATAATTTAAAATGACAGCTTGCAATGTTAGTCTTAAAGCTTATGGGGCTTCACTATATGTTCGATAAATACTACTGTCATGTTCGAAAAAGAAATTAATCACAATAAGTAATTGTCGTTGTCGGATACAATCATTCGAAATTATGATTAATTACTCTTTTCGACGATAATTAACTTTTTATAAGCAATTCATTAATTATTTTGAAACATTCTTCGAGAAATTATTTTTCTAGCGGGAAAATTGAATTCGAAATTTAACTGCAAATTAATATATCTTGAAAGGAAAAAAAGATTTAATGGTTATTCTAGTAAAAAAAAGGATTGTTGATAAGAAGTGTCAATTTATTTTTAAAGTGATGTAGAAATTCAGGTAGCCGAGTAGAATATTTAAGACTTCTTGGAAAACTATTTATTAAAAAAAATCGTCTGCTCTTTATCTTGTCCTGGTATATCAAAATTAATAAAATATTGTTAAAAATAAAAATCGGCAAGTAAAAAAGGAAATACAAAAAATAAATATGTGAAAAATAAAGGAAAATTATGAACACTTTGATAATGGATCAAGGCAACTATGGATATTTTACATACCAATGAAAGAAACATACAATATAATTTTTGTAATTATTAAAAAATTCGAAGAATTTCCCCGTTTCAGGGGTTGTGTCTCTGGAAACCATCTTTTGGAAATCGCAAAATGAATTGCGTTGTTGTGATGAATTTCACATAAATATATGAGAAAGTTGGGAAAAAGATTTCAGTGTTTTGTTCTTGGTCTTGGAAAGAACCTTAATTAAGAAATTCTGTAAAGCTTATGTAGATCGGCAAAATCATGTAGTTTTGGCAGTTTAATGGTAGGATCTCAGTTTTCAAATCGGAGGGTTTCCTGTTTAATTCATTGTCATTCTACAAAAAACTTAATATAAATGAATGCATAGAAGACATTAAAAAACATGGTCATTAATGAACAAAGTCAAACATTATTTCGATTTTGATATGGATGATAGTGATGGAAAATTAGTGTTGATATCCTTCTTGTTAACTAACTAGAAGGTTATCGAATAATAATAAAACTTATAATAACAAAATTCTCTCACAGAATGAGAATGGTATGGCATTCAAATCGAATCAATCAAGAAAATCTGTTCCAATCTGTTAGTCTCCTGATGAGGAAATATGTTAACACCTGATGAGAGGATATAGCTTTGATGATTCCGACCCTAAGAGAACACAGCATCTGCTGCAATAAAAATAAAGGATCCCGAACATTAAAAAATATGGCGATCTTTCCAAGAGGGCTCGAATTAAGCAATAGTTCTAGAACACTCTATATCTTATCATGGAAATTATAAAAAGTAGAAATATACAGTTGAAAATCAATCAGAGCTAATGGTTGAGTGTGTCGAATCAAGAGGTGAAGACTCTCGACTCGACTCAACTGTGTGTGTGTGTGTGTGTGTGTGTGTGTGTGTGTGTGTGTGTGTGTGTGTGTGTGAGTGTGTGTGTGTGTGTGTGTGTGTGTGTGTGTGTGTGTGTGTGTGTGTGCATAATGTAAATTCTTCATTTTTCCCTTAAATTTTCTAAACGTTGCTTAATAAAAGGAGAAATCATTATTTAAAATTGATTGTTAATTGGTTCCAAAAATAATTAAACATTTATTATGGCGATAGCACTCGTAATTTTAACATAACTAAAATTATGAGATTTGTCCTAAAATAGGTTTCGTAATCTTTAAAATGGCATTTAATTATTATAAATAAACAAATTAAATAAAAATGTTGGTAAATGGATAGTATGGATTGCAATACCGGTATACCCGTATTTTGATCCATTTGTACAATTTTGTAATACCGGTATTCACAAGTTTAAATACTGTTTCTTCGGTATTTACTAGAAATTATTTTTACTCATAACAATTTATTCCTAGTAATGGAACGATTTTTGAAACTGAGAAATCTAATCTAAAAAGCAATAATCGACTTAAATCTGCCAATTAATTTTTCAGATAGTGAAATCGACTTAATATCCAGAACTGTATCAGCCCTACTTCCAATAAAACTGACTGTTGAGGCATTATATCGGAGAGATCCTAATTTATTAACAGCTAATGCAACAATAAATTTCATGTTGCAGAATCACTGAAAGGAAAGCAAACATCACTATCTGAAGAATTATATATTACATTGAAAATAGCACAGAAGAAAGGCATACCGAAATAGAAAATATCTTACGGTATTTACATAATGATTTTAAAAATGAAAATGAAAAAGAAGCAAAGAGATTAATCAATTCAAATCTGATCAAGTTTATAGTAAATCTTCGTAAAATTTTTTACCCACAAACATATCCACATTCAGAAGAATTCAGCATTACCGAAGATTATGATGGCACTAATGTCGATAGTGAAAGGAAAATTGTCTCTTGAACAAAAATTAAAATTAGCGATAAATAAAAAAATGTCAATGAATCAAAATACAATACAGAAATCAGCTATATCCAAAACCATCCGACGAGAAATTGATTTGTTTGAAGATGAGTAATTTAGAGGTAAATACTTGGGGAAAATATATCGCGCATTACAAACAGTACCACCAACTAGCGTAGATGCCGAAAGAGCGTTTTCGGCAGCTGGTAATTTTTGCACAAAATTACGTTCCACGCTTAATGACAATACAATTGATGCATTATGTTTTTTTTTAAGATCACATTTCAAAAATTTGTAATAAGTTGTGTTTCAATTTTTTAGGGACACCAGTAAAAATAAAAATAAAAGCGTAAATTATAAATATTTGACATTTATTTCTGGAACAAGTTAGATAAATAACAAAAATAAATATTGTAAGATAATTTAGATTAAACAAATAAATTTCGACTTTGAAATAACTAAACAAAAGAGTAGCACAAATTTTGTGTTTCAAATTTTTAGGGACAGTGGAATTAAAAGCTTCAAAACTTCAAATTAAACTTTTTTACCGTTCAATATTAGCACCATTTTTTCTGATGATATCATATATTCCGTTTGGCATGGAATATATTAGGTTCTGAAGAAGTGTTGGATCCAGATAATACCAAGCATCCATTATTGCTTGTTGAAGTTGCATTTTCGAATGAAATTGGCACCCTTCTTCATAAACTGTTCTTGCCAAAAGACCCCATAGATTTTCAATATGATTTAGATCGGGGCTTCTAGCTGACCAATCCATAACTTTCACATTTTTATCTCTAAACCACTTTCTTGTTGATTTTGAGCTGTGGATAAATGCATTATCCTGTTAAAAAGTCCAGTTTAGACGACATATTTCAGGCCCTGTATTAAGTAAATGTGTTTGTAACATTTCTTGGTATCGATCAGAATCCATTCTTTCATTCACAAATGCCAGTTCGCATGTACCATTGAAGCTAAAAGCTCCCCAAATCATAACAGATCCACCGCCCATTTGTCTTTTGGAGAAAATCACTGGTTCTTTTCTTAGATCATGCCAGTAATATAGCCAACCGTCTGGCCCATCTAGATTAAACTTCTTCTCGTCGCTGAACATGATTTCTATCCACTCATCTTTGAAATTCAAGTATTCCTTTGCCCAGGATAAACGTTGTAATTTGTGTTGTTTGGCAAGTGGTGGTTTGCAAGCCTTTTTTGCATATTTCATGTTTTTATTGCTCTTGATTAACCTCCAAACAGTAGTGTAAGAACATCCCAGTTTCAATTCTTTTGTTACTTTTCGTACTGATGATTTTCCATTTACATATTTCTGAATAATTCTCCTGCGGGTACGTGAATCGAGCTTTGGCTTAGATTCTCGCTTTTGAATGGCAGTTGATTTCCCATTTAACTGCTTCACATAATTTTCCACAGCACGTTTTGAACGTTTTATGAGGGCTGCAATATTTCTCAAAGACTTTTTTCGTTGAATTGGCCTTTTTCAAGATCTGATAACCATTTACCTTTAGCCATATTTCTTCGGCAAAAAATTGAGTACTAACGTGGACGTTTTCAATATAAGCTTTTTAAGTTATTAAAACCACTAGTAGTAAATGAAAATGAGCAATAATAAAGATTTAACTTGAATTTATATACCATCTCATCTAGCTGTCCCTAAAAATTTAAAACACAAATTTGGCATTTTTTTTTCTATTTTCTTCTTTCATTAGCATTGATATTTATTTAATTATTTTAGATTTTTTTATTATATTTAATTTGTCATGTTTTTCAAGGACGTTTTTACAGATATTAGGTAAAAATTATTCCGATTTTATGTTTTTAGATGGTGTCCCTAAAAATTTGAAACACACTTTAGTACCACAGACTGAATAGTGATATTTACACTTCTTTGGATTTAAATAAATAAAATGTTCCTTTACCTTTTTGTGATTCTTTATATGCTGTTATAATTTATAAGTTACAAATTATTTTTTGTGATATTTACACTTTCTAATAAAACTGGCAAATAAAACAAAGAAACACCTGTGTTTTCTTCCTTTTTCTAAAATTTCTATTACTGGTATTAAAACCGGTACCCGTATTAAGATTAAAAAATACCGAATACCGGTATTGAACTTCCGGTCCGATAGTGCAATCCCTAATGGATAGGTTATTCTATTTCTTGTTTCAAAGCATAATATGTATTTATTACAAGCATAGCATTTATTCCTTGGGAAATAAAAAATTGTGATTGGAATGATGATAAAATTCAACAATACTTTTCTTCTTCCTAAACATATAAACTTCCTCCCAATAAATTGGGCTATAATGTCGCGTATCTGCTAGAATGTGCTTAAACAGCGCTGTCCAATTCAAGAAGGAGTGGTGGACTGGAATTGTTTTTCCTGAAATACTCTTAATGAATATTCATAATACTGCTTTGCAATACTATGAAGGAATCGAATGCATATTTTAATATCATACTATTCTCCGTTTTGATCCAAATACAAATCGGATAATTTTGATATTTTCTGTACTTAGGTTATAAACTAATGTTCATCTACTTTTCTTTTCACAATTTTATAATTAATGTATTTGTATAGACAAAGACAGATAAATATAAAGACTGATTTCTAGAATATAGCAAATAGTTGCATAGTTTTTACTGAATAGTGTAATCTAGAAAAAATTAAATACAGAGCTTTAATTTTGATATTATTTTATAATCGAGATGATATTTTATGATTGAGATTATAATCGAGATGATATTTTATGATTGAGATTATAATCGAGATGATATTTTATGATTGAAATTATAATCGAAATGATTTTTTTTAAATCTAATTATCTAACTTGATGCGTTTCAATAATCTTTTTCATTTACACTTAAATAATTACACATTAAATTTTATCTATCTAATCACTTTCATTTTTAAGGTGAGGTATCTAAGAGTTAACTATAATTTCAAAATGGAATTTTTTCCGTTAAATAAGGAACTTCTTCAAAATTTAGCAATTACGTTTTTTATGCTGTCATTTATTTTTTATGTGTGTATACTTAGTGGAATTTGAAAAGAAAATAAATAAAAGAATGTACACTTAATTCGTAGAAAGAAATAAAAGATTAAAACTTTTCTGTGGAATTCAGGCGTGGAAGAATAAATATTTCTTAAATTATGAATTCATTAGATCCTAAGTCTGAATATTACTTCCTGTTTCAGAAACATCAGTTTCCTTTTTAATTTCTGAGCAAACTTTGCTCGTCGTTTACTTAACTCATTATTTATTCAAATCTTAAAAAATTAAGCATAAAGCCATTTTTTAAACAGCTAAGATGTGCTTGTAAGAAAAAAAATGTTAAATCCAAGAAAATGAAAAATTGCTTTATTTAATTAGAGCTGAAATTCTGTGACTTTAAATGAGATTTAAATTTACCTAAAACTTTAAGTCATGTAGGAAAATTAAAAAGAAATGTTAATATAATTAAAATAATAAAATGGAATTCTTCTTTTCGCATTTATTAAGATTTTCATTTCACAAAAACGTCATCTCAACAGCAAAACAAATTAAATGAAAATAGAAAACGAGTATTTTCATAATAAAATTTTCAATTCAAACTCGGATTTTGGAAACAACATTGAAAATTCTATGCATGTGATTCGGATAGAAGTTTGACGAAGTTCGTGTAATTTGAAAACTTTTTTTTCTATTAAATAAAAGCGACTTGAAGAACGCAGAAGGGAAGGAATTTTTCTTTTATCAATCAGTTTTTACCTTGGAATAGATAGGAAGGATAAATTAAAGTCTTTAATAAGTTGTTATATTCGAATCTCCTATGGAGTTTTTATATACATTGCTTTTCTGAAACAATGATTTAATTCTCGAAAAATATGAATTCATTGTTTTAGAAACATACTTATTATTAAATGCAATATTACTATCCATTAAAAATATTTGTTAATATAGCGATAAAATTTATATTAATCTTTATATCCAAACAACCAGTTAACATCAAATTCTTTTTTAAATGAAGGTTCTAAGAAGTTTTATAAAATTTTATGTGCTACGAATTGTAAAGCATAAAAAGCATCTAATAAACAACATATTTATGTCTTGACAAAGATATTTGTACTTAACAAAAATACGACTGGAAAAAACATTATCAAAATATGTATCTTGTTTGTTTCAAAATACTATATATTAAATATATCTCTAAATTATCGCAATATTTAGAATTCTATATTAAAGAAAATAATATTTTTGTCAATTTAAAAAAAAATTGTAACGAATCCAAATTCAATATTTTGCTTTCAAATATACCAAAAAAAAGCATTAATTAACCATAAAATAAAGAAATTTATCTCTGTTAAATATACAGATTTAAAGATTATTACCATTTAACAATGTTATTGTATAATCGTATATTTTGGACTATTCTCATTCATATTTTAACATATGTGAAAGATGAAGTATTAATCCGAAACTCTTGCTGCACGGTTTTCTGCAACCTAATTATACCTTGCAATTTCACTTTTTGCATTTCAGTGATATGAACTTAACTAAAGAGCAAGGCTGCTTAGATAGAAGAAAATATAAGCAAATAGAAATTTTAATATGAAAAAGGACCAGATACAATATTTATTCTTAGATTAAAGTTAAAAATGTAAACAAATAAAATCTTTAATATAAGAAAGAAGCTCATACAATATTTATTCTTCGATAAAATTCATACTTATTACACAATCAAATTTAAATTAAAGAGAAACAAGATTAACATGGTTATGTTTCACTAGCTTTATTTTTGGCAGGGTTTTTTTTTTTGGGGGGGGGGGTATTTTATGGAAACCAACGATAAAGTGAATAGTCCCTACTTGGCAATTGCAGATATCATATGGGGAGGGGTTGGAAAACAAGAGAACGGAGGAATTAGAACTTTCAGGTTAGTCAACGGTAATCGAAACTGTTGAATTCTATTTTTTCTGCCAAAGTTTTTCCCTTAATTCGAGAATACTGGAAAAAAATATCACCTCATTTAACGATATTATTATAGCTTCTTATCTATGTATAACGTAACATCGAAGAGGAACTCCACATTCTACCTATGGCCGAAGAATTGGCTCTATTGTCTGACCTTTGGAAAGCTACAGATTCTGCGGAACGATTTCTTGTTTATTCGAAATTCAAAATTTTTGAATAAGCATAAAATCTATGTACGGAAGGAAGCTCCTTTATTCAAACATGTTACACATTCTCCACCGCATTCACTATGCCTCGTATTACATTTATTGCATGGATACTTTAACAATTTTTCTTGTTTATAATAGAATAATTATCTGTTCGTTAAATATAGGAATATGATGATGCAGAAAAATTAACTGGCTTTTTTATATTAAATATAAACAATTTTATACGCATCATATTTTTCAAATAATGCGTTGATATAAAATCTACTTAATACTGCAGCATTAATAATTTATTGCCATTGTCATAAACTATTCATAATTCATGAATAATTTATCACAATGGCACATAAAGGAAATGCTATATATTTGTCTAATTTCGCTATACCTGTAACTGAGCATACAGTGTACGTGACATCAGCATTGCAACCGTCAAGGACAGTTATGAATACCATTTGTATTCTGTTAATTTCCCTACAAAGAATGTTTCAAATTATTCCTCTCAAAACTGCATTAATTCATTTTTATTATAATATAAAAGATAAGTGCTAAGTTTCAGTGAATAATTCTTATTGGCGTATGATGACTTCAGACACAATTTGAAAATATTTTTATTATTTACCCTTTTTCTACTTCATGATTCATTTTACCGCTGATTGTAGCTATTTTAAATTATTGACGCTAGTAACTCACAACTATTAAACCGAATCAACTTCCAAAATCAAATTCCTGCCAGAGATTTTGAATAGACAAAGAATGACAGATCGCCGTTTTTTTATCGACATTTACTTCAATAAGGCTTGCCATATAGGCAAATTCTTTTTGTTGATGAGTTTTTGCGTACATATAAAAGTCCTCAGAACTTAACTTTTTAGAAAAATATTAACATTTTACTGCTTCATCTATTTCAAACAAATCAGTGCAGTTTCATCAGATACACAAAATACAAATAAAAAAATACATGCATCCGAAGAAATTTTATACAACTATCAGAAAACTTCTATATTTTCTCTTCTCATTGCACTGCCCTTTCACTGCATTCATCGTAATATCTACATATTTCTATGTCATCATGCTTAAAATACAATTTGTGCATAAAAATATTTTAAGATTCACAAGCTATATCTAAGATTTGGTTTTTAAAGGGGCAAATTTGCTTTGATGATGACAATGATTGAATTTTTTCAAAGCAACAATTAACTTTTTGGAACGTGCAATCGAAACAAAAATCCCTCCAGTAAGGCATAAACTTGACAGCCTCAAATTTGAGATTCACAAAAGAAAATGGAATTTAAGATTAGGAAGCAATAAAAGACAGTATAAAATATTGATCGCTATATCTTAGAGTTTAATATTTTTTTAACATGTACAATATCATCAAAAAGCAAAAAGTACGAATCAGCAAAAAGTGTAGATATAATACACAATAGTAAAGTACGTTGCCGTTAAAGTTTACCTCGGAAGGTACGATTGACTTTTCGTGTAATTTAGAAGGATAAAAGCATTTACACCGGCACAGGTCGCAATTGATTAATCGACTCCACCATACTACATCTCAAACTGATGCTTGACAGTTACCTAGGAGAAAATGTGTAAATTGAGACTTCAAAGAAAGTAGATTCAAATTAGTTACCATTAGCAGCATTTCGTGATTAATTTTATGTAAAAATAATGTTAACACTAGATTTACCAGACCAGTCATTTTGACTGGTCGTGCAACTTCAATTCAAAATTCCTGCTACATTAAACATTTGCTTTCCAAAATGATGTTATGACTTTTGTAGCTATAAATAGAGAATACATTTTATGAACTTAATTTTACTTTATATATGTTAGAAACAAATAATATATTTGTTATAACTATTTATACCAGTACCAGTCAAAATGACTGGTGAATGTTTCTATAAAGGAATCGTGGAAATACAAATATTGCCCATACGTCTTTTGTTCAATACTTTATCGTTATCGAGCCGATTTAGGTGATTACGGTGTCTTTAGGATTTTTTTACGAGTACTTAGTCCAAGTGATCTCCAAACGTAATCATTCATCTTTACCCATACAGGTAAGAAGGTAAGAAACATTTATGTGTATTTGAATATATTCAAAAATATATTCTTCGTCAAGTTTCCTGCCTGCATATCGTCAGCCCCTGAAAATGTCAAAACGAATAAAAGTTTCTACATATTTAGAAAATGCAACCAGCATACCTCAGGATTTTTCAGATGTGGAAAGTGAATTATATGATAGCGACGGTGAATTATTAGATACACAAATTGATCCACAAGGAAATGATGAAAACAGTGCTATTATACAAAAACACAACAGGAGAAAATATCTCACGGAAAGACTTTCTGTTTCGATTAGCAGAAGAACTTGCTTCAGAATATCAGACTTCAAGGACTAAACCATACGAAGCTGATATACCAACTACAGGTGGCACCGTTTCTGTACGCAAATGGTGTCAAATAGGATACTGCAATAACAACAAGACTACAAATATTTGCAATAAATGCAAAAAAAGTCTATGCGGAAAGTGTACAAGTAACAAAATCTTCATATGTAGAAATTGTGAGCCTATAAAAAATTAAATGTTTTGTTATTTGAAGATGTCCATAAATCCAGTTTTGTATAAAAATTAATATTGTTAAACCCTTTTCACCATTTTTTAAGAATGAATAAAGACTGGAAATCACGATGAGCATTTTTTCTTATACACCAGTCATATTGACTGGTTATGGTAGAATTAGATATATTTAAATGGCTGGTAAATCTAGTGTTAAGGAAAACTTAATAAGTATTAGAAAAGTCAATTGAAAGTCTGTAATTAAAAAGAAAAAAAATAATTGTGAATTTTTCTTCCCAATTTCAGCATTATAAAGTAAAATCAATGTTAAATTATTTAAGACTAGAGAATTTTTAGGGAGGCTTGCTTTCTTTTTCCGATTTTTTTTTTTTTCAAAACAATTAAAATTTTCTGACGTCGCATAGAAATGAAAAGAAAATGTGATACATAGTAGTCTTAAATAAAAGAAATAATCTGTGCTCATTTCAGTCATTTTCAATTGGATTTCTTTTACTCAATTGCATTTTAATTAGTTTCTGTCTTTTTACATTGTTGCAGGTTATTTCTTATTTTACAATATCGTTAAATTAGACTGAATCTAATAATTTAAGATCGTTTCTATACGATATTTCTAAGCAATTGAAATCAAGTAAGACCAGTTATAAACTTCATGTGCATTCTTTGTTGTTGTTGTTGTTGTTGTTTCATTCTTTTAAAGAAACTAAATTGCACATGAAATTCGCTTTCAAAGAATGCATCATTTGAGTTTTAGTTCTCTACCTTTAAAGTTGGAAATCAAAAAAAGAAAACTTACAATTCTTTTAAAACGAATAATTATATGTAAAACTTTTATTTATAATTTAGATCCCCTGTAAATCTTGAAAAATATAATTAAGTAGTAATTTTCAAAGTTTTTTTAGCCACTTTGAAAGATTACCTCTGAATTCTACATTCAGAAAAGATAATTTATGCTATTCAATTCCTTATTTAACAACTTTCTAAATTTTTTATTGATTAAATAAATTTCCGAGATTACTTCCATAATAACCATCTAGCATTACAATAGTTATGTTATAACACACTGCAAAGGTTAAATGCGATAATATACTATCTACGCGCTTTGTTATTGTTATCCTAATTTCATTTTTAAATTTTAAATAGAAATAATTGTATCAATTTACTAGTTTGATGAAGAATAATTACATATATTTATACATATATACATTGTATATCTTTTGGGAAGAATAGTATATTAACTAAAGGATACATCTTTTTATCGAAAGAAAAAGTATAAGGTTTTCTCATACTTATAATATTATTTATAGAGAAGATATCTTATTAAACATTTTAAAAATTACTTAGTAAATCTATATAGTAATTTTAATTTTACTATTTTTAAACAAATTTATTCAAACTTACTTTGGAACACTAATTCAGATTTCTAATTTATCACTAGTCGCCTTCAGCAATTAGTTGATTCGTCAAATTAATGGTTAATAAAAATGTTAAATAAATAAATTTAGAGGTTTGTTTTTAATTATTTTTTCAGAAAAATATTTTAAACTTCTATTTTTTTATATATTTTCTACATTATAAAATTTTTGTTATTTGACTGAATCTTTCTGGCAACTGAACTTAAAGTTTCTAGGGGAAAAAATCAAATGGAAAAACATCACAACAACAGAAAAGCATTAAAAATGTATTTTAACACCATTCTTGTGTTCTTCTATAGTTTACAGCTTTTTGCACTCGTTCAGATTGAAAAGAAACTTGATTTCTTCACATCACCCAAGATAATAAAAGTACAAAACAATGCTCGTAAAAATCAGATTACACACCTTTTACATCCCACAAAGAATTTTATTCTGCTTTTCAGGCCAAAACAATCAAGAAATAATCATTTTAAAAGCTTGCAGCTGAATCTAGAATATGCTATTAGCACTTCTTTAAACTTTTATTGTCTATTTATGTGCATTGGTTCTTGTTTCTTTTTTTCTTAGGAGTCTCTCTGAATAATAACTGAAAGGCTTCAAAGAAATTTTGTATATATATTAAAATAACTATGCACGTTTGTCAACTAGCAAGATAATGGAAATATTGGGTGTATTCAATTTAAATTAAACCGCTCATGTATAACACAATGGCCATGATTTACTCAACAAAGAAAGAATTTCTGTAATGATGTCAAGTTCTATAATGTCATAACACACTCTGATATTAAAAATTTGTCTAGCTAATTTGTACAGAATGCACATTGTATTTACCAGAAATGTAATTTTCTTTTCTGAAATCTCATTAATGAATGAGAATTTAATTCTCATTCCTTTGTATTTTGAATTCTCATTCACTTGTGAATTCTCATCAATATGAATTGCCATTCATCTTGACTGAATTTGCAAACCTTTTCTTCCTTAATTTTCAGAAAAAAAATAAGGTGTTAAATATTTGATAAACAGATTAAAACAGTTCGAATTTCATTAAACAATGAAGATCTTTTTTAGAAAAATTGTGAGAGCTCTGAAAAATTGCACAGGAAATAAATTAATATTATTAAAAATATTATTTTTGATTTCAAGTTTGTGCTAAAATACTTTCGGGTTTTACCGAGGAAAACATCGAAATTTCGCTTTATTTTTAAATCTTTAAAATTGTATTTAAAGTTTTAAAAATATTTTAATGGTTTTCATTACAACTTTCTAAAAAACAATTGCAGAATTTGAAATTTCTTAGTCTTATGGCTTGGCTTGTACAACACAGACGCACGCATATAACGAACACTTCTTTTTATAAGTACAGATTTATGAAAAGTAAATTTTCAATTTAATTCCTTCGTATAATATTAACTCTTATTGCATGCTAAATTTTGTATTTTGAGTAACATTAAAATAACTCTTGTTCCTTGAGACGTAATTTCACCTCTCATAAAAATATAGAATCAAAAATAGTAATTAAGGTTCAATTAGTTTATAAATGCGATAACTAATTATGTTGTTCAATATATTATCAATCGATATTAAATGCAATAAATAAATAAATCTATTCATTACGCAGTTTTTAATTGCTGTGAATAAATAATCTATTTTATGGACAAATTTTTTTTAAATGTTCTACTAATAACAAAAAAAATAATTAATGAATTATAATCAAATATATTAATACATCATTTTTTCTATATTAATCAATTTTTTCAAAATAAAATGTTGTAAAAAATAAATGAATATTTTGTAGTAAGAAATCAGCTATATCTCCAACTCAAGTTTCCCAAAATTAAAAATAAGTAATTAATTAACAGTTGTATTTTTAAAAAATCTAATGACTTTAAAATTTTATTCATTTTTTTATTCTTTAAATTATTTAATTCAGTTCGGTCAAACATTCATTTCCGATTCGCAAATCTTATTTAGAAAAAATAATTAAGTAGCGTTTATTTAATCAATAAGTTTATGCGGCCAAATAATGACAAAATATACTAAAATATAGAGATAGTACGTGCCAAACAATAGTCCTCTGTGCATTAGTAAATTCTCTTCTACAAGATAGTATTCCTTAAAAGAAGTTTTTCACGAAAATCAAATAAATTTGCTCTTGTGCCTTCTCGGCTCTAATGATTTGTCAATGTCACACCCGAAATAAAGAAATGCGCCTAAAATATTCTTTTCTCAGAAAAGATAAAAATGTTATTATTTTTTTTATGTTTCAATTTCCAACGTAAGAAACTATTTTCTTATATTCAAAAGAAATCATATCAATTGTTTTCTTTATTCTCTAAACATAAAATCCTTAATAAATATGTGGAAGAAAACAAAAAAATTCTGAATAGTAATTGAATCATTTCAAGGTGAAGATTTATTAGGAATTTCAATCCAATAAAAAAATTGCATGTTTACAAATAATGTTGAATGCCGTAATTTTCAACAAAACATTGAAGCGGTATAAGAAAAATAACAGTGAGGAATAATTTTGAATGGTATAGATATGACTGCAATCAATCACAACATGCAATGGTTTCCAATGATGCTGTATAACATTTAACGCACAATAAAGAAATATGGTTTCAGAGAGAATAAAACATATTTTTAACGACCCTAATACACTAAAATTAACATTGCTGCATAACACACGTGACCGCATCGCATAACGCAGCGTACAATTAGATATTATACAGGTTGTTGCTGAATTCGACCGACAAATTCAGAGGGGTGATAGTAGGCATAAAGAGGATAAAGAATCACCATACAACATGGGGTTCCAAACGATGTTTAGGGGGTGAAAATCGCAAAAATATAGGGAGGTGGAGAACTGTTGGAAACTTAAAAAATTAATAAAAAAATAACAAATGGTGTTTCAAATGTGAATTTTTTTAAAGTGAAAGCACATTTTTAAAGGCTATTTTTCATGTAAGTAACATGCCGATTTGATGAACCAGGGAGTCGTAAATTATTGAAAACGAAAAAGTAGTTTAGAACCCTTACCTGCAAAAATATTAAAACTTTTAGAAAAATAAAGCTTGAAAATATAAGGAATTTTATACTCTTTAATTTGATATGAGTCTTTAGTGGGAAAAATGAGGAGGTTTTAAGATATTCAATAAAAACAAAAATGTTTGCCAGGAAACATCGCTGCAACATCGGTACGAATGTTTACAAAGGGTGTTGCCAAATTCGAAAGGTAAATTTAGAGCAGTTATAGTAATCATAACGGAGATAAAAAAAAATTATAAAACATAGGGTCGCAAAAAACGTTTATTCTGTGAAAATCACAAAAACAGACACCGACGAGACAATTAGCCTGGCGAAGAGAATGGCCCTATGAATGCGAGGATTTGGGACAAGGTAGACGAGAAGAAGGAGCTTCCCCGTATGTAAATTTTCCATAAATTCGAGGAAGATAAAAGCAGCGAGCATTGCAGAATTGATGGTTCGAGGAGTGTAAACGCAGCTTGCATTCATTAAAGAACAGTGCAGAATTGATAGTCGATAAGTTTCATTCGCAAACAGCATGTCAGATTTCACGAATGACGAATATACGGATATGCATTTGATTTAAGGCTGAGCGGATAGTAATGGATACCTAGCACAAAGAATATACCAAGAGTAATATCCAAGTAGACGTTGTCCACACCACATCACCTTTGCAAATATTGATTGACGGTTGCGGGAGACAGGATTCTTCAAAATAACGAGGTCAAATGCAGAGCAAGAACGCAGTGTGCGCACACCGGAAACAGAAAATCGAGTTTTGCAGTATTTTACCGAAACCCTATCGACAAGAATGCGATCAGTTGCAGCTGAATTGGGTATACGGCACGAAATGGTGTGGAAAATCATGTGTACTGAAAACATGTACCCCTTCCACTTGTAGAAAGTCCCACTCATATGCGATGAGGATTTCCCACGTCGGATGGAGTTCGCACGCTGGATACTTGGTGCCACACAGGAAGATGCACTCTTTCCTGCAAGAATTTTATTCTCAGATGAAGGATTCTTTAATGAGCGGTGCAGAGAGTTTATAAGAGAAGGCGTTTTCAACACGCACAATGCACATATTTGGTTATCCTAAAATCCCCATATGACTATCTCGTCGACCTTGCAACACAAATTTAGTATTAACATCTGGGCAGGAAGTCTCGGAGAACATCTGTTGGGACCGTATCTTATGCCCGAACGTCTCAGTGGCGCAGAGTACCTTGTTTCCTTGCAGCACGTTCTTCCGGATTTACTGCAGGGAATACCAGCAATTGCACGCTAGAACTTGTGGTTAATACACGATGGTGCACTAGCGCATTTTTTGATTTCTGTGCGTAACTACCTAGATGATACAAATCCTGGGAGGTGGATTGTATGCGGCGGACCTGTTGATTGACCTTCACGTTCCCCGGACCTCAATCCCTTGCATTTCTTCTTCTGGGGCCACATGAAATCTCAGACAGCTTTGAATATAGTGGAAGATATCGTAGCACGGATAGTCGTCGCTGCTGGTGATATCGCAAGTACAGCTGGTATGTTTGAGTGTGTCCGGCGGTCCTTTAAACGCCGGTGTCGGTTGTGTAACGATCTTCGCGGCCACAACATTGAGCAATTATTATAAAAGTTTTTCATCGTCTCCTTTCTTATGTTAAAATGTCAGTGCTGCAAATGTATGCTGTATCTGTATTCACCATATAAATTTTCACCGTTGCTTGCGACTTTATATTTTTTTGGAAATTCTTATAGCCTTGATGCCTGCTATCACTCCTCAGAATTTTCGGTAGAATTTTGCAATACCTTCTGTAAACATCGGTGCCCATGTTGCAGCGATGTTTCCCGGCAAACATTTCAGTTTTTCTTGAATATCTGAAAACCTCCTCAGTTTTCCCACTAAATACATATCAAATTAAAGAGTATAAAATTCCTTATATTTTCAAGATTTTATTTTTCTAAAAGTTTTAATATTTTTGGAGGGAAGGGTTCTAAACTACTTTTTCGTTTTCAATAATTTGCGACTCCTGGTTCATCAAATCGGCATGTTACTTACATGAAAAATAGCCTTTAAGAATGTGCTTTCACTTTAAAAAAAATTCATTGTTGAAACACCATTTGTTATTTTTTTAATTAATTTTTTAAAGTTTCCAAAAGTTCTTCGACTCCCTATATTTTTGCGATTTTCACCCCCCTAAACGTCGTTTGAGACCCCATGTTGTATGGCGATTCCTTATCCTCTTGATGCCTACTATCACCCCTCTGAATTTGTCGGTCAAATTCGGCAACACCCTATATAATATGGGCAGTGCGATTTGTAGCGCTTTTTATGTTCTTTTGACATGAGAATTGATTCTATTTAGAAATTGAATATGAGCAAAGTGTAGATTAGGAATAAGTAATTGAAATAACACTGAATGTCATCGATGAACATGTGTGTATATTTCTGAATGTTTTAAATTTGGCAGTAATCAATAACATATTATATTAGTTACCAATGATTAGTTATAGCATTAAATTCGTAATAAAGAAATGTGGTTTCAGAAATTAAAATGTCTTTCTAAATATGGTGATTCACTATTTTCATTTTTCAAAAATCTAGTTTTCCTTGCATTTTATTAAATATGAATTGAAATTCAGTTTTATTTTAAAGAAAAGGGATATCTAAGTTGTGATAAAATAATATTAATAATACTAAAATAACAAAATTTATAATTTAAAATTTTCCTTCACTTTTTACAGAAAATTATTTTTAGTTTTAATTCAGAGAAATAGAATTGAAATTTTCAATAATTTATTTATTAAGTAACCCATTTATAGACATTTTTTTTAATCTTCGCTAATTGTTAATCTTTTCGGCACAAATATGTAATATTTGCTTACTAATTACAGAAATAATTATTTTAAAACAAGTTTAAAAAGTAACTTATTTTATCAATTAAGATATAAATAATCGGTCGAGTGGGAGAATTAATTTAGATAAGCTTTTTTAAATATTATTCTTTTCTTTCTTGAAAATAACACTAGACGGTAATTTAAACATATTTTTTAAGCATTTAAGCTAGATTATATTATCTTAAGAATCGTATGTTTTACACATTAAGCTTTTCACTAAAAGAAGCTTGGTAATCGAATAGGTTCATTATGGTGATAAGTTTATAGAGACTCATTAATTAGGTATTCCCAAAAGTCAAAATATTTACTATTTAACTTTATTACTCTATTGACAGTATTGTAAAAAGTCAGACATCATTTAAAGAAAACAATTTCAATTTATGAATCTTCCCGTGAACAAGAATTAGTTTTCAATTAACTTATGTAAATTCATTGAATTCTCTTTCAAAAGTATTTCGTGACAATAGCTTTCGTCTTGAATAGAATTAAAATAATCATTTAATAGAAACTTTCAGTCTTATTGGAAAAGACTGTTATGGATTTTTTTTAATTTAAAGTCGGTGAGAATAAATCTGGAAACCATTTAAGTGCTTAGTGACATTTTAAATTACCTTTGGTTGAATCGCAATTCGATTTTCTATAACGGTAAAAATGGAAAAATCTAGATTACATGCTCATATATATTGTGTGATTTAGAACATTTAAATTAATTGGGAGAGGAAAATTTAAAATTGCTCATATATTTTGAAAGAAGAAATGACTCTTGTTTTTAGAAGAAATTTTTACTTCAAAACGTAATTAAAAAAGAGCTTATTTGTTAGCTATTTTTTATCTCTCTCTTTTCCCACTTGAAGCACCTGAAAAATGAGGAGGAGAAGCTCCGGTATAGTGGTTGATTCTCGCTACCCTGGTGGGGAACAGAAAAAGGGAAGGGTTGGCTATCTCCCATCAATGACGGGACGTACTTCCCAAGGGAAGAGTTGTACCTTGGTAGGTGATAGTCCATATGACTCCACTATAGTTCCCGCCAGTGTTGCTGTCGCGGTAGTCCTGTCATTTAGTTTTCTCCATGCGCCTTAGGGAGGGTCGGATAGTGGTTGGTTATTCAATATGTGATTTCGAATCTCCCTTATATCTATCATTTCAGAAATTTTTAAAAAGTTGTTTACTCTATTTAGACTGAAGTAAATTTAGAGTTACTTAACAAAACTATTAAAAAGGATATGTGGTGAAATATACAATTTCTATTTCTTATAATCACAAAACAGGATACTAAAAGGTAAAATATTTTAACTAAAATATGATGAATCATACTCGCCTAAAATTTTTCAAGTAATTAGTAGAAATTTACACTAACTAAAAAATATAGGATGATTGTAATCCCCATAAATTTGAATTTGGGTATGGGCGTTCTCCTTTTCTTCAATGATATAGCAAGAATAAACAAATGCAATGTACACGATTGATGAAAATTAAGCAGTACATAAGATATTTGTATGGTAAATAACAGCATACATTAAAATAAACATTTCGGAAATTCTTGAATTTGCTGTTAGGATATAGTAATTACCACATGTCAGACGTAGTATAGGTAATATAGCACCATCATATCATTCTCCTAATAGGAAGCTTCATACCTGAACATAAGAAACAGGCAGGGAAACACGTTATCGGAAATGCTCCCCACTCTTTTTTCCTTTCCACCGGTCCTTTCCTCAACGCAATATGTCGCATTTCATTATTCGCAATATATGGAATTAAAAAAACAAAATACACATATTGCATCTCTTATATCAGAACAAAAACCACAATTCATTGCAAATTTTTAATTGATGTTATAAGACCAGATACCGAATTTCGTTTATCTAAGTCATTAATACTTTTGAATTATAATATTCATATAAATGCAAATATAAGGAATTACACAGTTAATGTCTTGACGGTTTGATCTAAAATCTAACACAGGTCTATTAATCTTATTATAAAACTTTTCACCAAATTTATATCAATCTAGTTTGTCACGTGTTTTAATAATTGCTTTTACATACACACAAACAAACAGACTTTCTTTTCATATAGTTTATCTAAAATTTGATGGAAATCTTCAAATTTGATGTAAATATGGCTTACTAACTATCCTCCGTCTAGCTCAGCTGTCTGACAGATAAACATAAAACCAAGCAAATGTTTTTAGAGATCAAGGTAGGAGGGTTTCGCAAAATTTAGAAAGTAAATTTTTTATCAATTACTAAACTTTGTAAGTGAAAATAAAAAGACAAATAGCAATGCAGTTGTTGTCAAAAATCGATCAATAAAATCTCTAATGAGTCAAATGCTATATGATTTCCACTCTTTGGATTCCAACCCGCAATCTATTTCGTTTAATATTAATTTTTCTTATTGTTAACTAAAAATGGTACATTGAAATGCGTGGCATTGAAATATGTCCTTTATGCATCCAAATACAGAATACTAAGTACAAAAGTATTGAACATATCCCTGTCTGATTTCAAAGTGAATCATCAGTTGAATAGATACGAAGTGTCTTTTAAGTTTTTATATGTTTAAAAAGTACTTGATACCATCATCTTCTGTCTATTAGACTGCCATATTAATAGTGTTCATTTAGTCTTTTCAATCAATTTTGATGAACACTATCTCACCACAACAACTGATGGTATTAATTTAATTTTACAATAAGCATAGAGAATTCTGATTAATTAGATAAACTTGTAAGGAAAAGAAATAAATTTGCAAATAAAATTGTAGAAATTATTCCAGGTTTTAAGGCTTTATTTTCTAATACCTCTCAAAAATAGAAAGCTGTAGAATGAAGAATATTGAAAAGCAAGTTACCATTGTTGACCTGTTTAATTCAAATTCATTTTTTAATTAAACTAAAATTTTCAAAATAAAACCCAAACTGGTGAAATCTGGAATCTGAAAACTGGTATTGAGGCAGAAAACTAGTTTTAGTTTTCGCAATTATTTTAAATACATAAATTAATCTATTGACAAAAAAATCTGCCTAAGAAAGAAAAAAATAAAAAATATACCAATTCAAAAAAGTAAAACTAAAATATATATATTTAAAAGCTATTGTTAACGTGGTATTTACTTGCACTCCTTTTAAAGTTATGAAAATTTTGATGCATTTACACTGAACTGATTAATAGGCATAAAAATGAAATTCAAAATGAACGTAAACAATATAATCCTAAGCCAAGATATCTTAGTAATAAAAATATCACAAAAATGTCTTGGTAGCTCTGTAAAAGTTTGTAAAGCTTTATGAATTGTTTTCAAATAAATGCATAGTTTTAGATAAACAAAATACATTAAAGTTAAAAAAATTTTGGCATAACTGAAAAAAATAGCAGAGAATTCTGCCGGCAATTGAAAAATATACCTGAAATGTGGAAAAAAACATTTTTTAAAGGTACATTTTTTTTCCTTATAAATTATTTTTTAAACTTTATATAAATATGAAAGCTCTCATGTCAGCATTGCATTTAGAATTTTCATTATTTTTCTTTCATCTTTGAAGAAAATTCAGAAACCTAGAAAGAAATCTAAAACTTACCACTGAAAGCGAGTTTTTAAATTAGTTATTTAGATGACAAGTTTATGAAGACGGAAAATATCGGCTCGACCATCTCAGAAGAAATTGCTATTCAGAAATATGCATAGAATGTGATGACAAATTTCTTTTAAATTTGTTTTTAAGAAACTCTCGCTCAAACTATATAGATTTACTTTTAGAATTTCTATTTTTGCAATGGTTCGATGCAAAAACTAAGAAATGTTTGCTGATTTTTTTATTTTTTTTTTACATAAGTTCTGCTCCTCCATTTTTCTTTGTTTGCAGAAAATGTATTTTTACTATTTCGTAACTTCTTCTAGTTATGGTACTAGTTACTATAGTATTCTAGAATAAAAGAAATAATACTTGATAAATGCTTTCAGATGCTATTATGATATCACAAATCAGTTTTCAGTAAGAAAAAAAATATAAAAGATTTATATATAACAAAATTAATTGAACAGTGAATTCTGATTGTATTTGAGTTCTTACATTTTTTGAAGCTGTTACTGAAAATATCTCGGTTGCTATTCGAAGGTTCTCGATAAATATTAACTAAATTAAATAATGATGATGATAATTCTTCCGATAATTTTTAATAAATATTCTTCTAATTCTTAATAATAAGAATAATTATAAATCTTAATAATAATATAATTCTTCAAAAATAATTATTAATTCTTCCAATGAGTAAATTTTTTCTTCAGAAATGTTTTAAAAACTCAAATAAAATTCCAAAGTTTGAGATTTTTTTAATATAACTCTCCATCATATGAAACTATATAGTTTTCATTGATCTATGCAGTACACTTTTTTAAATTTTATTATTGATACAATATAAATATATTATTATAAAATATTTAAATTTCTTGCATACTGTTTTACAAATGATAACTACTAATTTTTGTATAAGAAAGTTTAGAGCAATTTCTTTTATACTTTAGTAGTTATTTTTTATAATTATGATTATTGCTATTAAATTATTGATAGTAAATGATTTAAATTAGAATATTTCTTTATAGAACATTTACACAAAGTACAAAAAATATTTTAAAAGAATACATATTTTAAGCTCAATTTTCAAAAATGTATATTTTATACTTGTAATTCAAGTTGGCAACTTGTGGCCTGAAAATATTATTTTGGTAAATATTTATAAAAATGGCTTTAAATTATTTTTATTTTTCTGCCAACCCCCGGATTACAAATATTTATTCATAAAATAATATCTTTCATTTTGAATGGTAAACCAGAACCTTATTCAATTTCTTTTACACACATATAAAAACAAAGCCTTGGAGATATAACATTTCTGCAATTATATAGTAGATTCTATTTTTCGTATATTTAATTAAACATACGAAAGTAAATGATTTTCTTTAAAGCATTTCTTAGTATTGTGTTTTGACAGGACAAAGTAAAGCAATGAAAATTACACATGTACCAAAATACGTATCCTGAATAGCATTCCTCGAACGTATAAGGTAGCTTAATCACGACGAGAGGTTTTCTGTCATATTACCTTTACAAATAGGAAAAACTCTATTTCCTTTAATCATCTCTTCCTGTTAATACCATATTTTGTTATAAATTTTGAAATAATCAATAATATTGCACATTAGATTGGTTGAAAGAAACACAAAAGAAATCATGCAAGTTTGGTACATCCAATTGGTGCGTTTGGGAAAATTATTCTTACCGATACATCCTTTCATTTTCCACGAGGAACTTGATATTTAATGCCTGAGATTGCATAAGCAAATAATATTGCTATGTTTAATGCCTGCTATTACAAGTAACATTACGTCGCTATTCAGAAATCATCCAATATGATGTTTTTATGGTATGTAAAAAGCCTATCAGACTGAAAGCAAATTAAATTCTTGCAACATTTTATTTTGAAGATGCAAACTTTGCATTTCAATATAATCATCAGTTTTTGAAGAATATAAAATGTTTGAACATTAAAATATATGCACTTAAAAATATCATGGAAACTCTGTGATAAAGTACTTTGCCATTATTCAGTTATGCATTTTTGATGTTTCCTAAATTTCCCCAAAATCTTTTTTTTTTCAATTTTTCTAGCCCTTAGAAGATCAGAATAGATTATGATCTACACTTACAGATGTAATTTTATAAACTATCCACACTGTAAAAGTTTTGCAGATTTCCCTTAGTGAAAAATTATTTCAAGCTTCAGGAAATTTGATATTTCGTCTATTGTAATAGTTAAATGTTCTATTGATCAGATTTAAAAATGGCCAGAGTTGATCCAACATTATTCTTAAACGGAAATAAACAAAATTAGTAATTTCAAATCCC
Organism: Argiope aurantia; assembly: GCA_026543865.1. Taxonomy (NCBI): domain Eukaryota; kingdom Metazoa; phylum Arthropoda; class Arachnida; order Araneae; family Araneidae; genus Argiope; species Argiope aurantia. The sequence goes on along the minus strand of JAPMOR010012310.1, from coordinate 671,728 downwards.
ATGGTATATTCCCATCATTTTAGAATATGAATTCAAAAATGATGTTAGAAAGCAATAGTTTTGTTTATTTTTTTAAATAATAAGTGCAGAACAAAGTATGCTTTTAAAGATATCCTCAATAAATAAAAGATTTGAATCATTCTCGCTAATACTATCGTCCTAAAACTGCTCAAAATCGATATTTTCATTGAATTTTTGATTAAGTTTTAACATAAAACAAAAAAAAATTGAAAGAAACATCATTCCTTTTTATATAAAATCCAAATCTTTACGTATGCATTCTCCAACATTTTTGTGCTGTTTCAATAATTCTCAATTATCCTAACATTTAACATCCATTCTGCAATGAGTCAAGAAGATCTCGTATTTCATATCTTCACTATACAAAACCTCTTTAGTAAAGTTCTAACTTTACAATATTAATGAGTTCGTGTCTTCTTTTACGATTATTACAAGCGATAGAATAAAATATTTTATACTGACGATCATCGTACTAATTTGAGGCATCTAAAGCACAATCTGCATTGGGAAAATTTATTCCTTTTTTCTCTGCTACCTCTTCTTTGACGGTTAAATGTCTTTACTATCAGTTTACTTTGATTTATAGGATCATAATGCATGCGCACTTTTGTGGCAGATAGTAATTTATATTTTCTGGATTCTAAAAATAATTTATGTCAATTTAAAACAATAAATAAAATCATATGGTGCCTAAAATTAAATTATCCACACAGAATTTGGTTGTCATTTTAAATTTCAAAATCATTACGACAACCTATAACAATTTTAAAAGTTCAAATTTCTTAATTTTGTTGCCTTTCATATTTCTTTTTTAAGTTATTAAACGATAATATTGCATTCAAAATTAACTTTAAATAATTATTCATGATAGTTATGACTATTAGAAGATAAATTATGAACATTAAAATATATTTTATTCAATACAAAAATATTACATCATAGTTACTATCCTTATACTCTGACTAATAATTCAATCAAAAGAAAGCATATAAAAATAAAAATTGACTGTAATTGATAACTTTAAAAGATAATTTAAAGAAGAGGTTTTTTGAAAATTTACTTAGATAACAACTATTTTAGGATAAAATTATGCTCCATTTTTTCCCCCTTCAAAATAAATTATTGTGTTTCAATGGTAAAGCTGCGAAGAATGATGAGTTTAATTGTAATATTAATAAAAGAATATTTAATGTTGAAGAACTGCTTGATGGGTTTTAATAATATATTTTAAGTCAAAGAATTTTCTGATCCCTGTTTCCTGACTAATATTGGAAAATTTAAAAGTAGACAAAAAATTAAGACCGCCATATATTTCAAGATTGAGATTATACACTTTTTAGTCAAATAGAGATGGTGTTTATAAAAATATTTTATTTTTAATGGCATTCTGAAATTATAAATTGTAACTCAAATATATTTCAACATTGTTTGTCTTCTGATAAAGTCACTTTCCTTGTGTACATCAGATCTCCATAAATGTTTTTTAATTAGAAACATTTTTTTAATAAAAAATGAAAACAATCGACATTTTAGTCCTAATATTTATTTCGAAAGTACCATTGTAATATGTTTCTTAAACATTAGTTTTTAATAAATGTTTTTTCAATTAAAAAAATCACTTTCCTAAGTCATTTTACACTGGTGTGCAAAACTTAAGCAACAATGCAAATTTTAAGCAGATAGCCATGAAATTGCAGAAAAGGAGTTCTTGTGATCAGTACAATGAACACGTAATTCAAGAGAAAGGTCATGCGTATGCAAATATCAGGAACAAAACGTCACAGGCGACGTGAGCGTACGCAAAACACGTGCGGAAGGCGCGCGCAGCTCAACACTACAATAAAAGGAATGACGGAGACGCAATTAAAGACATTCGCTGCAAGTGCACGTGAGTTAATTCGTGAAATATGGCTAGCAGAAATCACCTGGACGATTTCACACGTGGAAGAATGATCGGAAAGCTGGAGGAGGGGCGTAGTGTGACCAGTGTAGCTGAAGAGTTCGGAATCAACAAAAGTGTCGTTTCGCGCGCTTGGAAAGCCTTCCAAACCACAGGTACAGCTGTGAGAAAGGTTGGTGGTGGCCGCCTCAGGAAAACAACTCCAGTGGATGACCTACATATCATCCTGCAGGCGAAAAGAACCCGAAACCAGTCAGCAAGCGCCATTGCTCAGAAACTGTGTGCAGCAACGGGAGACAAGTGTCGCGTTTTAATGTGTCCAGACACCTTCACAAAGGTGGCCTATTCGCCCGCCGTCCTGAACGCTGCATCCCTTTGACAGTTTCCCACCAGCGGCACCGTTTAGAGTGGTGCAGGGAGCACAAAAACTGGACATCTCATCAATGGAGTCGTGTCCTCTTTACAGACGAGAGTCGTTTTAGTGCCACAAGCGATTCCCAACGCCAGTTGATTTGGAGAGAGGTCGGGACACGGTTTCATCCCTGTAACATCACGGAAAGAGACCGTTTCGGTGGTCCTGGTGTTGTCGTCTGGGGAGGCATTATGATGAACGGGCGGACTGAGCTCCACGTTTTCGACAGAGGTTCTGTAACTGGAGATCGCTATTGTCAGGAGGTGATCCTTCCCCATGTGCGTCTGTTCCCATGTGCCATTGGATCAGACTTCATTTTTATGGATGACAATGCACGGCCACACAGGACTCATGCTGTTGAGGAGCTCCTGGAAAGTGAAGATATCACTCAAATGGATTGGCCGGCGTGCTCCCCGATTTAAATCCGATAGAACATGTGTGGGATGCTTTGTGGAGACGCCTTGCGGCACGATTACATCCTCCTGGGAACACCCGACCACTTAAACAGGTGCTGATTGAGGAATGGGCACTCTTACCTCAAGAACTCTTGGACAATCTGGTGCTGAGTATGGGGAGACGGTGTGTAGCAACCAATGCAGTAAGGGGAAGGCATATCCCATACTAAGGAACATCTGCTTGCTTTTCTTCCTCTTGGACAGACAATCATGTGTAACGATACTATGAGTTCAATAAAGCCTTTTTTTGTTTGATTCCATACTGTATGCATTGTATTCATTTCTGCGCAACTATGCTTTCGTCATTCTTTCATAACAAAATGCTGTATCTCATTTCTGAATTTCCTTTCTCTCAGATGATTTCTCGTGAAGTTATGGCAAAAAACATACCTGTTGCTTAAGTTTTGCACACCGGTGTATTTGAGACCCTTTGGCCAATTTCTGCAATGCAACTTCATGCTGGATTGCAATAAATAGCTTAAAAAGCTTTATTGTGAGAAAAATAGTCATATATTAACATAATTACCTATCTGTCGATTTCTTTATATTTTATTTATTTTTTCTTTTTTTTTTATCTTAGAACATTATCGATTTTCAAGCATGTCAGATATAATAAAACAGACTGATTGACTGAATTCTTTGTTCTAGTCATTTCACACGCGCTTCTCATTTCCTCTTATGTCGTTCCTTGTTCAAATACACAAACAAATAACTTATTTATTACATTAATACCAAGAATAATTTCATACACCAGTACATAAAAGGAATATTTTATGAATAACATTTGTCTATTTCCCTGGCCCTATTACTAAAAATGCATTATGAAGTGGTGAATCCAGCTGTAGTTACAAACGCTACCATTGTATTCTATAATATTTTGTGCACTTCCAGTGTTGTATCTTTTTTATTGTCACTTTTTATAATCGGGGCTACAATGGCTCTCAATTATCAGAAGTATTTAATGATTTAGAGCTGGTAAGATTAATAGCTGGTAAGCAAATGTTTACTAAACACTTTATAGAATTTTTACGAATAATAGTTAATGGCGAAAAAGCCAAGAAAGATTTTTTTTTAATTTTTGGTTGTTTTGATTGTTTGTTCAGTGTTTTTCACGTTCTTATTCAAATCACAACCATTTTAAATTATTAATACTACTGAACTATAGCGATTAAATCAGAACAAGTAAAAAGCAATCGTGCATGCTAGAATTCACATAATTTGTACATTTTAGAAAATATTTGTTATTTCACTTTATTTCAAAATAATTGTAATTAAATCAATTACATTTACTTTTACTTTCACATAAATATCTACAGAAAAATACTCGTCAGAATAAATAATATTTTAAGGCAATAAAAAATATCAGAAGATACTCCAAACGAGCAATTAGAAGAAAACTTCAGTGCTCCAACTTTGATGCATACCTGTTTTATCAATCATCTTTTATTATTTTTGAGGTTTTTATACTTATACGGCATTTTGAGCATAGAAACATTCCGAAATTTTTAAAATAATATTTTGGATTTTATTTCCGAAGATAATCTCTCAATTATTCTGCAGCTTAAATCAAAACTAGTTATTCTTAGCATGATTCTACGAATAATTTTATTCAAAGCTTCAGCGAAGAGAAATTTTATAAACATTGAAGAAGGTGCTGGAACATATTTGTGCTTTAAATGTAACTATTAAGAGAAATATAAAAAATAGTATCGTCGGAAAGCAATGGATATTGCTGAGTTAAATTGCTCTTAAATTCTTTGCAGAATCATTGGACCAAAGAGGTTCTCTTTTTTTAATGTTTGTTTCGGTTCACTTTTAAAAATACTAAATATTCTTCCAAATCTTTTACAAAAAAATGTGTAATAAATTTAAATAAAGAAATAATCTGAAGTCACTTAACTGGATTTTTTTTGTTGTTGTTCAATTGCTTCCTAAATAGTGCTTTTTTCCTTTTTCCTAGCTGAAGCTCTTCTTCAATTTACACTAAAGGAAATTTAGGCAGAATTTAATCGCTTGAAAATTTTCTCATGAGATACTTCATGGCAAATAAAATAAAATCATATTAGGTTGTAAAAATGTAATGTGTTTTGTTCGGTACATATTGTTATTGTTATTCTTTCAAGGAAATTTATCGCTTGAATCTATTGTTTTGTTATTATTTTCAAAAACATTTAAGGCACTTCAAAATCATTTTCAAAGAATGCATATCTCCTTAGTTTTATTGTTACCCTTAAAACTGGAGGATGTTCAATCTTCCCTAGCGCAATCTTTTTTTGTACTTAGATTTTATTCTCTTATTAATCTTGGAGAAGTACAAATCAGTCAGCTTTTTAGTTTGGATCAGTTTATTTCAAATCAGTTTTTTTTTATATTCAATGTGCACCCGATTTATGTAGGCATATGTTAATGATTTTTACCATTTAAATCATTATTACACATTTTCCTAATTTTTTTATTATTTCTTGGGTTTGTGGTGTTTTTCATTAATTTTTGTCGTAGACAAAATCTGATAGTGCAAATTTTTTCACAAAATTGACAGCACTACATTTTAAAAAATTCAATATTATTTTATATTGTATAAGTAATTTATTAATTATATACAATAGCCTGTCAAATTAAATTTTTCAGATAATCAATAGAATAACATTGTGAACGCATTAACATGTATTTTCTCGAAAAGTTTTTTTTTCTGTTTGTTAAGAATTTGAAAATTATATGCTTTTAAAAAATATTCATTTAAAAATATTTAAATCAAATTTTTATTTCTGAAAATTTTGTAAAACAATTAATTTGAACTTTTTAGAGAATACTTTATATGACATTAGATAGTGCTATCTATGTAAACATTATTCAATTAAAGAACAAAAATTGCCAAGATACCTGTTTGCAAGATATCTAAGTTTCTGTATCAATTTCATCTAAATGTATTTTTTAATTATAATTCTTTTTCTATAATTTATTTTAAGTAAAAAAGAGAAAAAAGAATAATATTAAATCTTAAATCCTAGTTTTTAAAAAAAACTATATATTTTTCTTCTATAAAAACTTGATGAATGTGATTTTGACCAATTCATTTTTAAGTAACTATAAATTAATTCGTTATTTAATTTTAAGCAAAATTAAGTAATCTGTTAAAGTAACTCTTATAAGTCATCAATGTTAACAATAACAAAAATATATCAAATGTATCAGCACTCCGTTTCTCAAAATTGCTTCATAGTTAAAGAAAAAGAAAAGTGAAATAAACATTTATTTTCTTCTTGTTTATTTTTTTTTAACTTGTTCACTTTTTCGGCAAGAGTTTGTCGTATGCAATCAGTGAGACCGCTTCAAACCTGAAACTCGATTGCCGGATGTCTTAAACAAACTGGATTCCCCTCGGATAGCTTCAATGGACTGAAAACTAGGAATACTTCTCAGAAACGGCGAAGCAGAAACAACCATCAGTAAATGGACAGAAGTGTTAGCTTTGATCAAAAGAGGAAAAATTTTAGAACGTAGTTATTCGATTCCCCTCGAGTAGGCAAAGATTTTCAAGCAAAAAATTCGTATTTATATTTTTATGACTAAAACACAAAATTGTACAATTTTTTAACGTTGTACTTAAGTGCTTACATTATTCATCTTTTTTCGGAAAGATTTTATCAAATAGATTCTTTCCTAGATTCGTTTTTATTCTTGAAACTCGATGCAATGTTAAACTTTGTTTATGAAAACTAGTTTTTTTTTTTTTTTAACTAGAGTTTTTAGAAAAAGTTTTGGAAATTAATGAATTCAAGAATTATAAAAGATGCGGAAATTTAATTGAGGTCGATTTTCAAAACTGATACAAAAATTTATTCCTCTTTTGTAACATATTTGAATGACACAATAAATACACAAGATTCAACGTGTTTTATTATGTGCTTTTCAAGTATAATTCCACTGATTGAAAAATTATACAATAAATATTAGCTTAATTATTTTGAATTATGAAATCTTTGCTTTTTTTTATACTACAAAATAATATAAATTATCGCTTTCGCTTTCATGAATCCATACTTTAATGTCTTTAAAAACGAGGAAGAAACATAAATAAATTTCAGAAAAATATTTTAAAAATTTCTTTTTCATAATTGATGATAATTACAGTAGTCGATAATGAAAATAATAATGATCTTTAGGAATACTTTTAAGATTAGATTACTGTTTTACTGTTCACTAATTAGCTGATTAGAATACTTCAATGGTTTTCATGTTATAAAAATTCATATAACAGTATGATTTTATATATTAAAATAATCTGAAACTTGTAGTTGAAACTTCATTAAAAATGTCAAATTAGAAGCATTAAATATTGTGATGATTAAATAACGTGATCAGTATAAGAGGTCACTGATAAAATTTTCTGAAGCAAAATTTTACCTGATTTAAATTTAAATTATTAAAAAAAGGTGGAGATTCATTTGACCCCTACCTTGTATTGCTTTTTTAACTATGTAATGAAACTATTTTTCATCTGTTTTCGAAATGTATTGTCATAATATTTCCAATAAGAGTCCACAAAATATTTGAGATATTTATGAATTTCTTATCATTTTTATAGAATATAAGGCTAGGAATAATTTAAATAATTTAAAATAACCTCATTTAATAGAAATGAATATTGAATTTTACAATACGTTAAATGTCTGGATTCAAGTAGATTTTCGATTAGATTCAGAAACTGGTTATAGTTTTTCGATCAAACGATGTTGATTAATCTGCTTCATCGGCAATTATTGTGTCTCAAAAATTTCATCTGAACGAGGATTTACACTCTTTTGCCTGAGCCATTTCGCAAGAAAAAGATGTGCCACCTGTAGTATCTTCCATGCAAGATAACCTTTCATTCCCCCGTAGTCAGGCGAATGTTGGTCAATGAATCGAGGACGTAAGATCATATTTGATGTGATTTCAAAATATTTCAAATTTAAAACTTCCTCTCCTCCATTGCCACATCGACAGGATTCAAAAGATGCCATTCGAAGAGCCGCAGGTAGGTTCAATCTGACACATTGCATTCAGCTATCATATGCTGTAATTTTTCTTCTTGTGCCATGTAGTATCGTGGAACTTATGTTGCATTTTTATTTCTGAAACAAATTGATACAATGCACAGGTGAATTGTTATTTCCTTTCAGTGGTCACTTCTGGTGATTGAAAGAGTTATTGGGTGTTGTTGTTGTTATATAAAAAGTTCGATCACTCTCTAAAAATATTAAAGAGCCTTTATTCCATTTTAATGGAGTTTTAACGAACTTGAAAGGTACCCTGTAGTACGTAGTAGACAATTTTTGTGAAAGCATATAAATGTCCAACCAAAAACGTTTGCTCTAAACTGAAATAAATTAATCATATACAAATAAATAAAATCATTTCCAATTTAAAATAGATGTCTGCTTAAGTACTGTCAATAAAATCAAAACAGATAAAAGTTCTTCAACTAGGAAATTTTGTTTGCATTTTTTTTTAAATAAGAAAATAATAATTTCTTTAAAAAAAACTTTTTTAAGGATACATCAAATGCAATATTTAAAAAAAGTAATATTAAGTTTATTATCAGCAATCGGTTTTTTTATGAAACTTATTTTCAAAAGTATCTTAAAATATCCATTAGGGGAAGAAAAGTAACTGTTACATTGGTTACATTCACAAAATTATACCTTGAAAAAAATATTTTTCGAAATAATATTGCATGCATATTCATTTTTGTTTAAAGTAGCTTCTACTTTTGGATGTCAATCTTCATGAAATAAATTAATCTTGGACTTTAAAGATCTCGGTTTAAAATTTTGAATAGTATAAAAAAAGTTATAAAATAATTTACGCATGTCAAAGTATATATAATTATATATATATAAGAAAACCTCTGTGCCGGCGTCTTGGAATAAAGGTAGCGCGTCTTCTCCGTGATTTGAGAGTCCCGAGTTCGAGTTGCGGTTCGGGCATGGTTGTTGTTCTTCTTCATTATACTTACTATCAGGGAAATGTATGAATGTGCCCCATTGTATACAGGAGATGTGCAAGCAAATGTGACGCATGGAGTATTTAAGTCATACTCGTGGCCCCAGTTGACTCTACTGCTAAAACAAGAGACGCTCACTCGGCTTAAATCGCTGACAGATTACTGGCAGCGGGCTAGTAAAGCACCGTAAGTCGCAATAGAAATCAGCTAAATATTGTCTTTAAATTGTAACACATTAATCATTGCATATAAAACGAAAATCAAGTTTTAGGAAATGCTTATACTGTTAATAAATTGAATTTATTAACTTTTCGATTAAAAATTTAATTTATAGCTTTTATTATTTATGAAAAATACCAAGATGCTTAATCTACACATATTATTTGAAAATATTTCTATAGCAAAATGTAGTTTTCTTTCCATCGGCCATTCAATATAATCGAGCTTCTGATCCATTCATAAACTTTTGAATACCGTCAGCATCAAATTGATAGAAACACATATTTTATTACAAATTCAATCTTGTTAGAACCACCAGACCGTTTTATTAGTTTCTTGTGGTATGGGATGAAATATTTCCTTGTGGAAAAATATAAAAGTGTAAAAAGAGAGAATATATACCATATATTTCGAATGCTTGAATTATTCTATGTTTATCATAAATATTTCTTGTAATATTTAAATATTACAATATCAAAAATGAAAAAAATTAAATAATAGTATTAAAATTTATAAAAGATAATAAGAAAAAACTTTCAAGATGACAGATTTTTGTTTAAAATGTGATACAAATCTACAAATTTTGCGTAAAGATTGTATACCAAATTTCATATGTCTAACTCAAACAATTTTTTAATTATTTTTGACAGACAGACGGACATTTTCTAAAAATGTGTTTTTCAAACGCAAATAATGGTTTCTGAAACGTGAATATTCGTTCTCGAGTTCGAAATTTTTTAACGATTACTATATTTTCTCTATCTATACTTATAATAAAGTTCAATGTGTGTGTGTGTGTGTGTGTGTGTTGGCACTCTACAGGCCAGACCATTCAACCTACAGCTACCAAATTTGGCACGTGTATACCTTGGAGACTGGGAATGTGCACCTGGGGGTTATTTTTTCGAATTTCTAATAAGAATTTTATTTATTTAAAAATTAAGCGAAATTTTGACGTGTTTCCGCTATAACTTCCGAAAATATTACCGCACAAAAAAGATTTTTACATCAAGTTAAAGATCAAAAATTTATCTTTTAAGGGATACCAATGTACTTTTTAAACGATACCTTATTTGCATTTGTACTTTGAACTCTCATCATCATACCCTGTGCTTATTAATTAAATGTAATGTAACATTCATTTCCATAGAAAGTATACCTCAAAACGATTTTTTTGTAATTATCCAATGATACTTTTTTATTAAATAAACAAGTGATTTTAAAATTATAAATTTAAAATCATAACATTTAAGTATAATTACAGTTTATCTAAATATATTTCGCATTTAATAAATTGGAAACTAACTACAAATCACTGAATTCCTGGAAATGATAGTGGTGCAAAAAAAATCTCTATTATTTATGGAAATTTGGTACATTTTCAGTTCATTATAAAATAATATTGCATTATACGATGCATGTACTAAAACAATTTTCAAGAGGTTAATAGGAAAAGACAAGGGAAACTCGATTTAGATATAGAAGCAACATCAACAAAAATACGTGTTATTGTGTAAAACTATCAATAGTTAGACCAACACTCTTCTATAAATTGGAACAATAAAATTGATAACATTTTCTAGATTAATACTGAGTAAATACAAATACGCGAAATAACATATTCCTGAATCATTTATAGAACAAAATACTTACAAATACCACAAAAATTGGATACTTAATTGCATCTTTTTACGCTTTTGTAAATAAAACAAAAATAGAAAAACTTTGTTTATTTTAGCCTTTTTGTAATGGCAGTATTTATTAAATTTCTGAACTTATGTATCTATCTATCTTGCTCATATCTGTTTATCTTGCAAGATACTATGTGACTTTCCATCACAGAATGACCGTTTTCTTTAATCCTTCTTAGCAATAATGAAAAGGGGGTTTTGGATTAAATTGGTTGAAGGAATAGCTACTGCAAATATTGTAATCGTTTATTGTGTGTGTATGTTTGTTGTTCCGATCCTTTATATTTTACTGGAGCCTGGTTATCTATATGTACGGTGATTACTAAAGAAAGTATAGACCATGAGTTTAAATAAGAGTTAATAAATTTACAGTCCATATAACTGAAAATCTTCCTGAGCATTGAGAGTGATGAATCAGTCAAGATAGAATCATAAAATTATCAGAACATTACATGAACTGAATATAACTTAGAACATAAACATTCATGATTCCCCTATCCAGTAAAGTATTTTTACGAAACAAATTCTCACAGGCATAAAAGCCATATTATTAAAATATCCTTACAAATATTCCGTTTATTGCGTACATGAACATTCTAAATATAACCCAGTCCCATGACATCATAATTCTATTCAAAATTAAAGTATCTGAGTAATCTATCTTAAAGTGCACATTGTCTTCCATGGTAATATAACTTTACTTTCTTATTCCTCATGTAAAGTGTACAAATAAGCAGGAGCATTCTTTAGAATTATTCACTGAAAGAACATTGTGCTATTAAATACTTGATAAACAGTAAAAAGAGTTTGAATTTCGTTGCTATAGTGAAATCTACTGTTGAAAATTATGAAAAAAAAAACATTTTAGAGAATTGCCAAACAAAAGTCGAACTACACATAAATTGAAATATCTTTTTTTTTTTTTAATTTTAAAGCAGTGTCTAAATAATTTATATTCAACAATATTTTTGAAATTATTGCAAAAAACGTTATAACTTCACTCAATTTTTCAAATTAAAGATGATTAAAATTACGAAAAAAAAAACTCTGAATGAAAAAAACTGCTTATTATCACCAATATCGATACCAAATTTGGAGATTCAAAATTAAACAATCTTATCTGTAGAGAGCCAATGCACATACATTCTTCTTTATTATCAGTGGAGATTTAACGTCTATACGAATACAAGTTTAATGTTAAAAGGATCGTCCTCAACTCAAAATTAAGTCCCACTTTTTATATATTTGTCATTTAAATAAGTGTTTATCTTTTTCTAACCTTCATTCTTTTGTATTATCTTGAATGCTATACGTTCTTTTCTTCTTTTCGTATAAAGGATTTTCTGAAAAGATACTAATCCCTTTGTCATAAAATTAAGTTAGCTTAGAAATATTATTATGATAATAAATCTTAACGAGTAACTCGCTTTTTGCTCGTCGGATTTAATTTTGACATCCTATCAGAAAAGTTTATTAAGTCTTTAAAGTTTAATGAGAAGTTTTACAATAACTTGAAATCGTTATCCCCTTTCTGACAGCCATATATAAATGTTTTCTGAAGAATTTCTATATCGTTAAAAACATCTGGCAAATTAATGTCAAAAACAATGGATGAGACGCTGCGTTAAATGAAATATTGATTGCTAAGCAAATCTTGAGCAAACGTTTTGTTAAAAATATTTGTTTTTGATCGCAGGCCTTATTTAACTTCCACTAGTTAATAAAAAATGCATTTTTGATTATTAAAACTCTTTTAGTGCCATCTCGCGGTCAGAAGGTAAAAGAATAAAATTTCTTAATTACTCCAATTTATGACCATGTATTTGAATACTTTAGAAATTTATGCACGTTTAAAAAAAATTCTGGAGGACATTGTTGCTTGCCTCAGAGAGAGGGACAATGTTAATAAATTTAAATTATTTATCAATAAATAAAAATTATTTAAAAGAAAGATTTAAATTAACAGCAGGTATAAATCAAAAATATTCTTGCAGATAGTATTATAGCAGCCATTAAAAACAGTTACATTTATTTAATGTATTGGCTATTACTTTTAATAGTCATTAAAAGAAATACTGAATTAAGTACTTATTTAGTTAATAAGTTAAAAGAAATACTGAATTTGACTGCAAATATAGAAGGGTACGAAATCTCTGAAGAATTATTCGCATTTTAAATAAAATTACCATAATTAATAACTCGGTAATATAAAATTATGAAGTGCATGACTGAAAAAAAATTATTATTTATACAAAAAAACTTTTAAAAAAATATTTTTTTTTCTTTCTTCCATTTTTTTTTTCCAATTTCTAGTTTTAGAAATATTTATTATAGAACAGGAGCAGACCAAACAAAAGCGGCTTGTTCTGCTGGGTATACAAAAATCCATGCAGTTAAAAAATAATTTATTGGATTTCGCAATTTGTTATATTGCAAAAATTTTGAAACGAAGACTTAATTAATATGTGTAAAAAAAGGGGGGGGGGATTTTAAGCGTGCTTTTCAGTTACAGAAAAGGACTACAGTTAACAATTTTTTTTTCACGTTTCTTCTTGAAGTTAATAAATATAGTTTACAATGCAAATTATTGCAATATATAATTTTTGTTTAATTTTTTTAATATATTTTTGAAAAATTCTTTGATATAATCGTAATTTAGACTTTTTATCTAATACGGATTTGCTAGATAAAATGTCTAAGGAGGTAAATCGTTCTTAATAATGCTGAATCCCCCCACAAGAAGTTTTTAATTGTTATTATTCTCAATCGTGGTTATATATTCAAATCATTCAACTTGTTTTGAATTGGTTTACGTGAAATGTCGAAAACAGGTGTGGTAATATTTAAATGCATGTATAATTGGATTAAATAAAAAAATGAAGATATTTTCCTTTCGTAAAATCTGTTAGCAGTGGGGGACCTGGTGAGCTTGTCCAATTCCAACGGCTCGGACTTGTTATATAAATAGGGACTTTAGTTAAAAAGGATCAACCAATGTGAATAAAGATATTTCCTATTCTTTAAGCATTTTCAATAATTTTCCTTTTTTGCCATTTCAGATTTAAATCTTTAAATATTGTTATGGAACACTTTTCGATTCAAGGATAAATATTATAGTTAATACTAACTACAAATTTCTTCTTAATATTTTAAATTTTGGAACAAGATGGTCAATTTCTATCGGCAAAATTATACATTATTTTGATGAATTTTAAAACATTACGAAACAAATAACATTTAAAGGCTTCAAACTTGTTTCGAATTTTAGTAAAAGGAAAAGTGTTAATAAAATGTCTACGATTTGCTGCTTTGGTCCTGGAAAAAAAATTTTGACAAAGATAGTTGTATATGCAACTGCAGATGTACGACAATATGATACAAACACCCATGAAATTAAGAGAAAAGCTTTATTAATAGGAGGTTGGAATACCTTTTGTTTTATTTACAGATTGCATGTGACATGATATGGAAACGTATAAGTCATGAACAACATTTAAAGGAATATGAAGCCTTTATTACTGGAGATCAGTCTCTGATTCCAAAAACGTAGATGATAGAGAAAATCGAGAACGAAATTTGACTCCAAATATCCCCATAAATATTCAAGCTAGGAGACTGAACGGGTCAAGCAAGAAGTTTTACTTCCTTTTCATGCACTTCAAACCCTTTTTGGACAATGTTGGCAGTTAAATGGGAACATTGTCGTTCATTGTTGATAAAGAGGGCATTCTCCGAGAAATGAATTGTGTAGAATAGGGTGCACTTGGACATGAATATATTTCCCCTATCAAGTGAATAGGTGCACTTGATAGGGGAAATATATTCATGTCCTCCAGATATTTTTACGCAAAAGAAAAATTAACAGAAAACAAGTCATCTTTTCAATAAATATTTGCTTTCAGTATGACAATATCTAGATTTTGACCTTAAATTTGACGTAAACGTATTTTATTTAAAACTATTATAAGTTCAGTACTGTAGCAGTTGCCAAACATTAAAAATTACTGTATTGGCATTTTAACAAAACTTTTGAGTTATTAAATTAAACTCGATATTATAAAAACAGAAAAAAAATAGCTCATAATTATTTATAATATATCTATAAGCAATATTTAGCAAAAATAAATTAATAAAACATCACACATGCATAAAGTTTATTTTTTGTGGTTTTTGCATGAATATTTGCATAAATAAAGTAACAGATTCACAGAACTTCCATTTTGTTTGTCTTTATTGTCTAAAGAAATAAAATTTGAAAACATTTCTCTAAATTATAGAGAGATTTATTGAATTATTAACTTATGGAAATGAGAATATTTATGGAAATCGGAATATTCATGACCAAAATGTAAGTCTAGCAATGATACCCTTATAATTTCTCGTTTTTGATTATTACAAAGAAAGAGAATGGATGATTATCGATTCGCCTTCCATTATTACACTAGAACGTAACCATCTGGTTCTTTAAAATTCAATAAATCAAATGCAAACTGGATTGAATTCTGAAAGAGCTTTGGAATAAATAAATATAGCAATGAAAGGAATATCCAATAGGAAATTTGGGAGATAGAAACATGGCTTGGTACTTGAAGTTGGTAAGGAAACGATCGAATTCTTTGTGAACGAAAGAGCATGTTAAAATCGGAATTCTTTCATCTATATTTGTAAAAATTATGCGAAATGGTAGCTACGAAGATATAAATTTGTTTTAAATAAAGAGAAGAAACACCTAAAAAAGAATTTTAATTGTCAGCTTCAAGGAATGGTAATGTTCATTCAAATATTAAATTATTAAAATAATTAAAAATTGTAGTGCATTTCAGTGTAATGTATTTATAAAGTTTCAAACATTCAAGAATCAATAAATCACTATTTTCTAATATTAATTATCATCAACACACTACAATGCGATATAAAAAGTTTGAAAAAAAATGCTAAGAATTTTATTCAAGCTTTTCATTATAATTTGTCTTTTTTTTTTTCTTACCTCGTTTATTTTAATTTTACTGGGCAACTTTAGTTATTATTTAAGCGCATTTACTACTTTTTTAAAGTTAAAATTGTAGAAAAAATTATACTACTGTAGTGAAATTTTATTTATTAAGGCCTGTCAGAGGCTTTTTTCATAGGAAAGTGGAATTTGTAAAATTAAAATTATTTATTGAGAATCATTGATTATATAAGATTCCATAATCCGGATTTAACTTTCACCAAAGGAAGTAACTTTGCATCACTGTAACATTGATATTAAAGATGAAAATAAATGCCCCAAATGATAAATGGCTACACTGAGTACACTGATATTATAAATGACAGGACTGAATGGCTACATTAAGAGATTATAAATAAGGAATAGACAATACTAATAAGTTTATTTTATTAGCCAAGTGTGTATAACAGAGATTTAAGTATTTACAGAATAAAGAAATCTTAAATGTAACTTTTCAATTATAGCTGGAAAATATGTAAATTGTAAAGAAAGTTCACGAGTTTTGAAATTAAGAGCTCTTAATGTAAAAAACGATAAACATAATTCTCATTATATTACATTTAATATCAACTATATCTGTAATTTTTTTATTTGGGTTAATTTTATGATGAAAAGATATATTTTTTTCCACCATGAAAATTTACTAAGAAAAATAATTATACTTCTCTTTTTTTATTTATTTCTGTCACTTTCAGCAATATTTAATAAAAATTTGCTTCTTTCCTTCGGCAAGTATGTTCAAGGTATGTAAAAAGAGCTCGTAAATATACGAATTAATCTGAGAAGACCTTAGAAGAACACCTTAATACTGTTTCATATATTGAGCTATACTCTTAGAAGATCAGAAACCATTTTTTACATCCTTGGGAGAACAATTTTATTACAAAAAGTCTTTGGAGACTAGAAGGCTCCTGGATTTCTCCAGGGATAAATAAAGAATATTGCAGTACGTATAGCGCAATTCAGTGATTTTGGTTTCCTAGTCAATATAATAAATTTAAAACCATAAGAAACGTTTACATTATTAAAATGGCTGTGGTAAAAAAAAATAGATTTATGAGTAATACAGGTAATAATTGCATAATGAATATTCTAAAACACCATCCTGATTTGGTCATTTGTTTTATGAACAATATGGGGAAAAAATCCTTATTTTCTGGATTTCATTAAGACTAAGTAACACAAAATATTTAATTGAAAAAAAATATTGATTGAATTTTACGTACAAAGAAATGAATTTAAATAAAATATGTCGCATAAAGAAATGATTGAAATTTATAATTGCATCCAGTATCTAAATAAACAACATTTGAAAAATGTATTGAAATTTCAATTTGTCAGGGCCTTTATCACCCTGAGTGGCATGAAACGTTTGAAAAATGATCGTAAGGCGCAGGACCAATATTAAATATGCATCTTATTTTCCTTGTGCTTTCTTTGCTTTTCTTTACTATTTTTACTAAAACATAGGGGGAAAAGAGTTGTTGTTGTGTTGAATCGAGTATATAAAATAACAATCCTCAAACAGTTTCCAATACTATTTTTTAAGAACATTTATTTTTCAAATGAAAAAGAAAAGAATGGATAGCAATAAAAACAGTTGTACAGAAAAGTCATTTGAAACTATGCATGTACAATGTTTCATATTTGATATTAATTCTTTCGCTTTTCCATGTTTCTAATGTTAAACACCTTTACTTTGTAATTAATTATTCCTCAAAAACTTTCGTATATCTTCTCAACAGACGTCGAGATTATAAATATTCGGCATTTGCCACCAATGACAGCAAAAAAATTCCTTTCTGATGCAAAAAAAAATTAATTACCGTCTGCAAATTCTTAAATTAGTCAGAAAATTGTTCTTTTCATCAGTAAATCCCAAGACGAATAGAATATTCATGAAATATTTTCATCCTTCCATTATTTTAGCATATTCTTATTCACGTCGTCGTCTATTGAGAGGATTTTATTATCATTAGAACTGTGATTTTTAACTGGTTGTTAACTGCTACGAATATCACTGTTATTTCAAATGTAAAAATAGAAATTTGGCTTTTAGCCCCTCACGTCCCATTATAATATGCATTCTGGATTATAAATTCACGAATTTAAATGTTTTCCATGATTTCACGATGAAATGGTTTATCAATGACATTCAGATTTCTCGTCTCCTCCATTAGGTAAATAAAAGCGATAAAAGGGGTTTCTACAATTTAAATCAGACCTCTTTTATCTCTTAAAATAAGTCCCCCTCTTTGTTACTTAACATGGGAAATATTTAATTAGTACTCTTTCCTGAAAATGTAAATGTGGTTTCGCATTAATGCGTTTTTGAGCCCAACTGTAATCGTTATTCAAAAGGCTATATATTTATGACCTGCAATTCAAAGGCAGAAAATGAATATGCATTTGGAATATTTCCGATAAAATAGAATATTTCAATCCATTTATTTTTTCTAAGAGTTTAATTAATCTTACGTATAAATTTTGATCTGAAAAGCAAATCGGTGCCTTCTTTAGGGAAAAATGATGTAAGCAAACACAAAAGGATTAAAGATATATTATACAAATTGCAAATCCTGCATATATTGGCTGCCCACTCTAAAATTGGCCTCATAGATAATGCAAGTTTATTAATTATTAATATACAAGTTCGTTAATTAAAGTAAAAAAAATTATATTTAATTTTCTTTGAGTCAATTAAAGAATTTCGAAATCCTTATCAAACTATTAAACAATCCGATATTGCTCTTAATCATATTTAATAGAATATTCTATGCATATTAATATTTTTTAAAAAATAAGATCCATATCTCCACTACTAAGACTGACCAAGATATAGAGAAAAAAATTTCATTATTTTGAACCAATCATTGGCCGCCAAATAACGCCCTACTTCGATAAGCAGGACTTCTTCATATAGGCCTGTTAAATGGTCATCTTCTATCTATAATAGGGATATTTTCAAAACTTCATATGTTTCAGTCGCAAAGATTTTGAGCTTTTTTGTTTAAAATATCAGTCTGTCATGAATATTTTTTCTAATTATGACTAATATTTATGAATTATACATTAAAAAAACTTAAAAGTCATTATTTTTCAAAAATAGATTTATTGATTCAATCGATATAAAGAATCTTTTTCAATTATTTTATTTAAGATTTTGTTTGTAGATAATTTGTTCTTAAATTTTTGAATCGTTCAATTTACGATTTTCTACATAATGTCACCTAGTAAAAATACAATTATCAAAAATTATTTAATTTGTTGCAAATATATTTGATGTAAAATTCTTTTATTCAGTATCAAAGCCTTCTGTGCATTCTGTATACATTTTCTTCCAAATTAATTAATGCTTATGTTCAATCACTTGCCGCTCAATTTTGCAAGTGACGAATACGTATTGAAAAATAGTAAACTTGATTTACGAAAAGTCTTAATCTAACTAATTCAGTATCAGCAGAATTTTCAGCATCAGAGCCTTGGTTCGTTGCTTTTTGCATATTCTGTATACATTTTTTTTAGATTAATTAATGGTTCATCTGATGTTAATCACTTTCAGCGTGGTTTTGCAAGTGGCGAAGACGTACTGATGAATAGTAAACTAACTAGTTCTAGTAATAAACCTGATCTAGTACTAAAACCTAACTAGTTCAGTATCAATAGAATCTTCAGTATCAAAGTCTTCATTCGCAACTTTCTACGCATTATGTACACATTTTCTTCCAGATTAATTTATGGTTTTGTTAAATCACTTGCCGCTTGATTTTGCAAATGACGAATACATACATTACATGAATTGTAGTAAACTGATTTTACGAAAAGTCCAGTACTAACGAATTCAGTAGTAATAGAATCTGCAGTAACAGAGCCTTCGTTCGCTGCTTTCTGTATATTCTGTATACATTTTTTCCAGGTTAAATAATGATTCTGTTAAGTCACTCACCTCTCGGTTTTGCAAGTGACTAATACGTACTGAAGAATAGTAAATTGGTCTTACGAAAAGTATGGACCTAACTAATTCAACATCAGAAGAGTCTTCAGCATAAGAGCCTTCGCTACTTTCTGCAAATTCTGCATACATTTTCTTCTATATTAATTAATTGCTCTGTTCCAATAGTTCTCTAATAGTCTTGCAAGTGATGAATACATACCGAAGAATAGTACAAAAAAAGTCTTGCCAAAAGTTCTTTGCCTAACTCTATCATTTCAGTCATCCATTAACTTTTGAATAACCCTATAATCTTACAAATAAGGAATTCAGTTTCTCAACAGGTGGGTTCCTTCTCATCTTGGTATACTTGACAATGAACTAGCTGATGAAGCAACGAAATTTTACATTTCTATTATAAACTCCCTTTCCCTTTTAGCAATACTAAAGGCGTGTTAAAACTATTCATGATTCAAAATGACAAACTCTATGGTATTTTAAAGAGACAGATAGATTTCGCTCCATTGAAATTCTCCCTGACATTTGGTATAATTTACCTGAGAGAAATGCTTTCAATACAGTTCTTACCTTTTAAGAACCGGGTACTCTGAGCTCATGAGTAAGCATTTGATCCTTTATGTTGTCTATATTTTAATAGATTGCTATCAACGCATCCCCTATACTCATTCTCCTTGTATAATTTTAAAAGACATCCTTCATAAGATCCCACCATTTATTTACTTAAAAACATGATTACATCTATTATTTGATCTGATTGAAAGATTTTGTGTTTTAAAGTCTAAACAAGATTTTTGCAGGTTAGCCTGTCGTTACATATGATTAAACTTTTAAACAATCTTTTAACACAAAGCTTAAGCCTAAACTTTACATATGGCATAGCATAATCGAACATTATTTTTGCTGCCATAGATTCTATCAAATAAATTAGCCAAAAATATCTAAGACTATTAATTCTGCGCTAAAATTTAAAATTTACTGAAAATTACCTTTAAAGGGAGAAAACTGAAACCTGTTGATCAAAAGTTGATCAAAATATTCAAAACTAAACGCATATTCGAATTGTATAGAGCTCTTAATAAATGAATAGTTCAATGATTCATATCCAAACTTCAAAATAAGAAGTCCTTTAAAGGGAATTCTGTATTTTATAGTCACAGTGACAAATTATTTTCATGTTTAGTAACATATCAAAGTTTTTGAATTTCTATGATTTCCATGTGCGAAATCTTCGGTCTCAAAACATCATTTGACGAATTTCGTTTTAATAAAATTTTCACATCAACTGATTTTTTCCATTTACTTAGTCATTTGTAAACCTAAGTTTGTCTAGGTATTGGCTGGATTTTGATAGACAGTAATTTTTTAATCAAATACGGATAACAGGATAACAATTAAATACGAGGTCGAACATGAGAAAAATGAATGGAAGACCGAAGCCCTGACCACTACTCCATCTGTGATACACTTTTACAGCTCCTGTATAACCACGTATCAATATTTAATTATATAATTATAAAACAAAAGTGTGTGTGTGTGTGCGTTAAATCGCGTTTTTACAAGAAAGAAAACTATATAAATAAACTTAAAAAGCACATCCTTATATAAGTTTATAATTTGATCCAATTAGTTAGAGCCGTTTCCGAGATGCACGAAATAATTTTTTATGTATTCAAGAATTGCTCGTTTAAAGTTATAAGATTTTGAATTAACATTAAATATTATTTCTGTTTTAAATTTCTAGCCTTTCGCGATTTCAAAAGATGTTTTATTCAGACTGAAATTCTGTGTAATGATTTTGGCGATCCATCCTCGAATGAATAAATAAAAACGTTTCACCTAGTTTATTACATTATTATTGTAATAAAATGAACGAAGTTGTCAAATGGAAAATTTCTGAGAGTGGAATTTAATTTCCTTTTAAAGCCTCACCTTCCATGAATAATTAAAAATCTTTTTCTATTTCATACTCCTGAGGTTTGTAATCAATTTTGATTTAAAATATCATTTAAAGATATTTGATCTTTGCAGATTTGAAACATCTCTGTTATATAATTAGCATGAATTACTCGAGTTAATGAAGTGTAAGAATAGTTAAGAAATGCCTGCAAGTCAACTTAGCATAGACTGTACGCGTCTAACACAAAATTACTTTCGTGATGATTAAACAAGATTTTTATTACATTTTTTAGAAAGAAATCATAAAACTTTAATTGCTAATCTTTCTCACGTACTGAAGACATTATCGTAGTTTCTTTCGCTTATTTGCTTCCCATATAGAATTAAGAGGAGAAGTAATTAACCGTTTTTCTTTTTTTCAAGAAATTTGATTATCTTTGTGGGTCATTTTTATTTTCCATTCCTTTTCCAATTATATGAATAAAAATATTCCTCTAATTGGATTAATGAGCTATCTTCAATTCTGTAAATTTATGGGGCCAGAATTCCTTTGCATTAATTGAAAATTCTATGAATATAGTCCTGTATTGTAAAGATTTCAAGGAAAATTCATTGCTCGCCGAATTTATTTTATAAGCTATATTCAAGAAATTCTATAAGCTATCTTCTTGAAATCGAATGTCATATAACAAAACATTAGGTGCCTTTGTTGACCATTTCATCATTCTACCAGTGTCTTGGAGGATTCTTCATGCAGGGTAAATTATGCACACTGCTGATAACCCAAAGTCCTTCGGCTGCACTCATCAAACAAATTAGAATTCGTTACTAAATTTAGATGAATTAACTTACTGTTTTTTTAATAAAATTAAACTTTATATCTACATTTTATAAAGTTTTTCGCTTCTCCTTCTTCTTGTAAAAAAAAGAAAAAGAGATTTATGTAAAGATCAAAATATCTGTTCCATAAAAATGATGGGATGAAATGTTGTGAGTTAACGTTGGGGGTCTTTATATTAATAATTTTTAATATACTATACTGCTTTAATTTTATTTTATCATCTTAATTCTTGTAAAATCTCGTATTTAAATAATCCTGTAAAATCATGTCAAACAAAAATTAAATTTTAATTTGACATATTCCACATTTAATCTTATTCTAAATTACAGTTATAGGTAAGAGTAATTAGTCACAGTTATTCGAGTGACCATACTTTATCCTCCATAGCCAATAATCACTAGTGGCATTTTACATTGCTTTGTTGATTTTATGACTTTTGCTGCTGATGGGTACCTGCAATAAACCCAAGTCTCCTTCACACTGGTGAGTCGAGACTTGTTCAGAGTCAGGAAACAAAATATTATTCAGAACTAATTTGATTGCGGAAGAAAGTAAAACAGTATTCTGATCTATTTTATTTCCTTCCCTAATCGAATGAGTGGAGTCATTGTAATATTCTATGATTATTCAACATGATGAAACTTTTCATGTATTAATCACTGTCTGTGGCATGGAGAAGCTTAAAACGCTTTTTAAATCAATAAACAAGCAAGGATGAAAATTAGGTGGGTATGTTGTGCTCTCTCTCCCAGGTGCATTCAGCAGTCCTTTGACATGCTGACAGTGGTTATCTTCCTGATTCCTCTCCCTCAGGCTTAAACCTATTTCCTTAAATTAGCCGTGAGAATTTAGTCATCCCACACCCAGCTTACTTATTTTACCTTTTCTCATAAATTCATTGCGATGGGTTCTTCTACTAAAGCTACTCTTGACATTTTTTTTTATCTCGGATCTAATGCTTTAATGTCATTCTTTATACTTATTTTGTATTTACTGACATCTGCTATGTAATTGAAATTCGCATATCCATTATCCTTGTATCAAAATAGAGTTTGTTGTGCTAGTTGCTAAATGTTTACTTACATCAGTGATAGATTTACATCACTGTAAACAGGTTGGGACTAAAACTTTATATTGGTGACATACACATAGCCTTTGCATTTTAGCCGACCAACAATCGGAAACAAGCCTTAAACTGTCACAGAATACTTGAAAATCTAGTTCATTTTTAGAATTAATAAAACTGCGATTTATTAAATATAATATGTATACTGAATGTAATTAAAATAAGTTGTAGTAGAAAAAATTATTTTTAAAAATGTTTGCTTTTTTCCCCCCTAGTGGTCATTGTGGTTTTTGCTGATATTGGTTATCTAGTTTTCTTTATTCAAAATCTCTTGAGTAATGGATTTTTTTAAATGATTTGCTTAAAATTAATAATACACTTGTTTACTTTTTGTCTTCTCCAGGTCAAAGAAAAAGCCATTTCTTCTTACACGCTGCATCTTGTCGCAGTCGCCTTATATTTCTAGGTGTTTCTACATCGCCAAAAACAAATAACTAAATCTATGATGATGTTTTTATTTCATTATATTATCTGATGTCAAATTGGGAATGTGTTCATCAAATACTTCGGACAATGATATTCTGTAGCCGAATGTGAATAGGAATTAGAAATGATATCTAAAAATGGTATGATTACAATCTTTCTCCATCCTCTCTAAAATCGCGAAAACCAGAACTGAAATATATAATATCGACAAAGTTCAAAAAGAAATAACGTGCGTTTAATCTTGTTGCAGTGGATGTTTGATAAAGTTTTTGTCCATTCAATACATCGCTCCGAATAATTGCAAAATATTTTTTTATATAATTTTATCCAACTTTCATGTATCACCATAAAAGTAGCTTTTCATGGTCATATATGTCTCTTACTGTTAAAACCCAAATGTAACTCACTCTCCCAATGGTATAACTATCACAATTACTCCAGCGTTTCAACTTCCGATCTACTTACTACTAAGATTCATTACTTCACTACAAATAAGCAATAGTTTTACTGCTCGACCTATCCGATTGGATAGTTAAGTAAATGATAAAACTTCTTTCTTCCAGACTATTTGAAAAAAGTTATAAATATATGTTAGAACTAATTTGCAAGCAAATCAATTTATGCGTAAAAAAATTCTTTTAATATTTGAAAAGACAACAGTTTTCAGTGATTTCTTGATTTTATATGTATTAATAAATACACATATTTAAGCAATTACAAATCAATATTTAAGCAATATTTATCACTTTTATAAAGATCTGATGGCTTTCTTTTTAATTTTAATTTGTAAAATAAAATTTCATAATATTATTTCGAAAGATTATGAAGGTTTATGGAAGAAGAAAAAAAGGTAAAGATTTAAAATAATTCACCTATATCATTTAGGCAAAATTTCTTTAAATTAAAAAAAATACATTAATGAATTGTGCTAATTATCGTATTGTAACTATAGATTGTTTCTTCTTATTTCCTTAATTAATTCATAAATCCATACGAAAATTAATCTTCCCAAACGAAATCTTTAAAAACGTAAGGATTGCCCTAACTTTTTATATAGAATATTAATGATCAAAATACATGAGCAAATAAATTTGAACATTCTCAAAACAAATTTCAAGTAATTTGAAAAAGTGAAAAAAAAGCAGGAAGGAGCTGCTTACTTAATTCTTAAGAATATTAGACGAGCTCAGTTGATATAATCATGTTATATTATTTAATAAAATTTTACATTGCGATGAAAATGTTATCCTTCTTTTATCCTAAAAAAACACATCTTTTTATTAATCCCTTGTATGCTAAGTTATAGAACATGTTAGCTTTCCCATAGTTTGCCTTGTATTCTCATAAAAATATTTTAATCAGAATATTTCAGCTGCTTCAGATTTTAAGAAATATATATTGCATTTATTTCCAAGCATAACAACTACCTTCATTAACTCTTATTATTTATCGTCATTTTTAACATTTTTTTTATAATTTTTCATTTGTTTTTTTATATTACAGCCCCAAATTCTGCATAAATTTCCAATTTGGTTTTCCACCTTATAATCACTTAAATCCTCATCTTGCCATAATTCTAAAATTATTTATTCCCCATTTGAGAATTTAATCGATCAAATTCCTATCAACGTTTATAAGATACTAATTTAGGTGGCACTGAAATAGCTCTTATTATTTATTATCGAAAGGCAACAGTCAAATGTAAACAAATCATCATTGAATTATTTTACAACCACACTGATTCAAAGCTTCGCGCAATTAATGAATGGAACTGTTGAATATTGTTAGATATGCTTCATAGATGGCTCGTCATGTAACCAAAAAGGACATTTATTCAGAAGGTATATAAAAAAATCGAGTAATAGGCTTCAAAAAAAGTTTCATTGGGTGCAAAAATAGACTTAACAGTTGGCATATAGGTAATAGTGATGACTTGACTTCGAAAATTGATGCTCATATCTTACAAGTCAAATATCTTACAAAAATAGTCTTTCTATTATCTTAGAATTCAAAAAATTACCTTGTTAATGATATCAATTTCATTTCCGTAGAATTTTCCCTCTAATTTTAATAATATTTTAATTAAATTTTATAAATTATATATGACAATGTTTTTAAATGCTGTGAGAGAATTCAAACTAATTCATCAAAACATTGACTCGCATGTTTTTATCAATCAATAATTCCACAGCATAAATTTTTTTTTCTGCTTTTATTTCTTAATCTATACACTTTTTAATCTGGATGAACAAATTGGTCACCAAAGGTGGCCAGTTCTGAATGAAAATTTAATTTTATTCCCTAAAAGAATATTTATCCTTTCATGATTCTGTCTAACAAGATTGATCTAAAATGCATTGAAAATAAGTTGTTTAACGCCACTGATACCGTAATGCTATTAAAATTAAAGCGACTTCTAATCTCTCTGGATGGAATTTAATTTCAGTAAACAGTTTTAAATTAATTCGTGCTACCAACAGGGTTCTTATTCTTTTTAGGATCCAAAAGAGATAAACCGATAAGCGAGGAAAAGATGTTCACGCTTTATGGCCCCGTAAATCAACATTAAGTGATGGCGGAGTGATTTAGTCATCCAAGAAGAGGTGGCAAGGGGAATTGGAGTTATTTTCCATAGTGCAGGTTTATACTAGAAGCCTGGGAATAGTAGGATGGTTCCATTACAGTAATTTTTTCTTCAATAGCTCGTGATGGTCGTGAAAGAAAAAACGAGTTTTCCACAGTCGTAAAGTTTAGAGCTTTTATATACTGAGGATATTAAAACCGGAATACACCCAAATCATCTGCAGAGTTGACTCTAGTTATAAGACGGAGCAACTAAGAGAATTAAGAACTTCTATAGAAAATGGGGGTGAGGATAATAAATGAGTAAACATTATAAATGAGTTTTTTATTATTATTATTTTACAAAAAAAATGCGCCATTTTTCCAGGTACCAGGTTTTAAATTTAATAATAATAATAAATAATAGATATTAATATAGTTATTAAAATTGAATGAATAATTCAACGTGATTCTCTGTTAGCTGAATATTTTATATAGGAAAAAATAAAAGAAAGAATTATTATTAAAGAAAATTAAATAAAATCCATGAAAATTAGTATAATGAAAGTTAGAATATGTATTAATGAAGTGTGTGTGCGTGCATGTGTGTGTGTGTGCGTGCGTGCATGCTATTGAATAACTCTAGATTGTCGATCTAGACAGAATAATTCGTTTCCGTATTATTATTCTCAGTTTCCACATTATCGTTATAAATTTTTCAGATAATATTCAGAAAGATTATTATATATAATAATAGAAAATATATTAACAAAACATCAATTGCTTTTACAATATAAAGAACACTCTTAAATATCAGAAAATATTTTTAGTAAAGCATCCTCATTTCATTGAAATCATTCATTATTCTTGAAAATTCCTGCGACAGGTGTGAAATTGGCAAAACCTTTTATGATAATACGATTCAATGAATTCATCTTCCGTATATAGAGTTTTAAGTATTTGATATTTTTATAAGTCATGGAAAGCCTAGAATTCAATGAAATTACCTGTTGTTATCTTTTAAGCAATTATTTAAATTGCTTTCAGTCTGAAGGTCATTTAACATACCATAAAAGCGTCGCATTTGATTGTTTCTGAATAGCAACATAAAATTAATTGCTTATGCAGTAGCGGACGTAACACGTTGTTAAAAGCAGTCATTATCTGAGGTTCCCCATAGTGAGCAGTGACGTTTATTGACAAGAGAAAATTATTTTTCTAGACACACCCATTGCCTGTAAAGGACTTGTTCACTCCGTTTTGTATATGTTTCCGCCAGCTTGGCTCATTTACTGCGAGAAATGTAATATAATTCACTAATTCTATTAAACAAAGTTCTTTTGTTAGCGATGAATTAAATGAATCATGAAAGTAGATTTATTTTAGTAACATTTTAAGGAAATATGATTTAAAAATGTTTTTCATGAAATATATCAAAAAATGTGCTTATTATTCCTATGAGAATTGTCTATGATACTTATTTCAATCATGTGCAGGGTTTAAATAGTGTCTGCAATTGTAATCTAATTCTCCAATGTTAACTTTTGCTGTGAAATTAAATGGCGTTGTAGTTAATAAATTTGTCTCTAAAATGGTGAAATAATAGCTTCAATTAATGAAGACTGACAATTAAAGATTAAAATTCATTTATTCTTCCGATGAACACTTCTATTAATGATGACTGATAATTAAAGATTAATGTGATTAAATTATTGCAAAAAGGAAGAAATATGCAGCTACTACCGAGTGTAAAGCAAATTTTAAGAAAATGTCAATTTATCTTGAGACTTTGAGGTCCAACAAAGGGAAACAGACTCATCTTGCAGATGATAATGCTCACCACTGGAATTAATTAGAATTAAATGAGTGAGCCCTAAACATTTCTTCAATGCAGATTTGGAGAAGTCTTTTGATATATGTATATAACAAATGGACATTCGTTTAATTTGATTCGAATGATATTAAGCTAAAATTATAGTATTGTTACGGATCTTTCCGGGGTTCTTTTTCTGATTTGTTGGTCGATGAATAAAACAACCCTTTAGTAAAAAAAGACGACGACTTTTATTCAGCACGAAGACACTAATACAAGGTGACAAATATATAGCCTAGACGAACACAGGCAACACACAGCAGCACACTACAGCAAACAGTAACCCACAAGTATAAAAAAACAACAGCATACAAATCGGCCAGACAGAAATCAGCAGGGGGAAGGAATCTGCATAGCTTCACTCTATGGTCTCTCCAAATGTCTGTAATTCCTCGCTTCAGCTGTATCCAACTGCCGAATCACTACTACACGACTGGCAACTCCTCACACGACTCGATTCTGCTTCTACAATAAAACACCAGGACTCGGCACACAGCTCAATTCAGCAATCGCTTGAGCTCCACACAACACTTGCACTTCGCCAGACTGATACTGATCCAACTATTCCGCCGTTGCTTCGCTATCCACTCGACGACCCGATACATGACTCGTTTCACGACTCAATACTCGACTGAATGCAGCTTGAGACTGCCGACCTTTTATAATTCCCGGGACGCTTGTAGAGAAGGTTCTGGACCAATCAGGCATAACTCGGTTCCTATTGGCTCAATTTCTAAAATTCTGAAAGTTTCCAGTTATATCTATTTTGTCACTAAAGTCGCCAAATTCGTCACCAAGCTCTGAGATCACTGACACGGCACCCAATCAGCCCCCAACAGAGCTAATCGTAAAACGGTCTTTCAATGATTGAACTAATCATGCTGGGATGCAATATTACGTATTCGTAATAGTATGATAAAAAAAATTCGCTTCTTCAGAATGATTAGTTGCAAACCTTACCGTTTTGACCAGGGGAAAGATGAGTTATTTAAATAAGAATAAGAAATAAACAAATTGGCTTGAAATATGACTCGTATGTTTCACTCAATCACATTAAAAATACAGCGGCACCAAATATATTATCAAGAACTCCTTAAGACATATTGGAAAATTTGTTAAGAATGCTAGAGCAATTTTGTTTAAACTGAGTAAGAATTTTTCATTCTTCAAATAAAAATGTTGTGACAGTAATTAAAAAAACATAATTTCTAAGAATGCTCCTTTCAATTTATGAAATATATGAAAAACAACATTCTATTACGTTAAATTTATGGGAAAAGCTAAAATTTTAACTCTGTATTATTTAAATAGAATTTGAGCAATAGTCCATTAATGTCTATTAATAAGAAAAGAATATTTCTGTAAATGTGAATTCAAGCATGTGTCTGTTGGTGCTTTAAAGGCAATTTCTACAAGAAACAGAGAGAGAGTTGCCAAGTTTGAAACATAAATTCTTAAGAAGACAAGAATGAGAATTCGGAAAAATCCTTTTTTTTTAAAAAAATAGAATATTTGCTAACTGATAATTAAGTGAAACTTCATTATTGGTCTTATTATTACTAGTCTTTCCGCTGCAAGTGTTAAAAATGTCAATGCTTAAAAACAATTTGTAAATCATTTCAGAATTCAAAAATTTGTCTTTTTATGATATCAATTTAATAGTTGAGTAATTATTTTCTGAATTATTAATTTTTTAAAAAGAAATGGTTTTGCATGATTTTTAACAATTTAAATTGTTGCGCCTTCCGCTGTTAAAACCTAACGAATATTGTGATAACCATCTGCACAGTTTACATAAGAAATCAGAAAGTGAAATTACATTATTGCAAAAGTCAATGAACAATAAAAGAATGATTTCTCAGAAACTTAAATTTTTCACGGAACTAAGATATTATGGGATTTAACTTCTTTAGGAATATACATACTTAAAAATAATATGAAGAGGTATAAAGCCAGTTATATAACACGGCTTAAATGTCTACTATAATTTTAAGATCAATTATAAACATCAAGTAATTCTTAAGAGATTTAATTGAAATTGGACAGAGCAAATATTCCCAATGAACCAAATGGTCTTCAAATATGACTATTAAATTAATATTAGTAGTATAATATTGCCTTTACATTTCGATTTTAGCGGTGAAAAGAAAAAATGAGCAACACCAAGTATTCTGCTAGTTAGAGTATAATGCCTGGTATTTGATAATATTCTCACAGAAATTCCAAAATTAAACTACCATTAAATTGACGAAGAAGGAGGGAGGGAGGTATTCCCAAAACTTTCTTGTATAATCTTTAGTAAATACCCCTCCTATAAAATTTTATGCATTGGATAATGCCTAGAACAGCATTCATTAATGGTAGTTACGAAATATGGATCTTTAGCATGAATTTAGCCTTTTTACTGAATTCATCTGCAATCCTTTGTGATTTTCCTTAGCAATTAGTTATTGGCTTGCCTTTAATAATATCCGATATTCGATTTGTGTTTTTAAAGCATTTATCGCAATTGATTTAAGCAAAAATTTGAAACGAAGCTGCAATTGTAGTCACAATATCACACAGTAAATGTATATATACAAATCATTACGTTTTTGAGTCATCGCATTTACATACTTGCGAAAGTACAGTACCAACAGAAAGTTAGTCTTATCGTACTTGGCTCCAAATTTGATAAGTATTTGCAATTTTAAATGTTAAATCTGTGTACCAATTTTTTTCCTATCTACATCTCTCCGTTTTGTAGTTATAGTGTTAACTTATATTCGGACAGCCTTACAGATAGACTTCCTCCAAATATATCTCCCTTAAAATTTGATAGAAATCTACAAATTAGGTGTGAAAAATCATATACCAAATTTTATCCGTCTAGATCAAAGCGATTTGCCTCAGACAGACAGAGAAACACAATTCCAAAAATGTGTTTTCTAAACTCTGGGATATCTGAAACGTGGAGATTCGTCAAAATAACGAATTCGATTTTTTTTACGATTATAATACTATCTATATACTTCGTATTTAAGAAAATAAAAATTAAAAAATATTCTGTATCTTATGACAATCATAATTTAACATTTTAGCATATAGATCACATAGAAATGAAATTACATTCACTCGCACTTTTTCGAATATTGTTGTTATATGTGTTCAACATTAAAAGCTGTTTTCTGATCATACAATATTGTCAAGAACTCCTTTCTTCAACTCATCGTTAACTGAAGAGAATTCGAATAACTTCTTGCTAAACATTTTATTGTGCCTCAAACCTAACACGCCTCCCATACATCGAAAATCGTTTCCGATCCACCATCTATTCGAAACATTTCGAGTTTCACTCTATTGAGGTTACCCAGGAGGCATTGTTTAATGTACTTTATAGTTGAGTCCCAGATTCAAAACAGTTTCACTTACTGCAAATGATGGACTCTAAGCGAAAAATAAATATCTGAATGTCTGTAGGAAACAAATATTTATTCCATTCTTCTTTCCGTTTAACAATGACAGTTTTTCGGAACAGAAACCAGGTATAGAAATAAGCTGCAGAAGAATGAGATAATTCGGTTCTTCATATCAATGATTGAAATTGTTTCAGTTTACTTAAAATTAATTGATAAATCGTTTTATATGATTTTTTGTTAATATTTATTTAAACAAATCACCTCAAAATAAATAATAGCCTTATACCTACAGAGTGTTCTGAGAAAGACGGACGAATTTCAAAAATTACTAACAGAAAAAGGCCATCTATCGGTAATTTTTTGAACTGAAACAAAAAACAGTGGAATGGAAAATGTATGCCCTGTCACACATGAATTTGCTGCAAGATTTTATTTATTTATTTTTACTTTAATCGTTTTCATGTTACGCATTTTTGAAAGTCGTCAGTCTATTTCAGGACACCCTGTATTTTATTTCGGAGAAAAAGAGAAAGGAATACAATTTTCCTTAAAAGCGTTTGTTCTACTTAGAACAAAATGAATAATTCCTAGGCTTCTTAACACGGATAAGAAATAATAAAATAATGAGATAATCTTATTTTTATTTATTACTTCACAATGAAAGAATTACAGATTACACTAATTTATAATAATAACTAAAATTATAATATCATCAGGGCAATTTATAATAGCTCTAATCAAGTAAATGTAGATAAAAAGTAGAAAACTTTAAATCAATTCTGAAACCAACTAAGCAAATTTAAATCCCTTTTCATGGCTTTATAAGTCTTTCAGAGATAACTACTTAAACTCGGCGCTCTTCCTTTCTGTAATTATGATAATTTAAAGCTAATTTAGCATTGAGAATAAATAGTTTAAAAGAGATATTGTTGGGAAAATTCACAAAATACTGCAGAAGTTTACGTTGGCAATTTACATTTGGTCATTGAGATTAGGCAAATATTATGGCAACACCATTCCTTTTATGGGCCATTGTAACAAATTATTCATGCAACAAATGTATTGAATAGTGCATTGTGGCTCTTTACACTTGCATGAAAATAAGAGAAACATAATTAAATACGTAATAATGGTATTTAATTAATAACTTAAATTAAGCTAGTTAATTATGCTGTGTTCTCCTATCTCTCGATTTTAAAGATTAAACATTCTAAAATAACTAAGAAAACGTGATAAATCGAGATACAGAAATTCTAGAGATGCTATTGCCCTTTGGAATTTAAAAGATTTTGTTAATATTAAAACATGTCAATCAAATGATTTTTCAGTTAAATCGATTTTAAAAAAAACTTTATTTGCACCAATCCACCTTAAGCGATCAGCTAGTTTGCCAAGAATATTGACTGTATTTAATTTTAATGAAATCTGTTATGCATAACTTCCTCTTTCCCACGACAAAGTCGTGATAGTTTAAGTCTTACATCTAACATAATCTATTTTAATATACTATTAAAAAATGTTTAATTTTTTCATCTGAAATTTTAATAAATAACGTAATACATTATAAATATTGTGAACTTCCCGATAGATGGCGTCACTCATATAGAATCAAATTTTAATTGAAATCACTGTATAAAAATTCTGATAAAATTAAAAAAGACTATATTGCCATCGACAATACTTTGTGTATATTTTTCTCTCTCCACATTTTCTCTTCATGCATTTCATATATAGCAAAGTATAAATTAGTTAAATAAGTAAATTTATAACCAGAGGCTATCCTCATATCCATCGTTATGTCGACGTTGATCACCCATTAATATATGTTACTATAAATATTAGCATGATTATTAACGACGACTCTTATGTCTCAACTTGAATTAAATAAATGCTTTTTCATTAATTTCAAAAATAAATTTCAAAATATTTCAAGATTTATTTTACTAATTTTGTTTACATAAATAAGAAAAAATGCAACAATAAAACTGATGGTGATAATAATTATCATGTGCACCATTTTGTAAAGAAATGGTTCACTAATTTCAGCAATATGTTCGAATTTTGTCTTGGTGAAAAAGATACAATATACTCCTGATATACTTAATTATTAAGCTTTTTATATAATATATAATTTCCATGAATTAATTTTGTGCTTTACTATAGTTTTGAAATAAACAAACAAAATAATCATTATTTTGAAAACTGGGATTTTAATTTTGATCAAGCAAAAGGGCAAATTAAATTAATACAGTTGAAAGTAAGAAAATTATAAATAAATTACTTTGAAACATTTATTATGAATAAAAGTATCATTGGTAGGAAGTTAAAAATCATCAAATCAAAAAAGATTACGCCCCTTGTTATCAATTGTCCTTTGATTATCAATTTATATATTTATAACTGTATATTATTTATGAATAGAGAAACTCATTACAAAGTATAAAAAATTCATAAAAAGGTTTTAATTCATTTATAAACTCTATTTGTTTCGAGAATTAAGATACTATCCCATCTATTTCATCGTGAAAATCAATACTCGAAATTGGAACAGATCAGGATAAAATAAATTATTCAGGATTCTAATTTATCCATTCCGTCCATTCCTAGGTAGAAATTGATTGATTCCGGAAAACATTCCTTGTCTTCTCCGTTCCTTAAATCTATTTTACTTAACCGATAAAAGTTTTCATATTATGCGCACGTTGTTAAGCTACTATCCGAGGTTCATTCATTGTATGTTTTCAATATAATTTCCAAGTTCTTAAGCTAATTTTAAAATAAAAATTTTATTAAGAGATATTTCAATTTCTTTTGCAATTAATTTACTTTGCCGCTGAGTAAAAATTCTAGAATTAGTGCAAATTTTAATAACGAACTCAGAAATAAGGATTTCACAGCTCATTGTTTTAATTATATTGAAACTTTAACTTTCATATGTGAAAGAAGTTTTCAATTAATTTAAAGAACCCATCTAGATAAAAAAAATACGAGAAGCTGGAATTAATTAAAAAAAATACTTTATTTCATTCTCTTAGTTTTTAATATCGTTCCATCTAGCTTGCGCTCTTTAAAATAATACATTTAAATGTTGCTTTTTTCTCATTTTTGAATAAATAATAAGGGAGTGATGAACGAAATTTCACAGCAAACTGGCAAAGTAAAAAATTCGAATGCTTCTTAAACTGAATGTTTTATCAAGTTGAGTCTCCTTAAGAACTTGAAAGAATATTAGGAAACCAATAACTGTTCGATCTTAAAATCTATAAGAGTTATTTTGATTTTAAATTTAAATATAGGAATAAGTTCATTTTTAATAATATTAATCTATATTTCCTTTTAATTAACTTTTTAAAAATTTAACAGTAATAAATGTTTAAGAAGCTGAACCATACTCGTTTTCGTTTCTTTTACTTTTTTTTCTAGAAAAGATGCAAGTAGAAAGAGCCCATGGTAAGGATCACAAAATACTTCGGAGGACAAAGTAAATGATTCCATATTTAAATTATCAAAAAAAATACTAAATTTGTTTTTAATTTCCTTCGAAATTCCATTATATCAAGCGAGAACATTTTGTTTCCATATACATGTAGACAGTAAGTGCAGCAGATTGTTTTGATTAAAAAGTGAAAGAAACAGAATTAAATATAATTTAATGTCACACGAAAGTGTGTAAATTAAATTTGCGAAAAGGACTATCAACAATATATTAAGTTTTTGAATAGATGACATAATCGCTATATTATTTTCAATCAAAAGGTTTACCAAAATATCATATTAAATTAATAACTTTTTATTAATAATAATGAAAGTCTTCATAAATACTAATGACTTTTTCCATTTAAGATATACAAAAATAGTATTTTTAATTATAAATTATAAAAAGTTTTAAGTCTTATTCAGCTGACAAGGACAACACTTTATCAGTCAACCATCTCTCCATACTCCAGTAGCACAAAAATAAGAAAACAAAAAAATTCTGAAACATTGAAAGAGAATTTCATGGTTAACTGGAAAATTTAGTAGTTAATTAAAAGGAATTAGAAACGTTTGGATATTAAACGATTTTTTTTTTGTGATTTTCCTATTTATGAGCTTTCTTTATATGCACTTTATTTTGTTCATCATAAATTTTTTAAAATATAACATATTTTTACATGCATATTTTAATGCATTTCTTTTTTCTTGTGTGCTCACTAAACTTATTAATAATTGTGATATCTTCAGTATAGTTTTGAAATTCTTGAAAGTCCTGCGTGTTATTATATCTCTTATTGTTTCATTTAAGAAAAATTTATATGATCTTTTAATTCAAAATTATGAGAAACAGACGGCTAATTCAAAAAACAAGAATAAAACGAAAAAAATAAGTTTACTGAATTGCATAACACTCTACAGGCAGCAAAATATTGAATGAATGTGTCATTTTGAAATCATATGAGTTCATTGGCAATGAAATTCGTAATTTCAAACCTTTGGCAAAAGAACAAACGTGCTATTTAAGTCATCATTCCGTTCTTCATAGAGTATGAAGTGCACAGATAATTTAGCACTTTGGGATAAACTTTTATGAAGAGACAGAGCCACAAAGAAGGTTCAGAATCGCACAGCATCTCAGAGGAGAAAATGATTTCTTCATGCAATAGAGTATAATACCTAGGAAATGGCCCAAACCATTTCTTGAGTACTGATCTAGAACTATTTCTACTCAAATGCTTGGGTCTTTGATGATGGAAACTACTTAATAAATCCTTATCTCAGATCGCCTTATCGGAGGGACAAAAAAGAAGGATTTTTTTGACAAATGCTGCCAGATATGTTTGGAGATGAACATATTCCTCAATCATTGAATTGCTCATTGTTGTCTCAAATTAACGATGATTCTATTTATTTCACCATAAAAAGCCCACAACTAAATATTAATTTTTGATAGCATCGTATTGGACATGGTGGTCCATTTCATTGGACTTTTGACCGTGATTTGATTTCTTCTTGTAACTCCTTTTAAATCAAAAATATATAAGAGGCCTGATAATTTTTTTCAAAACATTGTGGTTCTCATCTATATAATTAAAAACTAGGTCCAAGATATGGCAGAAATGTTTTTAAATGTTGCGGATTTCATACAGTGCCAATTTCAATCAAGGCTGTGTAAGAACTTACGGTCGAAAATATGAAATCCTTTAGAAATATTTTCTTTTCCTCTTAATCTAAATCTCATGATTAAAATGTTTTGTAGTATTTACACATTGCTATTTGAGTTATTTGTTAGTTTGTTGAAGGCCTTTTAACTCGAATCTCTGTAATTTGGAAGAAATACATCATATGGAAAAAATTCTCCAGAATATCAGGGATTCCATGCAACGCCAGTTTCAAGTTATATAAGAGCTGTTCTATTTTCGAAAGCTTTCAGCAGCATTTGTGCTTTCTGCTAGTCTAAATCTCATGATTATAAAACTTTGTAACATTCCCAAATAGCTATTTATTGTACTTCGATATTCCTGACTAATATCTTCAGTAAAATTGGGAATTATACCGGTTATTTTTCTATCATGTAGTACAGGACTGTACTATTCAGAATTCAAATTTCCTTCATTTATTCACAATAGATAGAATATTTATCAGAATGGTGTCGTGGTATAAAGTATAGTTATATAACCTTAATATTTTTATAAACATTGTGAAATAGATTGTAGTATACTGGTAAATCTAAATCTCATGATTAAAATGTTTTGTGATATTTACACGAGGGATTAACGTAGCTAATCCCAACACTCAATCTTTTTATTATTCAAAACTGAGATAAAAACAAATATATATATTAAGAACTTTATAGGGCTTGAAAAGTTCTAAAAACTATTTGGCTCAAACCAAAAGAACATTCTAAAAGAAAAAAATTTAAAAAAATAAGAATAATTTTTAGGCAACTTACCGTCAGTAGGATTCGAAGAAAGTACCTTTTACTCTGTAGGAGGATACAAATGCTAAATAACTATGCTACTGCAACAAAAGAGTAAACAAATTTCGAAACAATATTATAAATCTTTTTGTATAATTATTAGTTTTTTTAGTGAGCTTTAGTTCTATTTGCAATTCTAACACACGAAAATAATTATTTTTCAATATTCAGTTTTTATAAGAAACACACAAAGGATTATAAATCTTCATCTTCTGAAAAATGTAAATATATTCTAACATTACTGATCTATATAAACAAAATATATTATAATGTTATTGCATTGTTGAATATTAAAATATTTCGAGGAATGCTTAAAATTTAAATGAAGTGAATTTTGGGGAATTAGGTTGCATTTATTCATGAGCCAAAATGCATTCAGAACGTTTTAAGATTACTTTCTTATTATTTAAATTATTTACATTAATTTCTTTTTTATTTTGTACACTAGTTGATTTTTTTTTCTTAAGAATATTTTACATTCAATATATTCAGCTTACTTCATCTCAAATTCAAGAAAAAGAGCGCTTTTATTAAATGAAAGTGCAGCCGAGAGATTTTGCACTTCATAAAAGTCATCAATAAAAAAAACTATCTTTTTTTATTCTCGCATAAAAAACCTTGAAAAAATTTACAAAAGGCTGTTTATTTATTGCAAAACCGAATATCAAAACACCACTTTTTCAAACCAATTTATAAAACATTTTCTTCATTCTAATGCAAATGTAAAAGGAAGATGCTACTTTATATAAGAGTTTATGCACCTAATTAAAGAAATTTCTTAAAAACTAACAAAAGAAATTCTTAAAAATGCTTCACATCAAAAACCTTAGCAAACACAACAGGAACATTATTTTCACGTGATTTTCTTCTTCATAACACTTGCTTTATTTGTGGCACAAAACTTCTGTTTCTTTTATCCTTGTTAAGAAGAAATTTGTGTTTCAAGATATGATTTGTGGACCTCAAGCTAACAAGGAAAAACCCTGAGCTTAACCGTTAAGCTGTTATAAAAATAAGGTAAGCTAGTGTGATCCTAATAAGCCCTGGATAAAAAGTGGACGTTCGTGTATTTTCTTTTAGATAAATTTTGTTTATCACCGCCTCAACGAATTATTAACAAAGTTATTTTGTCCATTTCCGATTTTTAAGATCACAATATAATAAATATCAAGAGTAATAAAATAAAGTTTAAAAGATTTTCTTTCGTTCTTACATTTAAAGGATTATTTTTTTATATATATTAACATCTAATGCTAGACAAGAAATTTTATGGAATTTCTAATAAATTTTTCTAGCATTCATTGCTAGATCATGCCATTTCTATGGAATTAATATTTAATTAAATTAATCCATTTATTGTTTAATAAGTTCTAAAAATATCAAAATAAAATATGTTTAACGAGAATATCCATATACATAGATTCAGAATTCGACAACATCAAAATGGAGGGAGAAAAGTTGTTTAATTTTATCATTACAAATATGAAATCAACCAAATGCAATCAGAAATGTTTGAAAATTAATAAAACTTCTGCAAATTTTAGTAGTTGCATACTTTTAAAATTATTCTGTTCACAAAGAAATTCTATTTTCTGCATTTTAAAATTACGTGGTTTTTAAAATTCTGTCTGAATTTAATTTATTTTGCTATCTTCTTAACTTTCATAGTGCTACGTTTTTCTTTTTTTTTTCTTTGTCAATTAACGATTCATTTCTTTTCCTGGGAAATGTAAGTTACTCTTCAAGACCAGCGTAAGATCACTTTCAACTTTTCAAAGTCCAGAATCAATCAAAATATAACTTAATTGGAAATTACCCAAGTTTTTATATCTTTCAAAAATATTTATACAAAAAAGTTACTTTCTCGTTATTTTAAAATTTAAAAAATGTCTTTCTAATAACTGGAATCTCATTTTCGTGAAATGCTTTCTCTGATTTTAATAATTATTTAATTTAATTTTATACACAATCTATAACAGTGATTTTATTATTTATTATGAAGAATTTCAAATCAACCTCACTACTCAAAACCCTATAATCGGATGCTTTTGTAAGTGAAAAAATTAAGATAAGCAATTATTTTCGTTTATTAGTTGTTTAAAATTTACTTCAACTTAGGGTTTTCATTTCCACTTTGATTTCATATTATATACACATTCTGAGTAGATAGATTCCAGTTAATTCATATTCTTTAGTCATTAGAAACAAGATGTAATTTTAAATAACTTTATTCCGTATTGATAATTTAATATCCAGGAAAGCCATTATTCCAAGAAAACAAAAAATTCCCGTCAAAAATGAAACGAAAGAATATTCTTCAGTTTCTGTGCTGAAATTTTCTCATGAATCTTGTATTTCTTTCTGCTTTGGTTCAGTTTTTTACTGCCGTAGATCTTGGATTTGAATTTTGATGTCAAAAATATTTATTTGTTACAGTTAGGTTTCTTTGTCAATTTATTCTAAATGCAGGCATTCTGAAATATTCAATAGAAATGTAAATGTGGATGGAATAGAGAGAAATTCAGGTTTTAAAATAGTGTG
This sequence comes from Argiope aurantia, assembly GCA_026543865.1. Classification (NCBI taxonomy): domain Eukaryota; kingdom Metazoa; phylum Arthropoda; class Arachnida; order Araneae; family Araneidae; genus Argiope; species Argiope aurantia. The sequence goes on along the minus strand of JAPMOR010012310.1, from coordinate 631,483 downwards.
TTTTTGAGGAAATATTGCTTGTAAGAACGTGTATAAAAAAAAGGCAAAAACACAAGGTACGTAAACAAGACATGTAAGTTTACATAAACCTTCATTTAAAATGATTCCAGGTTTCATAAAAGGTGCCCAAAAATGCAAAATTCACGGTTTGTTTAGTGTCAATGCATGTATTAGTATATTCTAATAATGTTCTTAGGCTTTTTGCTCAAAATTTCAGTAGCAAATAGTATTCCGTTCATTTTCGCCTAAATTTTTAATATGCATCCAAGAAGGGAAAAACTATGTATGTAAATTCAAGAGATTGAAAAACAAAATCTGCCATTTCCATTTAATGATGAACATTTATAGCATTAAGGCAACATCTACTTAATATAATGCTAACGATACTAGCAAGTAATAGAATAGAAATATCAGAAATTATTTACAAATTATAGGGAATAAACAGAAGAAAGGAGAGATATTTGTAAAACATTCCTTCTTCAAAAAATTTGAATAGTAAATCGTTAATTATAGATAGATAGAAAAGATTACAGAAAGATAGTTCTAGAAGGATACTGTACATGCGACTGGCAGATACAATGTGTAGTACTAGTATTTCCGTACCCTGCCAATCTCTTTCTAGACATTCAATTTCGTGCCACATGGATTTGCATAGGAGCAAGTTTTTGACGTTTTGTGTATTAAATACATCTTTAAGTGTGAGCATTGCATTATCAATCAAAAAATATTAAGTAACCAGAACAATTAAGGAAAATCAAAGGAGATGGAATTACAATTCTAAGCCCTATTACAAAAGAATTGATGGAATTAACCATATGTTAATATGTGCATACACGTAGACGGGTATGAAATGGTATGGCTAATTAAAAACACTCATTAACATCGTCAGTGATTTTCAGCTTAATTACTTCCCTACAAAGACGAAATAATTAAATATTCTTCTCCTACCTGTTCTCATAAAATATCGTTACTTGCCCAAATTTGACTTTACTTCCCTTCTAAATTTCCTTAGTACATGACATGATTTTTTAATTAGAATTGTGAATGTTTTTAAAGAGTATTAATGTATCAAATTGATCTTGAATCCCTTTAAATGTATTAAATTTCAAATTAAACTTTTATTTTTATTTTTATTAATTATTGCTCATTTATTATCAATTCAAAAGCAACTTTAATTGATACTATACTATTAAAATTTTAACAATATATAACTTGCATTTAGAACAAAAAAAGTTAAAGATTCATTAATTCTTATTTATATTTATATCTTACTATTTAATCCTTTTGAAAATAAGCTTCTGCATTTTTTTAAGTTGAAAACAGGTATTCATTAAGATTTAAATAAATCTAATGAAAATTATCTTTCTCAATAAAAAAAAATTGCAAGTAATTTACAAGAGTATGCGTGCAGTAACTACATAATTGTGAAAAAAATTCAAACATTTATCAGCGTAGCATCTGACATTCAGATACAAATTGACTTAAACTTCCAAATTTAATTATAATATAGTAGGAAACGAAAAATTAAACCATTTTTGAAGTAAATAATATTCATAAATACGATCAAAATACGCATATGCAGTTTTTACAACAAAAATTCTATTTTTTTTTTTTTTAAATACCCATATGCTGTTTTCCATTCTAACAAATTTTTTTGAAAGAGCAATATTCTAAACATACTTATATTTCTAATTTTAATTTGTATTTCTAATGCGAAATACTTAAATTTTTAATTGCAAGGTTAAATAGTTATACTTTTATATATTTGTCGACATTACTTCCAGAAAGCAATAAAACTGCAAGTACCCAACTAATGCAACGGTTTTTAACTGAATATAATTATGTGAATAGTTGATTTTTTATGCTTAATTTTTTGAATACTTCATTTTCCTTTGAATGTTTTTTTTTGTTCATTTGTAAATGCAGTGCATAATTTGTGTGCAGTTAAAAACGGAAGAGGACTTTTTAAGAATTTATTTCAATTTTAATGATGCTGTAGTAAAAAAAGTAACTTTTAAAAATAAATTTGAATTAAGTAGGAAAAAAACTGTAAGATAAAAAAAAAGAAAAATATTTGCGGAAACGCAAATATTTCCTCACGAATGTTTGCTTTTTAAGTAATTTTTTTTTCATCTTGAAGAATTTCTTGAACTGTGATTTATTTTTAGATAAAAAAAAGATAATTCAGAATTAATTAATTTATTGCGCATACAAATTTTTTCAAATTTTTAATTTAATGAAAAAAAGCGAATTTTGCTAACCATAATTTAAAAACAGAAAAGAAATGGATATTCGAAGTAAAACTATTAAAGATATGAAGTTGTGTTGAATTTGAGTTTTTATGCGAGATATAAAAAATCGAAGAACAAATGGATTACGGAAAACAAATTAGTAAGCAAGTTTTTTCGTATCATTTCTCGAAAGAATGCAAGCAGAAACATTTTTTAAGATCGGATCCTTTTGATGTCTTATGAAGAAAAGACATTATTTTTTTCCTTTAAAACTGCGTTTTATACTAACCTAAAGGATATATGTCTCAAAATGGAAATATGAGATGATGGTAAAACAAACATAAAGTTTTAAAAAATTCTTTAAATTAAATTTTAGATTCAGAAAGGACGTTTTAATTATAGTTTAATTTTTTTAACAAACTTTGGCCTTTTTTAATTATTATTGCCTTGAAAAGAAATAATATATATTTTTATTTATAATAAATTGAATGATATAAAATTTGAATTAAACATATAGTAAAGGCAATTATTTTTTCCTATTATAAAAGCATCATATATTATCTTTATTTTTATATTTAATAAAATATTGTAGGCTTATTTCACTTTTTAGATCATAAAAATTGTGTATAATTAAGTTTAAAGTAATAAGTTATTTAAGTAATAAAGTTTAAAAAGTAATTTAAGTAATGTAACATAATCTATCATAAAACATCCTTTTTTAAAATCTCGTTTTGATTTTCAATAAATAAGTGAATGAGCTAATTACTGCTCCATTGAATTCAACTTAGCACCTGTTATTTTCGTTTTTTTATATGAAATTCGAAACAAACTTTTTATATCAGATATTGAAACTACATCATCAATCTGAAAGTGAAAGAAGATCCAGATTGGTTTTGTCATATGCACTGCATAAAGGAAGTATAAGGACGTTCGTTTTTTGTTTTTTTTTTTGTAAATTTTTTTTTATATTTTTATCCTGTCTAATATATTCTTAAGCAGGTTTTATTTAAGAAGGTTTTCTTTATTTTAATGTAAAAATGAAATGGCTACCACTATTTATACTTAGAAAGACCAGAAAAATGATTCACAGTGTATAAAAAAAGTAAGACTTCCACTACAATTTTTTTTATTCCATAGAATATGCACGAGTAAAAAAATAAGTATAAACCTTGTAAACTGTTTTTTTTTCTGGAAAACGTATTTTGTTAAAAATTTTATTGATGCTTTAATTTTATAATGTCTAGAGGTTTATAATTAAATGATTTTCAAAAGGGTCAAATTGTTGCTTATAAAAATGAAGGTAAAGGTATTAGAGAGATTGCTCCTATACTGCACGTCATATCCAATACAGTTTCTAACTTTATTAAAAATCCAAACAGAAATGGAATAAGAAAGAAGACTGGTAGAGCTAAAAATGTTACTCCTCGTGATGAAGGAAAACTTGCTCATGAGCTTAAAAAGAGTAGTGAAAGTGTTGAAAAAGCTCGAAATCAAGCAGGACTTATTAATGTGTCTAAGAAAATAGTATACAACTATATCCAAAGGTCGAAAAGATTCGTCTTCAAAAAATGGAGACATCATCCATAGTGGAAAAAAACATATTAATAATCTTTTGTCTTGGGTTAAGGAAAACATGTCATGAATCACAGAATGGACTTCTGAGTTATTTTCGGATGAAAAATAGTTTAACTTATATGGTCCAGGCGGTTATCAATACTACTGGTATTGCCTGAAGAATGCAGAACAATATTATTCAACTTAAAAAATTGGGAGGAGGAAGTTTGATTATCTGGTTAGCATTTGGTTATGGAGGAAGAACATGTTAGGTCTTTCTCTATGGTAGGCAGAAGCATACAGACTACATTAATCGTCTAAATTCTGAGCTTCTTTCTTATGACTTCGAATTAGGAAGAGAATAGTGGATGTTTCAACAAAATGGAGCCTCTATCCACACCACCAATGGAGTGAAAAAATTGGTTCGCTGCATCATTACCATAGCCAGCTAAAAGCCCCGATCTGAATATAGTAGAAAATAACTTGCCAAAGCTTGTCCGTCGAGTATAGGCTGGTGGGAAGCAGTTTGAATCGCTCTCTGAGCTCCGACTGGCATTCAATACCTCACGGGATAAATAATTTTTGTCAAACTGAAATCCAATTTTTGTATGATTCACTTCCAAACAAAATATTCGAAGTCATAAAAGATAATGGAAATATTATTTATTCCGTACTAAAACCGCTTATATTTTGTTCTTTTTATAATTGCCCATCCACTTTTTTACACCGCTTCAAATGAAAGAAACCCTTTTTGTTATCTTTTTTACTATATTTTTGAATATCATGGTAATGATATTAATTTTTTTTGTTGAATAATCTAAAATATAAAAATAATTGCAGTAAAAAAAAAATTTAAAATCCTTATTTTTTTATAAATTTCAGTGTTTTTCTACTTTTTTACACAGTGTAAAACATCATTTCTAAATTGAAAAAATCCAAATATAATGTAATGCGAACTAGAAAATTTCTTTGTATTCAAATTAAAATACTTATTCTTTTTTCAAGATTATATAAACTTTCCAGTCTAATTATTTAGCTAATAACTAATTATTAGCCAATATCTAATTTCTGAATAATTAATTTTTTAACGTATATGTATGTTTCAATATTTTACATTAATCTGGACTGTTTGCATAGACGCTTTGATAAAGGTTGATCAATCTACAGACGGTGTTTGATCGAGGCGACCATTAATTGGTCTAAAATAATTGAACTGAAAGATTCAAATATGTATAAGCTTTGAAAGCAAAAGAGCAAACATTTTTTAGCTTAAAATAGGAATGTATCAAAAATACTAGATAGAAATAATAAAATAATAAAATCTAGAATAATAAAATTACTGTTATAGATTGTGTATAAAAATACTTTATTGAAAAAAGATCTTGAGAGACTATAGGTAAAATAAACCTTGAGAGAAAACATTTAAAAAAATTAGACGTATTTTTTTAATATTTTGTTTCTTAATTAAAATAATAATTAAATTAATATAAAATTTTGTTTTTTACATTATTTCTAACATTTCTTTTTTCGATTGAAAACATTTGGCTATATCTAATGATTTAAAATTTAACTATTAGGCCAGGATTATAATAGATATCTTGTTCTACTTTTTCTAAATTTTATTAAACGTTTCAAGCATGTAACTATGAAGCTCTGCAACTGATTTTTCATTCATTTTCTGATATATCAGAATTTTAAAATTTTATACATTTTTTGTATATTCTTAAATAACAGTAAACTATTCTGATATTTTCAAAATTTTACTATCAAGTATTCGTTTTATTTAATTACTTTTTCATTTTATTAGAAAGATGTTATCTGGTAAGGAATTTGAAAAAGAAAAAAAAGCCTTATGGCAAGAATTTATAATATTTATGATTATAAACTGCGTAATACATCAAACAATAAAATATTGAAAATAAGAAAAACTAAAATACTTTTTAAAATGTGTTTGTAACGACGCATTCAATATAATTTCATTACACTAATGAAGAAACATTCTTAAAAGTGTCTTTGTTTTGTTTTCCGTTCAGTAAAACCTAATCGAATTTAAAACAAGAAGCATTGAACTATTTAATTAATTAATCGCAAATATGAACTTCCAAAATAAGAAAAGTGGTGTTCTCCATTCATTATCAGAAACATTTTTTATACAATACAAATTAATATGTTCTAAGAAACCTTTCAGCTAATGAATTAATTAAAATCTAGAGAGATAAAATATTTGAATGGAATTGTATTCTTAAACAATGTCACTAACATTAATTAAATAATTGATTGTTATTGTGTTTTTGAACAAAGTAATTTCATAATGATTCCAAAGTTTTCAAGTATTAAAAAATTTGAGTGATATCTTAAAATAAGAGATCAAAAGTGAAGCAACAGTTTTTTTTATTATTTTTAAAATCGTCTTATTTATATGTTAAAGTATTTCCTCATATGGAAAAAATATGTTATTTATCTATATATTGCAATAAATTGAATAAATAAATTTAAGAAACGATTGTAAATAATTCGATAATGAAGATGGATTAAAAGAATTTCAAAGCAAAAGAGTTTTATGTTATGTATTGTATTCATTAAAGATGGTGGTTGAATGAAGAATAATTTTTTTTTTAAAAAAATGAGTCTGCAAGATCAATTTTTTTGTTTTAAAGCAATCATTATCCATATATTTAAAATAATTCAAAAAATCAAAAAACTATACAAACTACCTTAATCATAATATTGATTTCACCAACTTTTATCTTATTTGAAAGTCTGTGATGTTTAGATATGTCGTCAATGGTCACTCTATTTAATTCTCCAATTAAGCTTTCCAAATCCACCAAATTTCACCATTTAATTTTGCTACCGTGTATAACTAACCCAAATGATGTATTATGAAGGTTAAAAATAGGATAAGAGTTTGCTCATCAAAGTTTGGTGGTATTACTAATAAGACTTTTAATATCTTAAGATAACAGCTTAATGCCGCAATATGCTAGTTACTTCTAAATTTTCAATTAAGAAATTTCAAAATGCTTTTATATTTTAATATATCTATTTAAACATTTGAAAATAATTGGTTTATTTTTTTACTAAGATTTTAATAAATAAAAAGTGCAAAATCATAATGTCATAAAATTTTTATCAATGTATGCAATTAACATACATAAATAAGAGCACGTGAAAAAGAAATATCACGATTTGAATAATTAAAGATAAGGATATTTATTCACTGATAATGCCTTTAAAACAAATTATATTTATCATTCAGCTAATCGTATAGCTTCTAGCGAAGAAAAAATGATGTTTATAATGAGACTAATTTTAAAAAAATTTCATCAAAATAAAAGAAAGTATGCATTGATTGTTGCCAGATGCATTGTTCATAAAACCAAACATTTTGGGAATGATTTTAGATCTGGAAATAGTTTTTATTCAGCTAACGTTTTCGCAATTATCTGTAGAGTGGAAGGGGAGAAATTTCTAATTTTAATGCTAAATAATTTTGAAAATGTCTTCAATATTTCTTGATAAATATAAATAAAAGAAAAAGCATTAAGAAGTGAGCAATCCTATTATTTTTTTTCTGTTTAGCTAAAGTACGAATTTACATAAATTGTTTATAGAAAGAGCATCGAAACATCTCCTTTTAACTTTTTCTTATATGAAGTATATGATGAGAAAATACCGTAACCGTCAAAAAACTCGAGCTCGAGATTTTGAAGAATCTCCTCTTTTCAGATCGACCTAAGGTCAAAAAGCACATTTTTGGAATAATGTCTATCTGTAAACATAATGACTCAAAAACTCTGTGAACTAGCCGAATCAAAATTGGTGCAAAATGTTCACACCAAATTTGTAGATTTCTATTAAATTTTGGACGGAAACCACTCAGAGAAAGTTTATCTGTCTGGCTTTCCAACAATAAGTTAGCACTATAACTACGACAGTTAAATGGATTAATTTTCTATACATATTTAATATCTAAATTTTTGAGATATATCAAATTTGGAAACCAAAATCTAAAATTTCACCTCTGTTGGTTTGTTCTTTCAAAAGCATATAAATGTGGTAACTCAAAAATGTAATAATTTAAATATATGAAATTTCGTATGTGATTTATTACATTGCAATTATAATTCTACATCAAATTTTAATTTTGAACCATCGTAAAAAGACGTCCAAACTGCATATACGTTTTTCTGTTGTTTGTGTACAAACCGCATTCCAGCGATTAATAGCCAAAGATCGCACTCTAACAAGTTCTAATTACTATCTTTAAAACTATTGTTCGCCAATGGTATACGGTTAAAAATGCACATATACATTCCTTAGAGGGTGTATAATGAAATTTCAGGGTAGCCACTCTCGCTGGTTTGAAACAAAGTCAGAGACAACGTACTTTATACATCAAATTTTCACACCGTATCAATATGAGAATATGTAATTCTAAAAATTAGATTTAAATTAAATAAGAACTAAAAGGACTTTAGTAAGGGAGGGATAATAAGTTTATTAAAAAATATATATTTTTATTAATAGGGTTTGCACTTCCCTTTGCTTGAAACCTACATTTTATATACAGAAAAATGGATGCATATAAATTATGTCAAACATTTAAATGAATATGATACTTCTCTTCCAGCCTAGCAGTTTCTGATTCCGGAAGAGAGACTGGAGGGCATATTCGGTCACGAAATTGGGAATCCAAATATGAAGGCAAATACATTGGGAAACTGGGATATATATCGGAAAAGGGAAAGGTTTATCTACTTCACTCTCATGCTTTTCCTGCCGTATTTGAAGGCCCCAAGCAGATAGACAGGAATATCCGAGCCATGACCAGACCTTCAATCTTCATTGATTTAAGTCTTGAAATAATTAATTGCGGCTTTAATAGTGGAAACAAGGAAAGATTTATAAAAACTTGACATAATCATAAAAAATAACTTTTGAAATAGATATAAATTAATTTTAGCTTTTTTGTCTTTATAATTCATTAATATAAATTAATGGAATATTGAAATGAATTTTTCTTCTCAATTTTACTATCAGACAGCGTATCTGGCATGGAATCAAAATTTAATTAACCGTTTGAAGGATAATTAAGTTCCGAAAATATTCAGCAACACACAACTATTCAAACTGTAGTGCAGGGTTGTGATAAAGTAGATCCCTGATTACAAAAGAAATATTATGAAAGAATCAATAAATATAATACTGTAATTTTTTTTTTACTGTGAATCTGAAATTTTGATTCCAAAGTTTGAATAGTTTTAGTTCAAGACAGAGCGGAACTTATCCTTTCGAATGTTATCAAAAAGGTGTCAGTGGAGAAAAAAAAAGTACAATGTGTTCGTTGGTTCCATGAATTCAAATCTACCATTACTGTTCTGTACCAATTTTGAGCTTACCTAAAGGATAGGGCATTTGCAACGCCAGTTGAAGATATTGATGCTCTAAAAGTCTGAACCAAAAATATTATGTCTAGTATGAAAGACGGAATATTAGACAATACTTGATGAAAACTGGAATATCTCTTTGGCATTCTTCGAGCAATTAAAATTGTTGGTGTTAAAATTTACTAATGTAAGCGGTTTTCTTAAAAACTTTATAATCACTTTCACAATATATCAAAATAACCATTTGTCAAATTATAATATTTTTACAGCAATTTTTGGAAATTAAGGAAAGATTTTGCGACCACCCTGTACATCAAGAAATGTATTAAAAATTGGTTCTAGAATCTCATTTTGAAAAATATTTTTAAAAATAAGAAAAATGTAAATAATTAATAATAATTTCCCGAGAACAATATTTTTTATCTTTTCATACAAAATAACAAGAAGGCAAAAACAGTATCAAATTAACGTAAACCATAACAAAAAGGATCATATCCCTGTACAAAAACCAGCAAAAGGCAATAAGAAGTAAACACTACTGTGGCATATAGCTTGACCTTCACAAGCCCGCAGGTCTTAAAGCGATTTAATTCTGATTCAATAGACCATATTATTAGATTCCATGGATATGGGACCCTATCTTCAGGACAGAGCATAGCTGGTGTCCAATGGCAGCATTGTGTGTTGTCACTAGCGGTTTACAAATTATCACTCTTCCATAAATGTTTGTAGAATCCAATTCCATTTCGGAAGTTGACGCTGAAATAGATCTTGGAGATGGCTGACATTTCGAACTATTTTGGAGTAGCAAATACACGTCATACACAACGACTACTTGTTTCGACACCCATCTCTTTTATCTGCCTCCGCTAATAAATCATCTTAGTACCTATAGTCTATGTTATAATAAGAATTGATACAAAGTTTCAGGAATCTATAAACATTTCATTATCGTCATCGTACTTCAAAATTCATTCTTCTTTGAATGCCTTTTAGATCTGGCAATACAGATTAACTCAACGTGTGATGAGTTCATATAACATGTTGTTTGACAGATACTGAGAGAATGATACCTTCTCTTTCACTATATATAATTGTCAGACTCCATTACCAATCCATTTAAGAAATAATGTCCGTATTATACAAACTTACTAAAGTCCAGATTAACCAATTTGCCCATTCAGAGCTATGCCACCAAATGAAGGATGATTTTTTTCCGGAAGGTGGGGCAGAAAAAAATAATATAAAGTGAGCTCATTTTTTAATATCATTTTAAAGGGTATATAAAAAACAATTTACTATGGTCTTAAGTCATAATAAAAACCTTCTAATTCTAGATAATTAGCAAAGATAATAATAAGCAATAGTATAAGACAACTTTTAAACTAATATTTCAAGATTTTCTGATTTTCAAGCGATTTTGGACGTACGAAACCTTAAAGAAGACTTATGCAAGGCAAAAAAAAACATGTGCAAGGCAACTCAAATTTATATCTCAGTTTGAAGTTTAAAATTACTCTGCTGATGAAACAAAATATCAAGTGATGTTTTAAAAAAATTTATTGAATTATATCACAACAAATATTCCCATTGAACCTGCTGGTCGGGAAAGACGGCTAGAATATATACAAAATAAACAGAACAAATACAAATCTATTAAGACTTTAATGTTTATAACAATTTGAACCTTAATATACTTTTCTAGGGGATGATATTTCTATGAGATGATAGTAGAGTAAGCAATATCTCCGATGAATTAACTGCTTACCAAAGGCTATTAGTTTTTAACAAAAAAGAAGATTTATAATAAATATCTTTATTTCTTCAGCAAATATTCAAATGTTGTGTTTCTGCCATTAAGATGTAATTAGAGCAATTCTATCTTGCATCAAATATTTCTACTTTAAAATATAACTATTTTTGAAATGTCTCAAAATAATAAATAAATTTGTTTTGAAAAGTTAATTTTCTTCAAAATAGAGCAATTAATCATAATTGTAAAAGGTTTTGTTCGACAGCGACAATTAATAACCATGATTAGTCTCTTTTTCAATAACGGTGTCAGAGACTGGAATGTATAATGAAATTCCCAAAAGAGACAGCATTAACATCGCAAATTGTCATTTCATATTAAACTCGCAAAGACTCAAAAATTCTACATTCGTAATTAAATCTTTGCACAAAGTTCTTCATTCATGTTTAAATATTAGTTCATTTATTCTTAAAAATGCAAAATTTAAGTTGTTTAAATATTTATGAGAAATTTATATATTTGCTCAGTTTTTATTCCAATTTATTTTATTAAATGTAGTACCTTAAAAAGAAATGTATATGGATTAGAAAAAATATCTTGATAATTTTTCATGTTTGATATATACTCTCTTCATTTGGATTTGAAAAAATAATTAAAGTTATTGTAAATAAATATAAAAGCAATGATTTTGCTTCTATACTTATAACATGTGTGTAAATTTTCTTCTTCAGTATACACTTTGGAATGTTTCTCTGTCAATTATTTATAACTAGTGTTATTAAATTAAAGTACAACATCATAGCGTAACAAATTCGTAGCAAAATTAAAAAGTAGATAAATTTGGCACACAGGTTCAATATTTAAAATATAGATATTGTCAAAAAGGTAACCTAGTTGAATGGTCAAAATCTGTCAAACGGCGGACCCTCTGTCGATCTGTACTTTTGCATGCATGTAAGTCAATAACTCATAAATGCAGTGATTTAAATCAATGATAATTATCTTATAAATCTGTAATTTTGAATCAAAATTTGGTGTCAAAAAACGAACTTCCAAAACTCCAATTCTTAAGATATTGTAGAGATGAAAGATCTACACCTAAGATATGCATTTCGCAACTTTTTTTTCGCCTATGTCATGCAAGGAATCAGCAGATTTACTTAAGGTCCACAATTTTATCCAGAGGAAGAGGGATAAAACCTGTACTGGGAAGTATGCGAGAAAGTTACGGAAAGACCACTCCCGCTGATTCAGATGTGCATTCAAAATGGAAGGATATTTTGAAATGAATTTTCTGTTCATTAAAAAAATTGAAACAAGAACAAGATATAATTTATTTGACAATTTCTTTCATTTATCATTCAGACTTATAGAAGCCAAAGTTTTTCTAAAATAATTAAGAAAAAATGTCAAAATGTACTTATTAAATTATGTAAATAGTCTCATTTGTTGATAGTTTTTTTCCCTTTGAATTATAAAATAAACGATGTGGCTTAAATTTTCTTACGGTTTTTCTTAAATATGTGCCAATGATTTATTAATGATAAGCATTTCTAAAAGTTTAAAGGAAATTCCCAATTTTTAACCTGAGCTTTACATAACAAATTCAAAAAAGAGATGCCAAATTCCAGCATCGGCAATACTTTACTTTAATACCTTCATCTTCAGAACGAAATTCCAAACTGCATTATCCGCTTAAAAGACTTTTTTTTTATTTGCTAGGGCAGTTAACTATAAAAAAAACTATTTTTTTCTTTCACCTAAATGCATTCTTCGAATATCGGAGAACTAGCAAGAACGAGTTTCGCATATGGTCAATTATTCTATCTGACGTTAAGGGTTTTTTTTTAAATGGAAAATCGTGCCAAAAGTTCCTTTTTCGTTGAATATAATATTTTTTTTTATGATTATTTAAAATGACTGTTCTTCTTTCTTTGATACAGGAATTTTCATTATGCATTGGCGTCGAAACGTTTTTAAAGAAAAGAACTGAGGAATGCGGCATTTATTAAAAAAAAAGAATTATCATGAAAAAATTATAATAAAATACATCTTACTTAATTCGAGTGATAAGGTGTTTTTAAAATAGGTTCTAATACTGTTTGAAGTAATTGAGTTAGCCTCCAGTTCTATCAATTGTTTATATATCATATTAAAATTATTCATATATTCATATCAAGCATTTTTATTAAGCTTCATATAGTTCTATTTTAAATGCTAATATACTTACACAGTAAACTTAAAACATTCTAATTTGTTAGTTATACCTACAAAGTGGCGAATCTATATATTTCCCTTTTTGGAAAATTTCTTAGAAAGGAAGACAACAGTCAGCGGAAAGCATATTTCATATAAACTTTCATATGAAATATATATTAACAAAATTGGTGCAGTACTTGTAGCTGGGGGAAAGGGATTCTGTCAAGGTGTTTTCTCTGTAGAAAAATTTGCAGTGAGGTATGAGTTTCGAGATTACACTCAAAAATTAGAAGTGGTGGTGGACAGGCTATTATTGATGCTTTATATAGAAGGCATGAATTTATAACTGAAGTAAAATATGGGAAAATCAGTAAAGTGTTTGTGGTTGGGTGACTTTGGGAGAAAGATTTTTTCCCAGTAAAAAAAATGTGCCGTCAAGAAGGGAATTTGACATTTATTTCAAAAATAAAAGGTAGTTGAGGACAGCTGGCTATTGAATGAGTATATTGATCATGAACTTTTTTTTATTTAAAATAAAAATTCGCTAGATTAGGCAAGTGTTTGGGGCTAATGGGTCTTTAATTTTGCAATTTTGTTAAATATATAGGGAAGTTGTTTGTACTTAGGTTTTCGTCTAAATGTTTATTGCTTAAGTCTTGTTTATATACTTTATTATTCAATCAAATACCATAGTTTTAATTTTATTTTCGTTCATTGATTTAAGTTCTTAAGAATTTCTTAGGTAGAAAAGTATTATGTATCACTATGAACAAAATAAAACTCACTTTTGCATCTTAGGAAAAATTTATCGCTTAAAATTGTTCTATCTTTCTTTTTTAACTGGAAGGTCTGATTGTGCTTGTGTGCATCGCATTATATACAGCACTGAGGAAGAAAATTTTAAAATTGTTTCTAAAATTAGGAGACATAACTGCGTTGATTATGTCTGTCAGCTGGAGAGTTCTTGTTTCGAAATACGATATTTCCGGAGAACAACATTTAAATATCCTCGATAACTTTAAATCCCTTCGGTGTTGCTTGGGAGTTTGGAAAGGAGGCTCAAGTAACTTCCTCGACATCTGTAATAGATCTCGTAATTTTTAACAAATTATGAGATCTATTTCAGCATAACTATAGTGCCGCTTCTAAATTAGAGCAAAACTAAAGCAGTCATGAGTACCAATAGAAGGACATGCATTCTATTTAATTGGTTTCAAACACATGTATTTTCAGAGAAAATCTCTGCCAGAAGTTAAACAAATAATCTTCCCAAATAACTCCTAACTTTTGAATGAAACTAAGTGTTTTATTTTCTAATGAACATATCATATAAACATTTAAACAGGGTTTTAATTCAAGATTTTAATCAATGACATTCACTTTACAGATGAAAGATTCGTACTACTTTTAGTAAATTAACCCATAAAATCTCAAATTGGGAGTGATCTGCGATATGTGTTCTATGCCTGCTCTATAGAATTAAGTGAAATATAATAATTAATCCCTAATCTCTCAAAGTAAAGTTTGTTCTCTGATGTTCGTTTGTTGCAGATAAATGTTAACGAAAATGTTTCCCTAATAAATCAATATTATAATCACCAGAGGAGTTGTTAAATTTGCGTTTTATTAACAGACAAATCGCTTGAGATGAGGTTTTCATTCCCTTTTTGTGTTGGTAATTTTCAGATGAAACACGGAGTTTTCACTCAAAAGTTAATCTGAAAATTATGAATAAAGGTAGAATTAAAAGATAATTTCAAATCATTAGTATATCAAATTAGGTCTGATTATTAATGTTTCGTTATTATGATATATTCAATATATTTGACTCCTACAACCTAGCACAAGAAAAATTTGAACATCATAAATAATATAAATTTAATTTACGTGAAATACGTGATTACGTGAAATAAATAAATATTCCGAGATCAAGGAAACTTGGTTGCATTTCATATAAATTAAATTATTGAGTGCATTTTACAAAAAATCCTTCATTCATTACACATTAAATTCCTTATTTTATTTTTTTTATTTATTCTTTCTAGCAAGTTAGAAGGCGAATTTACTGAAAGTAGTTATCAATCAGTATAATTACTACCTGAGAAATTTTCACTAAAACTTCTATTTTTTCTCGTATGCAATATGAAAAATATTTATATCATCATCAAATAATTCGACATCTCAATTTTAAAAAATTTCCTAATAAAGCTTAAAAAATGAATCATATCTGTACGTTTATTTCATTGTCCATTTGTATGAATGAAAACAACTAGTCTGGATTGAACTAGCTGGATTGATGAGATTTGACATGTTATTTATCCCAGAATCTTAAATCCTTGTTTAATAGCACTCTGATATGAAACTAAAATGAAATATTTTATTTGTATTAATATATTTTTAATGCACTTGTTGAAGCTTACTTCAATAAAATATCTTGAGAAATAAAAATCAAAGTGAAAATACTTCATTCCAGTGTTAATTTTTTGAATAATTTTAGCATATTTTTTTTTATATTACAGGAAAATATATGATTTCAAAGCCGATAAACTCAATAATTTTAAGAAGAAGAGATCAACGACATTTCACAGAAAATTATACAATAATTGCTAAAATAACAAACTCTTATTTTTCTACAGCATGATGAAAAAATGATGAACTAGTATATTATCGGTTTATTGAAACCTAAATAATAAAAATAAATCTTCTACACGCTCTTCAAGGCAGACCATTAGACCTAAGGTTAACAAATTTGGCACGTTTTTATTACATGGGTCGTAAGCACATTCTAAAAAAAGCTTTCTAAATTTTAATTGCATTTTTAATTATAAGTGAATAAAGTATTTAACGTTTTCCCCAACAGTTTCGAAGCATACCGTTGCACAAAAATTATTTTTGCATCACTTCAAAAAAAAATTATTTTTAAATTAAAAAAAAATATGACAATGTTTTATATCCTTGCAATTTGTTTTTATTTAATTTTTACATCAATGCATTTAATTATTTTAGTTATGACAATTCAACACACTCGTTTCAATAACATTGAGTGTAGATTTTACTTGAATGTTATCAAAACTGAATTAAATTTTTAAAAAGAAATTTAAAAAAGACGAATCAAATTTAAAGCATCATCAATTTTTTGACTATAGGTTCGATTGTTGCTATCAGTGTCACCATTATGATTAGTAAATATCATTATTCATGCATAACTCCTGGGTTCAAACATATATTTTATAAATTTTATTTCATCAAATGGTATGCTTGATGTGTATACATATTCACACATTTCATTTCTCAGTTCTGATTAACCCGTTACATTTCGGACTTGACAGTAAAGCTGATAAAAGAATTTGTCACAATCTGCCTTCTGGCCCAAAGATGTCTTAACGAGAACCCAGATAAAAATTCTTTAAATTTTGACACATTCTTAGTTTTTCTTTTAAAAAAATGACTTTCATGACTTTCAGTTTTTACTATAAATATCTCAGGCACCTTAATAATGCTTTTTCATTTAACTTATCATTTTATTTCAAAGCTAAGTACCGTACATTACAATTTCTTCAATAAATTAGCTTTCTTTCAATAACGTTTTTATTTTCAATGAAAAATTTACTTGGCACATATTTTTATTTGTATGTTTGTCAAATTTATTATCTAGTTGCTTTACATCGAATTCACGACATTTTCCAAGAAACATTTTAATCTCAAACCAAATCCTACGATATTTTAACAATTATAATCATCTTTCAACTTCTATAAAAACATTATTGGCAATTCAACTTATCTTATAAAAGAATAATTCGGCTTATCTAACAGTCCAAGTGACAGCTAGACGGAACAAGTTGATAACTATGGATTTATTTAAGTAACGTATAGAATCAGATTGCCCAATATACGGCCTGCAATAGAATAAATATACTTCTATATACCAATAAAGAGCATTACATCTCTTATTCAGAAAAAAAAGCTATTTTTTCCAATAAATAAATATGGTTGGCTGATACTTTGATATGAAACTCCTATAACGATTTCTTCATATAAATGTTTGCGTCTTAGAAAATTTTGGTCTTCTTTTATGAAGAAAATGCTTTGAAAAATGAAAAGAAAATGCGAAAGAATTGCTGGAAACAAACCAACACTTATTTATTGGCCGAAAAGTGCGATGTCTTGTTTCGAAACTGCCATTTTGTAATTCGGCTGTTGATCAGTAAATTTGTTTGTTGCGCAAACATACATAAAGCGTTGTCTTATTTTCTTTGCATTTCAATATGAATGCCCCTTGAATAATAATATGAATACCCCTTTGTATATGTGTAAGGACTTTCATTTTTTTTATTAATTTCGTTTTAAGATGATTATTGCCGTATTAATGATTTCTATGGATAAAGAGTTTGGAGCCATTAAAACATTTGAAAATTTTACTAAAGGTGAGATATTTAATTAAAATTCTGTTGACACTGAGGAAAGCAGACATTAAATTGTAATTCTATCAATAATGATTAAGCAAATGCTTAGGTAAAAAATTCGCTTTTGCATACAGGTTTTTTTTCCCCTTCAAGTGTACGGTTCACAAAACCACTCAAAAATATTTAAATAAGAAACCATCTAGCAAATAATTTTATTTTAAAAGACTCAAAACGATAGGTATTTATGAAATCATCCTATTATGTTAATTTTAATATCAATAAACGCTATTATGTTAATTTTACTAAATAAGTAAAATGAAATTGAATAAATTTTTTCTTTATTTCAGAGATGTGTAAAAATATAAAGAATATAAAAAATATGTAAGTCTCTCTCACTCTCACTCTCTCTCTCTCTGTCTCTCTCTCTCTTTTACAAAAAACATTTAAATAGTAAAAAATGAATTAGCTTTATAAAATATCATCTTGGCCCATTCTAGTATAACTCGGGGCAACTTTTATATTGTTCTTTCCAGTAGTGATTATAATTCTAATTAAAATAGATTATTTTAATTTAAACTGTAAAAATAATTCAACTTTTGTTACTTTATAGATTTTACTTTATAGTCATATTTAAATAACTGACATATTGCACATGAAATTCTCTAAAAGTTACATAAAGGTGGAAATATAAACATCTTTCAGAGTCCTTTTCGTATTCTTATTGACGACGTTCATTTACATTAAGAGGCAAAACATCGCAAGTTTCAGAGCAAACGAATGAATGTGTAAAAGCCAAAGAATGTTTATGAATCTTTGACAAGGTTTACTCTGAAAAAAAATAAAACTTTAATTTTCGGAAACTGTTTTCAACAACTTTCCTCGTCGATTTAGCTTCTAGATTATGTGTATATCAAAATAAATTGAACCATAAGAAAGAGAAAAATCCCAAGATTTCAATGATCAATAACTTCTTTGAAAAGCTGGACATGACAAGATACAATTTCTAAAGATAAGTAAAAGGAAAATGGCAACATTTCATTTCAAAATTGCTTTGTTTGAAATAATTGTTTAATTTATTTTTCAGAAAACAAAACGGAATACATATATATTATTTATGCACGATAAAAGTGGCCCCATTTGCACTATTAAAGTATGGTTCATTATCTTTTCCTAACTGGAGCAGAAGAAAATGGGTATTGTTCAGACACATGTAATGTATCTTATTCCATGTGTAAATGTCATTTCTAGCAGCCATATTTGTGTCTTCAACAGCACTCTTCCTTGTTTTTACTTTTGGGGGGAGGGATGAATATTACTCATAGTTATCTAATTTTCTTAGAAAATTTAATAGATAGAAATCTAATCAAAAGATTGCTTTTTGAAGTGTTCAGACATTTTCGCTTTAAAAACAAAAAAAGAGAATCCGATTTCCATAGAAAAAAAACAAAAAAATTAATATAAGTAAATTTCAAATTACTCCTTTTTCTCTCAATTCATAATGTTAAATATTTCATAGTTTTATTTTCCAGGAAATAATAAGGAATATATTAGTTATTATAGTTCCGTCTTAAAATACAAATCATGTATCAATCATTCACTAAAACAGACATTTCATCATTCAATTCAATCTGAGATCTTTTATTATTACTTTTTACATTGAAAATAAAATGAAAAAAAAATGTTTCACCAATTTGAATTAATGATTTAACTTTTCGTTTTAAAAACATTTAAAATGGTGCAACTGATTAATTTTTGTTCAATGGCCTTTCTAGGTTAAAAAGATTTAACTTTTTGTATATTTAAGCTGGAACTCTCTTATATCATTATATTTTAAAAAACAAACTCTTTAGACAAGTAACAAACATTCCTTCAATTTTTCATATTTCTTTTATTCATGAATAGCACTGCATACAAAATAATGTTACAGGGGATTTTTTTAATCTATTATTGCTCTTTACGGCCTTCACGTTTTCCTATTTCAAGTATTCCAAATTTGTAAAATCCATAAATTTGAGGAATACAAATACATAGTAAAATATAACTATTCTTAGAAATATCAAAAAAGATTCTGATTGATTCTCAGATTCAAAAAATCTAAAGAACTATATCTTTGGAATCTTTCCAAGCCTTTGTTTGCCTCCATTCTTTAAAGTGCCATATCTGTCATGTCAAAACTGATTATATTAGAAAGACTATTGAACTGCTCCGAATATTGGTTTTGTTATCTTTTCACGATTTTCAATACTGAGTTTCTTTTCAATAAGGAGTAAAGCCACACAATGGAAATGGCATTGGATAACATGGAAACCAATTTAAAGAGGAATGTAAAACTCCTTATAGCACTCAGTTTGACAGAACATCGTATATTAACTGCTCAAATAAAGGCAGTATATATTCTTGACGTAAGATATCTACACAGAAATTCATATACAGAAGTAAATAGAAATAGACAATAAATAAAATTCTTTTGAAAAAATCTTTCCTAGGCTTTGGATATTTGGAAAACCATCTTTATTTTATATGTATCGATAAATAGTTTTCTTTCTCTTTTTAAATATAAGTATAGCTTAGCCCTGAAAATTTAATGGTTGCGACGTAAGAATTGCGTAGTATCGGACAACAAGAATGGCGTAACATTTTGATAAGTTTGAAAATAAATATTAATCAAAATTTGCAAAAGATCGTTGACTTATGTTTATTTAGAACACAGGATTAAAAACAAGTCTTTAAAAAATAGTAAAAAACTGGTCGAATTAACAAAATCGTAATTTTTACAACCCTATTATCTCTACGGCATACTATTTTCGTCTCATACTTTTCTA
The DNA here is from genome assembly GCA_026543865.1 of Argiope aurantia. Classification (NCBI taxonomy): domain Eukaryota; kingdom Metazoa; phylum Arthropoda; class Arachnida; order Araneae; family Araneidae; genus Argiope; species Argiope aurantia. Next base: position 611,131 of record JAPMOR010012310.1, on the reverse strand, counting down.
CCTATCAATAAATAAATTCTACTTTTTGATGTCAAAAGTTAGTTGCTGACTCATAAAATCCAAGATATACTGCCTCAATGTTTTAATACAACATATCTGTATAACTACCATGTAGGTGTAAAATATATTGTAGAAAATTAAATCTGCAATTTCAAAGCTATTAAGGTAAGCTTAATGATTAAAAAGTTTAAAATAAAGTGTATCCCAAAATTAACGTTAGATTTGAATTTTCCCCCATTAATGCAGTAAAGTGATGGCAACCCTATTAAAAAAGCCATCTGACAGCTGATAATTTAGGGTTAGTAATACTTTTTCGATGGTCATAGTTCAAGTGCCTTCGAAGAACTCCGTATAACTGATCTGGTGTATGTTAAATCCGTTGGGGCAATTGTCTTCCCGCTGGTGTGTTGCGGAAATTTTAAAAAGAGATGTTAGCTCAAGTACTGCCTTCGTTAGTTGACCACAGATCAAAAATAAGAGATAGTATAGAATAATGTAAAATATATTATCAAAAGAAATTCAATTGTTTTCATCGTAATTTGTCTTGGGGGACGAAATTTATACATTCTGTAGTCAAAACCGGATTGTTGTTGTTTTCAAAAAGAAAAGAAACACTCAGAAAAATATGGATTTAAGCCAGGGCAAAATACAATTCTACGTTTACAAAATAATGATATAAAATTTTAAATGATGAAAAGTAATAATGATGATATATGAAATGATGAAAAGGCAGTACGAAAATGGAAGAAGTTACAACGATCATTTAAGATTGGAGAATTGTTGCAGATATAAACTGCTTCATTTTATCTTCCCGTTGATCGTTCTATTCCCTGCTTATTCTAACGTGAAATGATTCCGATTTCGTTGCTTACTTTACTAAATGAAACATCACAATTAATGCTCGAAAACTCTGTTGACTTTCAGATTAAAGAGGATAATCAAGAGCGGGAAAGTCATCAATTGAAACGAGAATAAATGGTGATGGGGAAATATTGAGTGTTCGGTAAATAATTATTGGGATTTATTTGTACATAAAAGGTATGTAATTACTCGGAAATGGAAAGGTTATCTTTAAATAAAATTATTGCTTTTTAAAAAATGTCTTTTTTTTTAATATGTGGCATAGAGTAAATCTGCCTTGAGATGTGTATTTAAAAATAATATTAATTACGATGATTTTGTTTTTTTTTTAAAAAAGGAATATGCTAATTGTGTATTTATTAATATTTAATTCAGTAATATCTGAAGACTATTAATTCCATAGCAGTTTTACAAAAAGTCATTAGTAATAAAAAATTATAAAATAATCTAATGTGATTTCTCAAAGTTCGTAAACATTTAGCAACACTAAAATAACCAGCGGGATTGGCCTCAACAAAACTTTCTCGCATACTTTCTAATAAACTTGTCATGCCAGACATCATCTTACTGGCGTGCAATAGTTAAGAAATATTTTTTGGCGCAAATTTAATATTTTTGCTAAGTCTAGTGCAGTCCTTGGCGAGTTATTTGACAATAAATCCCTGGCATGCGGTTAATAATATCCAAAAAACTGAATTTTGCTTTAGACTCGCTTTTCTTAACTGATTGAAACAAACATTTGATACAAAATTACACCTGTGGTCACAAAATTCCGTACCAAATGTAATATTTGAATTATTTGCATGCTTCTGAAAGTACAGGCTGACAGACAGTCAACCCCTTGTTGGATATGGCTCAACATTTATCAGGTGTGTACACTATAGATATTAAATCTGTATACCGAATTTTATGTATCTAGCTCTTTTTGTTTTGTAATTATTCTGTTAACTAATATTCGAAAAGCCGGACAAACAGACATCCTTTGAAAATATTTTACTCAGAATTTGACAGAAATCTGCAAATTTGATAGAAATCTGGTGTAAAGATCGTATTCCAAATTTTAAGTCTAGCTCAAAGTGTTTTTGATTTATCTTTGTGACAGATAGACAGATAGATGGATATTCTCTAAAAATCTGTTTTTCAAACTCTGAGAGGTCTGAAACATGACGATTTGTTAAAATCTCGTTTTCGAGTTTTTCGGCGATTACTATACTTTCTCTAAAAGAGGAAGTAAAAGGAAGTAAAAAGGAAAGTAAGAGGAAGTAAAAAGAAAATCTATGAATTGCAACCGAAATTTCTTATTATGTTGTGTTACATACGAAAATATATATTCAAAACTTTAAACTAATCCCATTTTAATTTCTGAAATACGCCCTACTCATTTGGTTGACACAATATTTCAAAATTGCTCATCAATTTTGTATGAAATAAGGAATAAAAGAATGTTTCTTCAAAAACCATGAAAATTTATGATATCAAAACTTTTTAAACATTGAATAGTAATTGTATACTTTTAAAGTTTATGTGGTAACATTACATTTTTAATGGGATTGCAGAATAGTGCATGAAAAAATATTTTCGCAAGTTTTGCACTTAATCGCACAAATGATTTAATGCGATTCTTCTATTCACTGAATTTGAATAAAATGAAAGTGAATCCTTTCAGAAAAGAAATATTTTTTAAAGAAATCTTATAGAAAGATTCTTCCCCTAATGGAATTATAATCGCATTTAGGCAGGTTCAATTAGATTTATTAATTTAATTTCGGTTCTTCCTGTTTTTATAACTCTTCAACCGTTTCTTTCACAGTTACAGTGTACTAGTTAGGAATTGATATCAGTTTCAAATGAAAAAAATTTCGGCGAATAAGATGATTAATAGTTAAAGAAGAAAGAAATTTGTTACACTCTATTTAACTCTTTAAAATGCCGTTTTTTTTTTTCAGTCACGGTATATTAAAATATTTTTAGGATTTATGTTGCCTTAAGAAAAGTGATCCATATAGCTTATTAGATAAAATTCATCTGATTAATTAATTCATTTGGTTAATTAGTAATTAAGTAACAAATCAAGATGTACAATTTTGTGAAAGATAAGGAAGTGAAGCATCCACGTTTCTTTCCTATTCAAAAATTTGTCAGAACTTATCCCAACCTACATAATTTCACACAAAGATTGATGAATTTGATGGGAAACATATATCCCATGGCTCCAGAAAGGATTAAAACAATGATATCTCTTGTAATTTCATAAAATCCGGAAATAAATTTTTTCAGTTTTTATTTAACTTAAAAATAACCACGGTCCTCATACAATAATTCAAGCGAACAATCTTTCTTAAATATCATTTAAATACTATTAAAGAACTAGAGCAATCATTAAAGTACATTCTAACTGTATAAATTTCTATTTCCTCTTAATAAAAAAAAAGACATTTAAAATGAAGGTAGATATTTCACATAGTTTAAAAAATATAAAAAAAAAATTTAAATAGTCTTTTTTAGAGGGTTTTTTTTTTTTTGTAAATTTTATATATAATATTTTCATATATGTATTTAAATTTCATATCTGTATATTTCAAATTTTTGTGTTGTAATAAATTTTAAAAGCAAAATATTTTTAAAAAATACACTTTTAGATCTAGTTAATTATTTCAGGTTTGTGTCTTCTTAATCGTGAAATATAAATCTAATAATATAGAGAAAACAACTTATAGAGCAATAGATACATAATTTAAAATATATCTCTGTCATTAGAGGTAAAGCCGTTGGCGATTGTTCTTCCCACGAGAAACTTTAATATTTTTAATTCATTAGGTATTACAGTTTCCGCGCTTTAAAGAAGTTGTATTTTTGCAAGTTTCTAGCGAATGATTTTTTTTTCAAAATGACATTAAAAACTAATTTCTCTTTCAACATCAAAGGTATGTGCTGATATTTTTCAGAAAAAATAAAAGGTTCACGAACATATTACTTTCATAACAAAAAAAAAATTGCCAAAAAAGAAATCCTAACATGAATATTTAAAAACTTATTAGTTTAATCATTTCGGAATACAATATTTATAACAATAAAATATGTATATAACTTTATTTTTAAACCATAAAGGAACAGAATACTATATGCCAAATATATAACTCTGTACATTCAATTTACGTATAATTGTATTTCCCATCAAAATGACTTAAATTACAAGCATTTTATTTTTGATAGAAACTGAGTTTTCGGGAACACTTTTCAATTTCAGGAGGAGACATTTATCTCAAAGCGAATTTCTTCACAATTCTAAATAGGAAAGGTAAAAATAACAATCACAAGAATTTTAATACTCACAATCAATTTATGCAATATTTCGGTAACCATTAAGTTTATTTACTATAGTGCCTTATTTAGCCCAAACAGATGATATAATAACAGAGTAATGTTATACAAAATTTAAATGATGATACAAATTAATAATAAAATTTTTAAGAATACAATTTATTTATAAATTTTAATCTTAACAATAGCCATAACGGGCACACAAAAAATTGTATTTTATATAGTTGAATGGACATAAATTAAGAAGATAGAACAATGAAAAAATTGTTGAAAAATGCGCTTAAAAATAGTTTTAAAATTTCATTAAATGATTGAAAAATTCTATAAAAAAAGTAGTTAGTGTTATGAAAATGACTATTTTTTTTAACTTCAATTCATGTGAAAGCAATTTTTACCTAATAACATTCTCTCAAATTATTAAGAAAAAGCAATGATCTATAATAAATTAATTAAAATTTTTAAAAGACATTTATTACATAGTACATATTACTTTAGATGTAATTACTTGATAAATTTAACTATAATATCTATCCTGTAAACCATTTTGAACGATTTTTTCATCACACATGCCTCATCAAGTAATCATACATTAATGATAGTATGCTAGACAAAAAAATTTATCATGTAAAAATTCTCGTACTGAAAATAATAATAAGCATTCCTTATTTTTCTTTCCCTGAAGATTATGCTTTGGACTTTTCTCAGAAGAATTAAAAAAATTCAAGTCTTTAAATCTGTATAAATATCATAATGTACTCATTTCATATTATCCGTAAATTTATTAGAAATATAAATCAAATGAACTCTTTACCAATGCAATTGATATGTGTTAATATTATGGCAATTTATTTTTATACATAATATGATCTATGTTTTAAAACTACTATTAATAATATTATATAAAAAGTACTTTATACTTTCCCAGTTAATTTCAAAATTATATTTTCATTGTGCGATTGATAGCATTGTATTAATTTAATAATATATGATAAAGACGAAAATATATGATAAAATATATTTAAAATATTTTTTCTGAATTTCTAAACAATATTTTGCACATAATAATAATTCAGAATTTCATAATCTAAAGACTAATTTTCTGAAGTAAGGATATTATATTTGCAGTAACACTTGATAATAATTTTTTAATCTAATTCTTCCGGAAAAATAAAAATTATTTTCATTGAGGAGAAAGGAATTTTCACCTTTAATTTCATATCGATTGGAATTATGAGGAACTGAGGATTTTACCAGATACCATACGATTAACAAGCAGGCGAAATTAAAAGTTGAAAATTGATTTTCAACACCCAACTTTCTACATTCCAATTCTCAAGAAACTATCAATGCAAAAGTTGTTCATTAAGAAGAAACAACACTTCTTTTAGCTTGAATCTACCCTCATTAGTTAAAGGTATATAGGGAAATGAAAATGTAATTACACAATTGTTTTATTCGCATAGATATAGATATGCAGAGCGTGAATCATATCTATAACATTAAAGATTGATATAACCTTCCATTTGGCACGATGCACTTAATGATATGAAAAAAATTATATCTTGTATTGCTCAGAATGTAAATTGCTTCTAGGAAATTATAATGTCTAAGTATTTATACGTCGATTAACGCCTCCTTAAAATTGCTAATATGGTTCCACTATTTTAAAATCATCGTAGCGGGAGGGTGTTCCTGGGCGGAAAGGGTGAAGTACGTCGGGAGCTTGCTCCTGGTAGGGTCACCCAAGGCGTGAAAGCCATTCCACTATGCCCAGCTAAAATCTGCAGGCGAAGGAGCTAAGACAGTCTTCTATCTCCCGGTGCTCCAGTCTTTTGACTCACAGCAGCTGCACTTCTCTCCCCATGAATCGGACTGTTCTCTCAAGCGAAATTCCTAATTAAGTAGAATTGGATGGTTCCCCCTACTCATGATTGGTATAGGGCCAATTAGCCGGATCAGTCCTTAATTCTTCCTTGTGATAGAAAAACCAAGATTTGCCTGTCGCGCCTTGCCAGTGGCCACCTTAAATGTCTTTTCTTTTCTCAGGGTGAAAAATCTTACCCTCTTTGCCCAAAATGCTGCCAACATCAGGCCTCTGCTGAACTATTCTAGTCTGTTTAGGACTTCTTTGGGGAGAAATTTATTCTTCTCCCTTCCTCGTTTTTGACTTTCTCCTTGTCAACTGATTTTTGGATTTGGTCTGACTAAGTCAGGCCATGGAGATTAGCAATAACAACAACTATTTTAAAATCAACTTGATAGGTTTTAGTGATGTTTCAAATAAATCAGTAGTTCAATCGGCATATCAAGTGCATGTAATTTTAAATATGAAAATGTAGATACTTAAAGTAAATAGGTAAAAGTCGCTGCAAAACTTTTGAAATCATTTTCTGGATTCATTTTTACATAATTGGCATTCATCTCGAGAAAAATTTTGACGCGATATATAATTGATAATATTTCTATAAAGGTCGTTTCTCTTATTAAAATGAGACTATATTACGCTTGTGTATCAAAATATCTATATTACCTTCATGATTATGTTACTTACTTTTGAACAAAATGTTTTTCAAAATCATGGTGGTTCCAACAGACCTCAGTTTGAATTATTTTTCTAATCTCCCCATTGATGTTGCCAACTTGAAAATAGAAAGCATTAATTAAAATAAAAGGCAAAAAAATGTTTAAAATTATGAGTATTAAAAAGAGCAGAACAAACTTTTAATGAGACATGAAGAAAAACTCAATAAAATATATGATTTTCAGTAAGTGTTACTTCAGCAATATATTCTGATAAGTTTTTATTCCTTCATGTAATATAAAATATTATCTCCCAATGTAACAAAAATTTTCATTAAATATGCTCTTCTTTGTTGCAATTAAATATATTTCAATATGACTTCTTAATAAACTATCAGGTATCCAATGATTCCAAATGGGTTCAATGCAATTTTTATCGCTGCACATAAAATACATTTCTTTTTGCCTACATCACACGAATAACAAAATAAGCTTAATATTCTCGACTAGCAGCCATTTCCGGCGAAAATGCCTTGAATCCAACAGAAGATTATTATTTTTTTTCTTTCTAATGAATTTATTGGCAGCATAAAAGACGCAGATTACCAATACCTTCTTTCCGTCACTTTCTCCTTGGTTAAACACTGAAGAGAATTCATTATGGCCCAAGGCGATTTCCTCATCAGAAATCAGATGTTCTTGAAGAAGGAAATCCCGGCAAAGTGGATGAAATGGCTTAAGCCAATAAGAATCTGTTCAACCATACTCCAATAACTGGCTGTGCCTAATGCCTCTTTATTTATTTCTTTTTCAGCCGCTATTGATATCCACCAATCGATAGTGTTCAAGAAAGAAACAATACGTTTTTTTATGGTCTCACAAAATCGAGGAGGATATTAGGGAGAGGAGAATTTATGACAAAGAATGTGTAAGAGGATGAATCATTTAGAATTAAATTCCATTCATATTTATTAGCAAAATTAATATAAAAAGATTGCAAGAAAAGACAAAGTTGAGATTTTACTTAAAGCTCTTGAAAAAATTTATTTAAAATGTATATTTCTCTTTTCCTTATACCAATACACACTTCACAATAATTTTCTAAAACCAGCGCGAGTGGTTTCCTCAAAACTTTCTCTCATATTCTCCAATCAATTTGTAATCCCAGAACTCCTTACATAGCAAAGGTGAACAATAGTTATGGAATATTAATGGCTGGCGTGAATTTAACATTTTTAATGAATCTATAGTGTCCTGTTTGGTGAGTTATTTGGCAATTAATCCCTAGCATGCGTTAATAGTATCCAAAAACAGAATTCGGATTTTAAACACGTTTTTCTCAACAAATTGAAACAAAAATTTGACACAAAACTTCAAAAACTGTAGTCATAAAAATCTATATCAAACTTAATATATTTAAATCATTACATTTTTGAGTTATCATGTTCACTTATTTCTGAAAGTACAGACCGACAGATAGTTAATCCGCTGTTGGATTCGGCTCAAACTTTGATAGGTGTCTACACTGTAGATGTTAAATATGTGTACCGAATCTTATCTATCTAACTCTCGTGTAGATAGATTGTATTGTAGTTATCGTGTAAACTTATATTCGAACAGCCAGACAGACGAACTTCCTTTGAACAAATTCTACTCAAAATTTCATAAAAATCTGCAAATTTGGTGCAAAGCCCGTAAACCGAATTTCAACCGTCTAGCTCAAAGCGTTTTATCTTCGTCACAGATAGACAGACTTACATTTTCCAAAAATGAGTTTTTCGAATTCAAGGAGTTCTAAAACATGGTGATTAGTCAAAGTATAATCCGAATTTTTTGACGATTACTATACTTCCTCTATACGTATACGATAAAATAAAAATAGGTAAAAATCTCTTAATGGAGAGTAATTTCCTCAAATGCTTTAATTCAATAGCAATTGGGGAGTCCGTGACAATGAAAATTGTTGAAATTTGACGTAAATAAAAAAAATGTTTTTGCAAGTAAATATTATTTTTGATATTAAATTTAGTTTATATAGAAAAGTTGAGCTGTTTTCATTCAAAAGCAGCATAACGGTTTCTTAAAACATGTATTTTATAATAATAAATTGAATGTTTGTGGCGATGCGATGATATTAAAATCCCTAGCCACAGATAATATGTTATGAAGAAAGCAGAATTCTGATATAAATTATTCCAAAATTAGCATGATACGTAAAAATAGGTTTATATACATTGAATATATTTAAAATACTTTTTTTATATTGAATGGCAAATAATTTGGAAATCCAGAAAAAATATAATAGTTTTTTTTTCTTAATAAATATCCCCTTAAAATTTCACTATTGCACAAAAATAGGTTAAGCAGATGTATAATATATGTAAATATTTTTATACGCAGAATTATAGAAGATTGTAACAAAAAGAATTTTATTTATACTTACCAATATTTGAAAAAAAATACACTTTGAGAAAAAGAAGGAAAAAAATTATATTATTATTAGATATTGTATTATAAGAATTACTGATAACTAAATTTCTAAAAATTAAATTGTAAGCTTTCAGCTTTTCAATCCAATTTTCATTATATACTTTTGTAATTAGTGGATTATTACCTATTTTATGAGACTAAAATGAAAAATTCGAGTGTTTGAAAATGCAAATGATCCCAGTTTCTTTCATGTGTTTTGTTCAATGATTTGAATTTAGTGACGTTATATTTTTTCTCTGATTGCCGCATTATTTATTAAGCTTCCATGGTTATAACCTTCGCATAAATAAAACATACTAATTTTACATTCTTGGTTCTTTTCTTCAAGAATAATACTAATTTCCTGTATTATAAATAAGAATATTTTTATTAGGTCGAAATTATTTTTTGAAGTTTAACATATCTTAGATATTACCTCCAAATCAAAATTATTCTATTGTCAAAGCTCGAGTCAATACTCAATAGTGAGGAGCATTCATGCTAATAAGTTTTCAAGTTGCTTGGAATTTATTATTATAATCAATATTAGCATATTGAAGGGCTTTGCATATTGTAGGGTATAGAAATATAATGTTAATCGTATATGCGTGAATAATTATAGCAGTGAGTAATGGTTTCTTTATTGAATAGCTTAATATTATTGCTGCCTTCTAAAGAACACGGTCCTTCTAAAGAACAAGAACTGAAATGTATTTCACAATTTATTGTATAAAAGAATAATAAATGAATAACCTTGGAAATCAAATACGTTTTTAATGTAAAATGTATTATTGGGCGATATATTGGATACATCTATTACAGAGTTGCACATACAGAATTTGTTCATTCTAAGGAATTAAGCCTTTTTAAGTAGAATGTATGTAATTTTTTAACTCTTTTTTTTTGTCGAGCAAGGATTTATATATACTATGTAGATATAAATCCTTGCGTAATGAGTATATCGGTAAGCCTCCTGACTTCCATTTATAAAATTGTGTATTTTTATGAATATAGACTTTATATCCCTGTTTAAATTTTTTCATTACATAAAAATATATTCAAGATTTATATTTAAAGGAATGTGCTTTCTGCTGTCCTATTTTGTGAGAATTTATTTCAAATTAATCGAAATTTTAAAGTAATGATACTTTAAAATTCAAATTAGAAATTGAAAATCATATTTAATGGCCAAAACTACAAAACCACATTTTTAATACATAAACAATATCGCTTATAAGTCTAAACTGAGCAAAATAAAGCTAGAAAAACAAACTTGAGATAGCGGCTTAAATTTGGTCAATATATTCAATAAAGCAGATTCAGTATTTCCTAAGAAGAGAATTTTCCAATAAATTTTCAAATCGATACCCCCCAGTATCTTGTTTAGTTAATAAATTCTCTATAAATTTCTGAAAGTTGAGGAGTGTTAATGATCTATTGCTAGATGATAATTTACTTTGATAAAGTTTCTAAAACTCTCAGAAATTTTCTGCTTCCCCTTTAAAACATGAAAGTATCCCTGTTTCATCGCCTTTTCTACCCTAATTGAGAGAGTCGCTGAGCATAGGGTTTGCAATATCAATTTAATAGTAAACTGCAAATTTTAACGTCAAATTGTTACTCGTAATGCGTTAAACAGGCGATGCATTTCAAAAATGCTCTAGAATAGCTTGTTTAATAAGAATATTTTTTTTAATTCAAAACTAAGTTAGAAAAAAAAACTGATCAAATCAAAAATTAGTTTTAACGGAAAGGACTTTCATTTGTTGTCTAATACAATATTGACATTACGATTATGCTTTTGTAAGCAAAGTTTATATAAAAAAATATATAATTTTGTATATTTTCGATATTTCAACAAAATTTTACGAATAAAAAGTCTAAAATTTTTAATAGAGAAAGCCGATAAATTTGTAATAATTAGTTGCGCACATTATTGTTTTCATATAAAATCGAAATAATTCACATGGTATAATTTAGCCTTAATGCCTAGGGGTCGTGTCAAACCCCTAGACTTATACCTTATACCTTAATTATAGGGTTATGTCAAATCTCTGCGACCAAAGTAGAGATTTATTTTTCTAAATTTGAAATGGATGTAGGTAAAAATATTTAAGAATTTGAAGTTGGAATAGGCATTAACATGAAGAGATACTTAGACTGGATTAATACAGTCAAATACAAAAGATTAAAATCTTTAAAAACAAAAGTTTGTTAGTTGTTCGCATGCCAAAAAAACCTCTTCACACAAATTTGCCTTTCAAAGAAAGCCTGTAATTTGTTCTAACCTATGAAAGTATTGTCTTCTCTACTTATTCGAATTTTGAGCAGTGTGATGAATTTTTTGTTTAACTTAAACTATAAATTAGCTCTTTGGATCTCTTACCAAAGGGTCCGAAGTTTGATACTGATCATTTTAAGTATAAAAATCACTTAATAAGATTCATGCATACAGCTCATTATGTCCGGTGGTCATTCCATGCTGTTACAGAAAAATCTGTACGTCTGGGTATATGGTGAAAAGTCTAACAAGCTCAGTAATAAACAGCGATAAGGGGGGATTTTTTCCTATTTTTTTTATGCGAAACATAAGAAACGAAACACAGATGAAGCATATACGAAACAGCTCTTGCAGAAATTAACAATACACAAGCAGCAAATCTTTATAAAACATACTCAACAACACGAAGTGCGCTGAGAGAACTGACTGGAAATCAGCATTCTAAAGAGAAAATTAAATCATCTCTCGACTAGACTCCGCTTCTTATAGCTCCTATGATAGGGCATCAAATTTGAATCCTAATGGTACTATTGTCAAGATTCTGACATATTTTGAGTTCTTCATTTTTTTTCATGAATTAATTTATATAAAAGCTTGTCGACACTGCCGGTGATCATTCAACCATCATCTATTATTCAGCATTCGTTAGAGCTATCTGTAAAATTCTTTTCCTTACTAAGAAACTAATTGTACAAGAAAGAAACATTGCAATTTTGTAACAATACGAAAAATTGGACAAAAAGACAAATAACTTTGTGATATATCTGTCGAAAAATCTGTCTTAGATCTGCACTTTTAGTAATAAACCATATGTCAATTATAATGCATTGGGTTTTTGTATTATTGTGTTCACATACAGATAAACGGACAGACAGACAACCTCTCTCTCTCTCTCTGATTCCTTCCAAAACTTGATGGAAAATTGAACCTCGTGCATTTCTTTTCTCCAAGTTCATTTAATTTTTAATTGTGTTTTCTGACAGAGTAAATTCCAAAAGTAGCTATTTCAAAAGTTGGCAAATTTCAAGTACTGCATAATTTTTTTTACAATTACAATATTTTTTATTCGTATGCATAAAGGCAATATGTGACTTCCATTCATCTGTGCAGGATAGTATAATATATATAACTAGTTTCACTTTCATATTCTTCGGATGTAAATTTTTCATTGCTTCTTAATTTGCATGCAAATAAAATGAATCAAATGTTTACGGATAAATATCATTATAAAAACCATCGGAAATTAGCAATTAAAATCATTCACTGTTTTTAAGACAGTAGAAGATGACTAGAGTATTATTTCAATTAGGCCGTTCAGTTACTTACAAATATCTCATTATATTCAGTATTCATCATTGAAAGGCACAATTTAAGGTTAAAGCAGTTCGAAGAAACTAACACAGAGAAGTTAGTCTCTGTTAGCCAATTCACCCACAGGAATGAATGAGACAAATGATTTACTGCTTCTTCGCACGAGTTTTCAGCGTCCCTGGAAATATTTTAATTGGCTGCTTGAAATTCTTCTTCTTTGGAACACAAAGAGCTTTAGACTTAAGAAATTCCAGACTCACTTACGGCATGTGTGGATTCAGGAATCACTTTTCTCTAATTTAAAATTAGGATTGTAAGTTCCTTGAAAGAATTCAGGATAAATGTCATAAATAATTAGCATACACAAAGAACTGATTGAATCACAAGCTGTAAAAACGAAGAGTCTCTTTGAATGTAGAAGTTAACGGCAAACTCTAAAACTTGGTGATATGGTAACGTACAATATTTACAGATTCTATTAAGCAATACTTACGACAACGTTGAGGTATATAATAAAATATTTTAAATAAATAATAAAATAATGATAATAAATTTTCAAATGCTTAACATTTAATAGAATAGAATCCATTATAAAATTTGCAATAAATATAATAATATAGCATATAACAAATATTTACAAATTCAGATTAATTTTTCTAAGAATTTTGACAGTGTGGGAGCAAAAAAGCAGCATAAATGCACTAATGTTTTGTGCCCATATCGGCTCCACAAATTCATATCTGGGATATCTGCACTCTTCCTTCTTGACCTCCAAAGTCTACACCAGTAAAAATCGATGAGGAACACAGCATCGATTAATAATTTTTATATGCCCCAAAATCATGTTTTGGTCAGAAAAGCACTGATCTTTTAGTGTGGATTTGTTTATTCTGAATAATAGGTTGCCGATAGCAATGCAGAGTATCATTCTCATCCATTTCGCGTTTGATCAGTGGTATTCCGATTCAAGTGTTCAAATTCCTAAAAAGTTTATTATCAGAGCTTCGGAAATTCTGAAGGAGAGGATGCCATTCTACTAGGAATAATTCTAAAACTTTTACCATGTAGTAATTTGTCAGGTTATTCAGAATTAAATTCAACTCAGTGTTAAATTTTCATTGTTTAACATGAGAAAGATCGATAATTTATACTGACTAAGAAGTGAAAGGGTAAATCTCAGACTTTCCACCAAATAACTAACTACTATCGTGTGATATGAAGAGAAGTACCAGTCAGTTCAAAATTAAGACATAAGTCAGATAAAGCAGGAATCGGCAGAAAGACTTAATTTGAGAAGCTAATAAAATCTTCTTTTCCTTTGAGTGTCATTTTACAAAGACGCATTTTCTTTATTTTAGACTATATATCATTCAAGGGGTGCTTTCTATTGTTTACACAACAAGTTCCACACTGAAATAGAATTTTGGAAACTCTGAAGAAGGGAATGCAACAATAAGTTGCCATTGCACCCAAAATGCTTCTGAAAGTCACGGACAAATATTTAGAGATTTTCAGTAGGGTGGAACGAAAAAATCAATCTTTAATTTGTAATAGCGCGGAAAAGTTGCCTTTTGGTGTAGGACTTGAGGAGTAGTATTGGAGTAGATCTTGAGGTGCCGAAAGGACGTTAAAGTTTCATAAAAATTCACTTCTGCGACTTTTTAAGGATTTTTGTATCCCTCGATTATGAAATAAAAAGCTTTAAATAAGCGTTGGCATATGAATAGAAATAGAAAGATAAGCTTTATTATTGTACTGGTATGGGAATGAGTCATCGCCAGAGTGGTTGTTATTGAGGAAAAGAGGAGATTTGTCTGCGTCGGACTGCAAGGACAGGTCTGGTTTCAAATCAGTGGCTTTGCCGAGTTCAGTTAAGCTTGCGTCTCCGCTCCGTCTATTGTGTAACTGATTTACACAACTGATTTGTTAGTTTGCGTGCTTGTGTGCTTTGCTGTGATAAAAAGGGCTCAGTCTAAATTAGTGAAAACAAAACAATGTCGGAATGTTATATTTTTTGGAAATTTAGTGATTTGCTTGAAGTGGAACTCCCTACTTACGAATATGTTATGAAGTGCTACTGTTATATTAGGCTAACCTCAAAGTTGATTCAGAGAAGAATCCTTCTGTAAGTGAAATATGTGATACTTTAGTTCCCATAATAGAACAAATATGGTCAAGAGCTTCTATTCCTGTTGCTTCTAGCTTATATAAAAGCTTATTATGCTAAATACAGGAATTTATAGAAGTCTAAAAGCAGAAAATGTTCAAATAAGATTGATTCCAACCTCACAGAATTTAGAGAAGAAATTAAACGCTTATTTGATATTACTGACTTGCATAAGAGAAAAAAAAGCGCCAGTTATGGAACAAAAGGTTCTAAATGATCAATGCTCTAACATGAAAATAATTATAGGTGATATTGATATTGCTACCACAAGCGCTTTATGGAAGAAAGAAGCGAGAAAGAGTAGGGAACTACAGAGAGTAATTAAGTTTAATCAAGACGAAACAAAAATACTTATATATCAGAAACGATTACTGGCAATAATGGCAACGTTGAAGTACAACAGTGCTCTTTTACAAAAAAAGGCAATCCAACCAGATCCATCAAATAGACAAGAAGAGATAAAACTATTAGGTGCCTGTGTGGTTTAATATTAGGTTAAAACCTTCATGTACTTATGGTTCCAAACATCTTTGTAACCTTATCTCATATTCACGCTATCTCTCTTATGATCTCAAGAACGTTATAAACCAGATTATTCAAAGAAATGGGCAAATGCTGCTTCAGAAAAGATAGTTTTTGCCATGCTAAATGGCGAACGTGAATTTCAAAAAGAACTTTATGACGCGTTTCGGAATTAAGAACTGAAAGTAAAAACAGTGTCAAGAGGTTTAATGTTCCAAAGATAAACTTCAAGGCAAAGGAAAACATCGAAATGATCTCAAGGCTTGAAAATTTCGTAGCTGAACCTCCCTTGTTAAAAATGTTTCCAGTGACTCTCTGAAAGTCCCATTTTAAAAATTTCCTTTTTTTTTTTTCAATTTCTTTTACAAATTTCAAGCTATTTGCGGCACCTCAAAATAATGTAATATTTCAACCAATTTTTAAAAAATATTTTTCGGATCTAAAAGGCAGCTTTTCCGCACTATTACTAAACTAAAATCTAAAAAAAAAAAAAGTAAGGCCATTTTTGTTCCATTCTAATGTTCAGTAAGTGCATAACTCATTAAACACGCCACTTGAATTATGTTGAGTTTAAAACAAAGAAAACTGTCAACTGACAGCGACATTCTGACTACCTTCAAAAAATAAAAGGATTTTATTAGCATCCTAAATTGAGTTTTTCTTACGATTCCTGAATTATCTGAATTGTGTCTTATCTTTGATTGACTTGTACATCTCTTCACATCGCAAAACGGCATTTAGTTATTTAGTAGAGAATTTGGGATTTTTCATCTTTATCTCCTAGTCAGCTGTGAATACTCGATCTTTATCATGTTAAACATTGAAAATTAAGTTTGTAGTTAATTCAAAATAGCAAATCAATTACACAAAGATAAAGAGTAGATAAAATAAGCAGAACACCGAAGTTTCATATCTTTCCAAAGAAAAAGATGAAATTTGGATAAAGCAGATGAACTTTTGTGGCCAAAGTTCATCTTACTTTATTTAAGACAAAACAGAATTATAAAGTAATTTAAGTAAAATTTAAAAAGTATTGCAAAATAAGTAAAGTAAAAGTAGTAAGTAAAAATTAGAGCGACAGTTAATACCAATACTTCTCCTAAACCTGCTTTCCTCTCATCAGTGTTATAGCGCATTACAATTATTAAAAATAATAACCCTCCTACTTTTATTCCAAGTCTTTATATTTTATTTCGAAACAATTCATTAAAATCATAAAAATTCTCTTAACTTATAATAGAAATATTATGAATTATTCCAAACACCTTGGTATAAACTTAGTTTGAATCCCAAATTAATATATAATCTCTTTTATGAATAAAATCTGTTCTTCGTACGTAGTTAATATGTTAAACTCAAATTTAAAGATTAAAGTAAGTGATATTTTAATGGATTAAGTATCGACAAAAGAGGAAACAAATAAACCCAAGTGTACTTAAATACAAAAAAAATTGCATTTTAAATATTTTTAGTTTGGTAAGAATGAAAGGAAGTGTAAATATTTCACTAATTTTGCTTTATTCATTGTATTTCATTTTTAATAATTCAGAAAAGAAAAGATAATTTCAGTTGCAAAAACTCAATACTATATTTATTAACCTCCCACAGAATTTTATTATAATAGCAATTTGTGGGAATTCCTTATAACAATAAAATGAAAATTTACATGTTATTGATAAAATAAATTTATTCCGTGGAAGCCTTTTAATAATTTAAAATAAGTGTAGGATCTGTTTTTTAAAACTTGTTTTTCACCAAATATATTCACAAATGTGAAATTTTCATGGAAAAATTGGTCATGTTAATTAAAAAGTTTCTTGAGAACAACTGTTTCGAGAGCAAAAGCAGTAAACATATTTAGATTGTCTGATATATATTGAAAAGATACCAGTAATAGTAATTACCAGAAGATATAAATGACAAGGAAATGTCTTCAAGTTAGAAATTGAAGTATATTCTTACGATATCCACTGAGAGATGCGAAGGCTTTAAACATCTTTCTAAAAATAAAATCGAATCGATTCTTGAAATCGTAAGTCTTGGATATTAATGGTCGGTAATAATTCAAAGGTCCCATCATCCCTTGTAATGCATCAAGGGCAGAAAACACAGAAGTTAATATATTATATAAGATGAATTTTGAAAATATTAATTCTGGTAAAATTTATTATAAGAAAACGTTTTTAAAAGAAACCAGCGAAAATGATTTCATTGATTTTTTTTTTCGAATACTCTAGTAATAAATATGTTATCCACTCTTTTCACGCATAAAATTGTTTACTTTCGACAAATCTGTAAATGCTACGAATGGTCCTATTTTTATTTTTCCTATCCCCACGTGTGCTTCGTAATTTAGTAAAGAAAACGGAATATGTATTCTGCACACATTTTTTGGCCGATTGGAATTAAAATATGGTCATTAATTCACATGCCAAATTTTATGTATTTGAAATAATGCATTTTTGAATATTTGTATTTACATGTACATGAAAATATAGACTGACAGTCAATCAAAGATTTGGTGGATTTTGTTCAAAAATTTTATAAGTATCTACATTATATATGGTAAAAATGTATATTAAATTTTAATTACCTCAGTTATAGCATTTTTTAATTATAGCATTTACATACAGCTCAATAAACAATCAACACCTTCGAGGATTTTATTTAGAATTTTATTGCGAACTGAGCATTAGATGCTAAAATTGTTCTCCAAATTTTATTCATCTAACTCTATGCTTTTTGTAATTATCATTTTTAGTTATAATCGGACGGCAAATGGGCAAGCTTTCTGTGAATGGATTTCATTCAAAATTTCAGATGAGTCATGATTTCAATTGGTACGAGTTAATGGCAAGGCACTGTGCAAGCTGATGGTGTTTCCATGATTGGGTGGGCTGTTTTTACATGGAATGAAGTGATTCTTCTGGTTCAACTGAGGTGATCATTACTAAAAATGATTATGTTCAGCTACATGGAGAACACTTGCAACCATTCATGGACTTCAATTACCCAAACAAGGATGGGACTTTCAATAACGACAATGCATCAGTTCATCGAGCCATAGCTGTTCGCGATTGGTTTAAAGTACAATCTGGACAATTATTTGACCATCCATCAAATGATTTGGCCACCTAAATCACCCAACATGAATCCTATAGAACATTTATGGGATATAATCAAGGGATCAGTTCGTGCACAAAATCTTGCACCAGCAATACTTTCTCCATTATGGACGACTATAGAAACAACATGGCTCAACATTTCTGCAGGTAACTTCCAACGACTTGTTGATTCCATGCCACTTCGAGTTGCTGCACTTCGCCGGGCAAAAGGAGGTCCAACATGTTATTAGGAGACAACCCATGACTTTTTTCGCCTCTTATCTAGAAAGATTTTAATGATGAATAGCAAGGAATATTTACAAAGCTTTTTAAAACCATGTTGTCTATAAAACGCTTGTTTTGTGAATTGAAAATATATGCATATTATATAATAAACTGCAATTAATTTTAAATACTATTATATTGTTTCATGTATAATTTCCATGAATTCGACATTATTTTATACCAACCTCAAGGGAGGGGGGCTATTTTATGCAAAGTAAGATTTTTATTTAAAAAATAAGAATTAATTGAACATTCGAAAATGAAAGCGATTCAGTAAATAAAATAAATTCTCTAGACAACAACAACAAAGACATTAACATTTTTTTACTCTTCCTCTTTCAATTTCGAGGACAAATTAATGAAAGAAGCTGAAATCATTTCTACTGAGAGAAAGAATCGCAATTAAAGTTTTGTCATTTTCTGGAAGACTATAATGAAAATCTTGTTTAATCAACTCTAAATTAACCAAAAAGCAATTTACAGTTGGAATCCATGTAATCTTTTTATGGTAAGTTGTTCATCGGGACATTTCTCAAACAAGTTTTTATTTCACTAACTCGGAAGATTCATTTTCATTATATCTCAAAAATTTTCTCATTTGTGGAGATGAAATGTCGGTACATGTCATGTAATATTAAAATTCATTACAAACTTCAAGAATGCAAAATTAAGCAGGATTTTTAAGCTGTCAAGAAAGAGATTGTTTTTAAAATATGCATGTAAAGTACTCAAAAGATGTTATTAAGTAATGCTCTTTTAAAGGGATGCAGCAAGCTTATAAAGTATGGTGCTTTTTAATTACTATATTATTCTGTCTTTAAATATTTGGATCTTCAAAAACATAAATCAAAATTAAGACAGAATAAGAAATGTAAAATTAGGAGGTATTAACAATTGCAAGAAAAATCTATTTCAATAATTATTTATGAACATGTTTTATTAAATAATTTTATAAATAATTTGCCTCTTCAAAAATTATTACTTTATATTATATTCCACACTAAAACATTTTTATTCCCATAAAATAATTTGATTTTTTTCGCTATGTTATCGATATTAGATTAAAATTATCGTTTGCTTAAAAATTTATAGTTGTAGATTATAAATCAAAATGTATACAAACAATCGTTTATCACGTGACTCAGAATATAATATTGTCCACTATGCAATGTACCTTAAATTTGATATTAAAAAATCTATTAATATTTCGAAGGATACTGTCTCCTTAATGGGGTAATAAAAATACGAATACAAATTAATAATTCAAATAAGGGGGAAAATCCAAAATGATCTTTGGCTTTTAAAAAACTGACATGCAGCAAATGGAAAAAAGAGCCTCGAAAGCCTTTAGTATATTATTTATTGAGGCGTTGATCGTATTTAACTTTGTGGCTTAAAAATTTTACTTCCGAGTTATTATTAATATAATTATCATCAGTATTTCCATTTGATAACGGAAAAACGAAGAAGGTAGGAAGTAGATCAAGCAAGGGATGTTTAGACATTTCTTGGGCAAAAACTACAGACTATTCCATAACCAAATTTTCAAACCAAATTAATCGACTCTAGTGTTGTTGCTATGATGTTCATTTGCTCTTATTTGTACATTCATTTGTACATAGACTCTACATTCCATTTGGCTTATAATCTTGGTTGTAAGAGTTTCAGTATTCTCAAAACACTAAATAATTCATTCGCCGTAGGTTTATCATTGTTAGAAGGCCTAATAATAGATAATCATCAGAGATTGATGCAATTTTTGATTGGTTGTTTATGCTGCATGCTGGTATAAGCAACCGGTGTTGCTTATGCCGCCTCGAGTGAGACATAAGAAATATTATTTTGCAGACAAAATAATTTGAAGGTCAATATAGTAAAATTAATGTCTTAGTTACTAAAAGTGCAGTTTTATAGAAAATTATTTTATTCACAATTATATAGCCAAGAATTTCAGATACCTTTAATTTTAAACAAATTACTAGAATAAGATTATATCTTCCCCCAATCGGTTAATATATGATTTTTTCCTTTCTGAAATCGATATTGAACACACGAAGAATATGTGTACGAAATGTGGCTATGATCTGGCTTGTTGTTTCTACGAAAGAGGTATATAAATATCACGGGTCCGATTTGGAGTGTTCTGTATGTCGCTTAAGCCATCTATTTTAATTTTCAAAATTTTGCAATAGGGAATTCTTCAATTTTGCAATTTGAATAGGAATTGTAAATTGCTTCACATTTGCTATGAGCATGAGACTGTGTATTTATGTCTCAGTTGAAAAAAGTCCGAAATATTCGTTATTGGTGGCGAAAGATTTAATTACTTCTTAGGAATTTCAAAAAGTGAGGTAGGTAATGCTTGTTAAGCTAAGAAATGTTTGCTTTAAGCCAGTTTCTCACGATCAATTTATAAAAGCTGTTATTTTGAGATTACTGTTCATAAAATGAATCAATGTATAATGTGTACTGCACCTCAGAAATCTGAATGATATATGAAGAAAATCTAAAAGCAAAACAGTAATGACTTATTGAATAGTTCTTCTTAATAAATGTAATTTGAATTATAATACGTAAGTTCCTTTCTCATAAAATTATAATGTTTGTCCATTTATTTTATTATTGACTTTGCAGTCAGCTGCTGAAATCTGCAAAAGTTTTAATTATTACATAGCAATAAAGAAATCTTGTTGTTTGCAAAAAAGAAATAACTGAATATTTTCCAAATGCACATCTTGGAAAATATTATTTGTTTTATAATGTTCTTGACATCAAATGTTAAGTTTATCTATATATATTTTTATTTTATAATTTAAAACATATGACATTATCTTCATTTGAGTGTATTTTGTTATTTTTTTTGTCACTTTTTCAAAGATTTTAAAAAAATTACAAATCTTTGAAATACATGATATTTTTTTAATTAATTTAGAATTAGCAGTTTCTATAACTTTATAGTATTTTTGAATATCCGTTCTGTGAAAATAGGGCTCTTTTACATTTTTTTATAAAATAATTGTTTAATATAACTATTTAAATAATTTAATATAAATTGTTGTTTAATTTGTTTAATATAAATTGTTGTTTAATTGCAGATTATTTCTTTTCATGGTCCATAAGAAGAATCTTTTACATTTCTACATGTTTCGGATTCAATCCTTACTTTAAAGATATATAAATAATGCTTTTTTTTTCTTCCTTGAATATTTAAAAGTTTTATTTTGTTATCATTCATTTACTGAATGATTTTTTAATATGTAAAAAATACTAAAATGAGCAAACTAAGCACCCATGATAATAACATTCATATCAGTTATAATAATGTTCAGGTTTTAAGAAAAGCAAATGCTACATTTAAATAAAACATTCCCTACTTTTTGTATATTTTCTTAAAACCAATTCAATTTGTTACAATAAAATAAATTATACACATCAATTTTTTTTCTTGAAAATTATGTGAATTATTTAAAAGAAATTTCATATACTAAAATCTCAGAAAAGAATATCATTATTCAAATGCGTTGAATATTAGTAAGAAAAAAAATTATAGCTAATCGACGCATACCGAAAAATTGAAAAAGAAATTGGATTCTGATAAACAGATTCAATCTTATTACTAAAATTTGACAAAGAGAAAACAATTTATTCTTTTAATGCTGTTGACTTGCTATTTCCTTTATGAAAGTACTTTCACGCATTTCATCAAAGCTTTGCTTGTAGACGAAATTAATGGAAAAAAGACAGATTTGATTCAAGGGAAGACCTCGTTTTAACGCAAACAAATTCCAAAAGCGTACACCTTTTCCCTTTTCGAATCTCAAATTTTAATATTACAGCCTTTTGAATTATATATTGATCTAAAAATCATTAACGCAGCGATGCATTTGCATTTCCAGAGAAGAAAATTAATTAGCTATTTTATATGCTAAGTAACAGTGCTGGGAGTTGTTGCTGAGTAATATAAAATGATTTAGCATGCTCTATAGATAACCATTTTTGCTTTCATTCACTTACGAAAGCGGTCGAGAAATTTGAATATCATTGATTCGTTATTTCAATGGGAAATCATGAAAAGATTTTAAATTCTCCCTCTGAATTTATAATTCACAAAGCATATTGCAAAGTAATATGAGAGGGAAAATGCAGAAATTCTATTTTTACGCTTTGAAGGAAAGCAATTTTGAACAACCGAGTTATCCAAAATTGCGGTTCTGTTAAGAAAATCCATTCTACAGGCGACGCATTGAATTGCCATCACCCGAAATAAAATAAGAGAAAAAAGAATTCATGAATATTCTATATACTCAGGGCGTTACCGATGAAAGGAACAATTTCCTAACTAATTTAAGAACTCGCAGATGGCAATTGTTATTCTTTTACATATAAAATAAAATACTGTCGTCACATAGATAAATGGCGGACATTAGCAAAAGAAATGTAATCATTTATTTTAACACTTAAATAAAATAATTCAAAATCAAAATAAAATGGTTTTTTGGTTAAAAGCTTTTATATTGAATGATTATTAAATGGTTAAATTTTTATCTATCTAACAGGATTATAATTTTAACTAAATGTTTTTCATTATTCCTTTATTGAGACTATTTCAAATTATTAAATGTAGAAGTAACAATTAATATAATGGATAGCCAACATTAAAAAAAAATTTCGTTTAAAATTTATATAGAGTAAATTTTTTATCCTTTGCCAATGTATAAGATCGCATTTATTTATTCTTTGTGAAAAATTATTTATTGTAGTGAAGCTACATTTTCAAATCAGAATTATCCCAAAGTTTTGCATCTGCATTGCGCGAGAATTCAGCCATCTACTAACATCAACTTGTAATCAATCCATTCTTATTCTTCAGTCTGCTTACTATTTTAGTGAATTGGGTAATTGATTTCTTCCTAGTATGACAGTAATATTTTTTGTGCTAAAAATTGAAAATCCGAAAGTATCAATTACATAAAGAAAAATTCATTATAGGTAGTGATAAATTTAACAAAATATTTCAATACCTTGAAAATTTGTTTAGTTTAATTTTATTAACATCCCGTTTTAAAGCACAACTAAGGCTCATTCGGGTCGGACCTCGTAATTTTGAACAGCGGTCAGATAACGAGGACAGCATCTGAGCTGGCACCACCTCTTCAAATTTCCACATCACACCAGCAAAAAGACGTTTGACTCCGACGGATTTAACGTGCACTAAACTCACTTACATGACGGTTCTTCGATGGAATCGGGTTTCGAGCCTGAAACCCTCCGGTTCCGAAGCCGAGATTAGATCAACAGACCACCGCGGTTACAGACAATCAGGAATTTTTGGTAATATTATCTGTCATTGAGAGATGTTAATCAAATATCATAAATTTTCAATCATGGTAAAATATGAAATTGAATCATTACAACTTGTTGAATAAAAAATCATACGGCATTGCTCTCAAAATATTCAGCTAGTAGTACTATGTCCCAAATCAAAATGAAAGATTAGCAACGGCATTTTGCATAGTTACTAATGGAAATGGAATGACTGCCCATCAATAGTTCATGATTTGCTCCAGTTCCTCATGCAACTTCTCATTTTCTCGTTGTATGGCAACCTCCATTTGGCACCAAAAAAAATTTTTTTTAATTCTATTAATCGTGATTCTTTTTCAAAGACATTTGTCAATTTGTATTCTTTCTTATGAAGTATATACTTATTCTTTCTTTCTTTCTGAAGTATATTTATTATGAAGTATTTCAATGAAGTTTCATAAAAATACTTACGTAGGAAACTGAAAACCTTGCCGGTCTGATGTGGTCCCTTTACTGTTAACTAAGTGATTTCCTAAAACTAAAGCTAACTAAAAAATTCAAATAATATTTTAATAAATCGACTTAAATTAATTGTGTAGTTTCAAAATTGTCCCAGTGAAGTTATTGCCTAATAAATCTACTCATTCAATAATGTTTTGGGCTTAGAGTCAATATCGCTTGATTTTAAATGGTTTATACATCTAAGTTTAGAGAAATCGGTGCTATCTGATGTCAACATAATAAGTATGTGCGTTAACAAAAGTTTTTGACATTATACATTAATTCCTTCAAGAATAATTTTAAAATTTTCTCCCTTTTTATCTCGCAAAAATAACGCTTTTATAAGCTTTTTAAAATGAGATAAAAAAAATTATTAGCTTTTATTTAATTATGATCTTTTAAATTCATTATATTTTATACTTTATCCTCATTCTTTTATGATGATATGCATCGAAAACGCAAAATGCACCCGAACTTCTGGAAGATATTGTATGAATGACTCTTTAAGAGTTTTGTTCTAAAATATATTTTTAAAAAATAAAAGTATTTCCAATGTTTCCGAAAATATTTACCAATATATACACTTTTGTTTTATCTCAGTTTCTGCTTCATTTCCCTCCCCACTAAGTTTCCCCCGATTACTAAGTTTGCATTAATTTTTTATACTGTTTTTGTGACACAAATTTGACTGTCACTTTCAGAATATTCAGAATATTAAAAACTTTTTTTTAATAAAATTTGAGGTCGGAATAGTCTGGTTGATGGAGAGTTGGCTTCGCGTCCTTTCGATTGCAAGTTCGAACCATGCCGGCCGAAGACTCTCCGTGTGTGGTGGCTGGTGCACGTATAAATCTGTCGTGGTCACAAAGTCCTCCATGTCGAGAGTAATACCACTGGGGGTACTGGATCAGGGGTGATCGTTCTCTGATTCAGATCTAAATTACGATCTGTAAATGAAATGCCTGAATGAAGTGCGCCCCGTAAAAAGGGTTGTGACGTGTGCAGCTAAGTCGTGCTCTTAGAGCTAAATGGCGCTACTGAAGAAGCAAGAGACGCTCCTTTGGCTTAAAATCACTGACTTCTAAAGTAAGTGGGCTTGTCTACGACAATTGCCGTTATAAACAACAACAAAAAAATTTGGATGCCATCATTTAGGCAAAGAAAGAATATTTTGAAAAAAATTTCTGACTAAATGCTAATTCTCTTTCTTCTTAACTCTGAACGAAATTTGAAAAACATTCTGGCAATTTCGATTTTTAAAAATTTAATTTCTCAAATGATACCGTTGCTGTTTCTTATGACACTTGCCATGGATAAGCCCGCTGTTACGAAGACAGCGATTTAAACCGGTGTGGGAAGCGTTTCTTGTTTTTCAGTAGCGCCAACTAGGGCCAAGAGTACGACTTAGCTACTCACGCATCACTTTCGCTTACACAGCCCCTTGTTACAAAAGGGTACATTCACACATCTTACAGATAGGACAGATAAAGAACAACCGTGCCCGAACCGGGACTCGAACCCAGGACGCCTAGATCACGGGGAAGACACGCTACCTCTCTGCCAGGACGCTGGCTTTAATGATACTGTAAAATAAATCACAAAAGTATCTAAAAATCACCTAAAACGAATAAATTGTTTGTTTCGAATAATTTTTAACCTTTAAGGATCGAATACTAATAATTTATAAAAATTAAATTTTGGACATTGGAATAGATATCTTTAAAAGAGACAGGGAATTTTGATAAAATAACATCATTTGTTTCTGAAACAGTTCTTAAAAAGCGTTTTGAAAATCCAAAATGAATTTTTAAATTAATTCTTGATGAAATAAAATAAAATAAACGGTGTTACTTTTTATTTCATTTTTTGTGACATATTGCATTTTAAATTTAAGTAAAATCATATGGACAATTTTTATATTGTATGCAAACATTACTTATCATCATTGTTATAAACTCAATCTCCTTTCAACAACGTTTTGTATTTAATGAAATTTTTTGAAAGCCTCGAATGAACTTATTTATTCTCCATATTACAAATGATAATTTCTTTGGAAAAAAGGTTTTCCTACTAATTTTTTTTTCTTTTTTGTAACATTGTGCAATATCTCATTTATCGAATCTTTAACAAAATCAATCATATGTCAGCATCTGAAAGACTTGGAAGTTTTGAAGATGGAAAGCTGTCCAATTTTCGCCTCTTTGAAGAAGACATTGTGATTGTTGAATACATTATGAAGCCTGACAGTTGCAAAATATTACGAAACATAATGATGAAGATGATAATGAAACAGCTGTTAAAAAGCTTTTACAAAAAGTAATTCTAACGTTATTTAACACAATATAAAGGAGATAAAATTTTTAAAAAGGAATACAGATATTGCGTTGCAAGGTCCTCAAAAGTGTGAACATTATAATGCAAAATGTGATTATTCAAGATTACGAACCTCTTTGTAGCTTATAATATATATTAAATGCAATAAAATATATAAGTATTTTTTATGACGCAGTTGATAAATTTCTGTTTTACGAACTTTCTTTATAAAGAAGATTTTAAATGTAATAAGATTTTGTTAAATAGAGATTAGATTGAAGATTTAGTATGCATATTTTAAAATTTATTTAAAGAAATTTTAAAAACTTCTGACTTGGTAGGAAATTTCTTTATAATTTGAAAATTACTAAAAAATAACATTTTTTACTAAGAGTAGATCTATAATTTTTCCTTTTGTTGGTAAAAACTTGTTTTCAATATCTCAATTTATTATGTAGTAAGCTCTCCATAAAAATTTTATGAAATGTAAAATAAACAGTAGATTTATGTTTAAAAATTTTAATAAATATAAAGTAAACCCCTTTTTAAATTTTCTTAGGATTTTATCTTCAATTATTCAGCAGATTTATATATTGTGTACGTGCAAAGCAAGAATTTATTATTATTTTAATTAATTTATCTTATTAATAATTTTTTGCTTATGCAAAAGGCATACGCATTTTTCAAAATTTAAAATCTTTTAATGTATTGCAAAAAATAAACAAGCACGCATTATTATAAAGCGCAATTTAAATTTTAACACAATATATCAATAGTAATATGTATATTGTAAATAAAATTCTATAGTACCAGTTTATTAGCACGTGAGAAAAAGAAAAAAATATTATGAGAAAAAGGTATTTAATCTTACTAAAGAAAACTTTAATCTTCGAAGATATCAATACCTGTCAAAATGCACAATTCGTCAAAGTCTTTAAACGTCTTTAGTATGCTGTCTTCATTTTTTAGGGGGGGGGGTTAGTAGAAATTTGAAAAATACAGAGTTTTATATTTTAGGTGAATTAGGTGAAATAGGTGAAAGCTCATTTATATTCTATTATTATAAGGAAATCAAACCATGGAATGAATTTTTAACATGATTATATAATAAATTCAATCCACGATTATGATGATTGATAAAGTTAAATGGCATACTATCAGTAAATTGAGCCCTATGACAAGTACGAAGCAGCATTCATAATTTAGCAATAAGTAAAACGCTCTAAACGAACCTAGAGCAACTAAATCTGGCATGTAGTTACTTTTTAGATTGCAGGTACTTATTAAGAAAAGGTTTTGAAAACTTTAATTAGATTTTTGATTAAAACTGATCAATTCTTCAAAATCTTTCTTCAATAACATTGAAGCATATTATCGCGCAAAAAATTGCACTTCTTTAAAAGTTAAGAAATTTCCTTTTCGATTGTATCAATTTTATTTCTTCTATTTTTTTTCTCTAATTTAACTAAATTTTAAAAAGAAACATCAATTTATTTTACAAAAATATTTTTTATTGTTTTAATTACTGGATGTATACGCTGTCCCGTTGTTATAACATTAAATGTATTTGTGTGTGTGTGTGTGTGTGTGTGTGTGTACACATTGTTGATGTTGCATAATTAAGTACATTTTTGAACATAAAATAAATATAGACCTGAAACATTATCATTTACGGTGTTTAGTACAAGACGTTCGAATCTTAGTTGTGTATGTTTGAGGGTTAATGATTTCTGCGATTAAAATGAAGGATGCCGAATATTCAAAAATCTTGGTCATAGCTCTCTTGGAACTTGAACTCCAAAACTGTTCTAAAAATTCGATACCTTCTCACGGAAACTATAAATATCAGAGGCTTATGGCCGAGAGCCAATCAGAAGGTCAGTAGTCGAGTGATTTCGCCTCTTGCTCTGAGTTGGAGCGGGATATCCTTGTCGAGTTTTGATATCCAACGAGTTTTCTCTAAGCTCTTTGTTGTTGCGGTTGTTTAATAACGAATTGCTGCTTGTGTGTTGCTTATTTCTGTCAGTGCTCCTGTTTTGTCTGCGATTTGTCTGTGTTTTGTTACCTGCATTTCATGTTTTCATGAAGAATATGTCGTAGTTATCCGTTACTGAACCTGTTTGACTTCACGCTATACATCTATAGAAAGGATTCTTTTTCTTAACAAAATATTCTTCAATTCATAATGTTTTTCTATTTCCATCACTACCAATAAAAATGAATGTGTGTGTGTGTGTGTGTGTGTGTGTGTGTGTGTGTGTGTGTGTGTGTGAGAGAGAGAGAGAGAGAGAGCGTGCGTGTATGTGTATGTGAGCGTGCGTGCGTGTGGAATTGCTATTTTACCGGACCCATATCATGAAAAGTCAAAGACAGAAAGAGAAGTAGTCTTAGACAAGTTCCATGCAATTTAAAAGATAATCAGAAGAGTCTAAAATGAGTTATATTATGAGAATGTACCATTAATCCCTTGTTAAAAGCGAGACATTTTAATCGCCTTCTTGACAGTTATGAAGGATAAATTATTTCAATAGAGAAATAATAAAATATAATTTATCGGGGGAATATTAAATATTCCAAACGATAAATGTGAATTTCTCGAAAAAAACTGAAATATTAAATTCAAGACATATTTAACTCCTGAGTTTTGAGAACATTGAAACAAATACTAATACATTTATAATCTCTTCGTTTGCATTATTCACTTATGTTTTGAATTCCACCAACTCGTAAATACAAGCTGTTTTGGTAGCAGAGTTGTCTTTATTTCAGAATAAAAAGTTCACATTCTTTATAGCCTATTTTATCAGGATTTGTCGTGCATCTGTGCTTGGTGCAAATTTAATCTGCCATCATGAATCAAATTCTCTCACATTAGAATGGCATGGAAATATGGAAAAAGTTATACCAACTTAGTTGTAATCTTCTGCCCACTTTAAAAAATTAATGTAATTTCTCACAAAATATTTTTCACATAACTTCAAAGCAGAATGAGGATCAAAAAATAACTTAACCCTTTCTAAGGTCGCGGGAAGTATGCTCCCCACCTAATTTATCAATCTTTGCATGAAATTATGTAATTTGGCATAAGTCCTGACAATTTTTTTAGTAAAACAGAAACTAAGATACTTCAGTTCTTTATCTCACACAAAATGATGTGTCTAGATTTGTTACTTAATTATTAAGTAACCAAATTAATTAATTAATCAAATTAAATTAATCTAATAAATTAAATGAGGAATAACCCTTTTTCTAATTTCAAGTCTAAAAAAATGACTAGAAAAAAATGGCCCTTTAAAGGGTTAAGCTAACTTCTTGCGTCACAGAGATGCAACACTGTAAAAAAAATTGTTAGTTGTGCAGATAATGACCAATGGTTTAAAACTTATTGGTTTAATATACATAAAAATTTATTTTATATTGTATTCTCATCCTATAACTAATAAACTTCATTCAGCTCCACTGCAGCAACAATTTTAGTAGTTCTTTCTACATTCGGAGGGGTAAGTGCTTCAACCATGAAGGCAATTTAATCATTCTTTCTCCTTTTTTTTTTCTCCGCTCCAGACTATTTTTATTACGTGAGAAGGCATCGAGAGCCTCTAAAACAATTGAGAAAGAGAATTCACAATTGATTGATACGAGTTACGAGAGAAGATATCGATTGAGCTCTATCGATTTTTCATTTTCTTCGGCAGCGATGTCTTGTATTCTCGGTTGCTGTTATTGACTGATAACGTTTGATTATTTATTATCTATTGTGTGATAATTCTCTTTTAATGGATAGCGACATAATGGATAGCCTCTTTTAATGGAGGAACTTACAAGCCCATTTGTATAGTTTGTTGTTATTTATGGTGTAAGCATTATTTTTCTCAGTATAATTGTCATTATGAAGGGGAATTGTCTGGTAATTCCGCAATGTAAATGTTTGTTTTATTGATTACTAGCCGCCTATGACAACTAGCTGGTTGGTCGAAGATATTGTTCGCGAACATAAATTCATTTCTATAATTCCGTCAACAAAATATTTTTAAGTATCATATCAAAGGCGGATTATTTTAATAGTCTTGCATTGTGCGTTCATTTTACATATAAACTCTCTATTGGGAACCAACCTAATTACATCAGAGTTTTAATAAAAGACATGATTATCTACCTTTGGTTATTCTAACTTTTACGCTATTGTAACTTCATTTCCTTATTTTTATGAAAATTACACTGATATTACACGGAATTATTCTTCTTTAGTAGACAGCAATGATTGAAAGTCAAGATATTAAATTTTTGATGAAACAATGAAAATGGCTTCAACGACGAAATCATTAGCCTTAACGAAATCTTTACTTTTACTTTTTTTTACTAAATCTTAATCAATTTCTAAGTCAAGTACGCTAGCGTTTTATAGATATAGATTGTTCAAAGACAAATTTTTATCATTTATCTTGTATTGCAAGAACGCGAACTATTGAAATATGAGAAAAATATAACAGTAATTGGCAAAATGTGTCTTAGAGCGTGAGATCGTAATCCATTCAAATGGACAGAAATAGAATACATCACTGATATCCATCAATCTGTTATTACAAGAATAAAAACTTAAAGTTCAGATAACTTAATGTCGTCTGCAGCTCAGAAATACTTATAGAATCAATTCAAAGTAGAGTTTGTGTACTAGAATATCATGGACATATATAATTTTTTAATTTTTGTAAGTTTTCAGAAGCCCAGCAATTTGGTTTTCATTCTTCTGTTCGTCATTGTGTGTGGGGGGGGGGGCGTGTGTGTGTGTGTGTGAATTAAATAATGCATCTAATTCCGTTTGAAATCCTTGTCATTATGGCTCATTATTTTATTAAATTCATTTGGATAAATAAAAGCACAAATTTTTAGTGATATTTTTAAGTTTAATCAAATCATCTTCGTGAATTTATCACCGCTTTTTAATACAAAGGCATTTATTGATACAGCAAATCATAGCTCAATATATACGTGCCAACAGCTTTTTTTTACTCTCACATATATGTCAAAACTTCCATTCTATTTTGTTCGGCGTATCATTTACTATGAATTGTACAAAACATAATCTTCCTTATCTGTGTCACAGTTCACATTGAAGCCGGTGATCGATTAAGTGAACCAACACTCATCTCTTCCTATATTTAGGAATTACGATATGTAATCCGATTATATCCTTACGCAGTTGATCGTTATCGAGCAACCAGTCGATTATTCAATGTGGAATGTAAGGTCAAGTGAGACGTTCAAATGAAATTCTTCGCATCAGTCAAATGTCCTTCCTGAGAAGGTCAGAGCTGCCCAAAGAGATTACCTTGTAATTGAGTATTAAATTTTACTGTGCATTAGAATAATAATCATTTGTAAAAAAAACTTTTGTAATGCATTTTTGAATTACTTATTTTTATAAAGGATTCAAAATAAAAAATAAAAAACAATATTGTTGGCGAATATTTAATAAATATCATTATTCCTTAAATTATTTTAGGGATTTGACCACATTCGTTGATTTCAAGAATTAATGAGAAACTAATTAAACAAAAATTAGTAAAGGAATTTATTTACAAAAACAAATTTAAAAATCATGCACATTTTTCGAAAAAGTTTCATAAATCTGAATTAAATATTATAGTAATGATTTAGTAGATAAAATCTAATCTTATATTCAGGAGATGTATGCTAACTGTTTTTAAAATAAAGCATAAAACTATTAACAAATACATGAAGCTAGTTTTATATATTTTGATTAAACTGTAAGTTTCAAATAAGCCACGGCTTTTTTTTTTTTTTTTTTTACTTGGTAAGAAAAGCTACCGTTACTTTAGGATTTTCCTTGACTGTTATATGAAATAAAATTAGCAGGAGTGGTCACTCCAAAACTTTCTTTCGTACTCTAATGAAAGTATTTACCTACTCCAAACCCACGTAAAAATGGTAGACATTAGGCAAGGTCATGAAAGCCACGAGCGCTTAAATTTTTATTTTCAGAGTCTCGCACATGAACATTTTATACTTCGTAGTACTGCCGCATTGAAAAGAGGCAGTCGACTCTCCATGGCCAAATGGTCATAGCACTGGTCTCTTAATCAAGCGATCGTAAATTCGAATCCCGCTAGAGATTCACAGTCTGGGTAAATATTTAATTCCTTTATTTTATGCTTTCCTTTATATCATGTTCCAGAAGATTCTGGACATTTCTTTAGTTTACCAGATAAGTGTTCTGGATTTTTCTTATTGTCTCCAGAGAAGTATTCTGGAACTTTCCCTGTAAGTATAAAAGCAGAAGTTCTGGCATTCATTGTGTTCTCAGTTCAGAGTTGAGTTAATAAATTGGTTTAGCTCTTCTTCTTGCGTGTGACATTGAGTTCCACACTAAAGAACCTACGTGACAATATAATGAAGAAAAAAAACCTGAGTATGTGTTTTGATTCCTTTTTATAGACATTTTGAATCCAAAATCGATGCTTGATTACAATTTTTCTAGCACTACCACATATCAAATTTCACTTATCTAAGCCATTACGTTTCTGTGTTATCAAGTTTACATGCATGAGCATGTAAAAACAAACAAAGATCCTAATAGATTACTTTGAGGAATTCGATTAAGAAACTAATAAAAATCTACATATTATATGTTAATAGTGTATATGATGATTTTGCGTTTATATAACTTATTTATATAACTTTGCGTTTTCAAATTATAGTGTTTATATACATGGCAAAACCTAAATTGACAGACAATTTAGTTAGAAATATATAGACGATTTATTTAAAATATCCTTGGCGGGTGTAATTAAAAATATAATACAAATCTACACTTTAAATATAGTGTAGAAAATTTTATTTATATACATCTTTACGTTTTGTGGTTATAATGTTCATTTATACCCGGAGAGACTAACATTCCTTCCATAAAATATCGCTCCACACTTACTAAAAATTTACAGATTTGGTAGCGAGACCACTTACCAAATTTCATCCGTCTAGCGAAAAGTGTTTTTAAATTTTCGTGCTCATATATAAACAAACAGATATAATTCCAAAAAAAATGTATTTTTTATAGACTCATGGAAGTCTGAAATATAAAAATTCCTTAGAATTTTGTGTTCGAATTTTTGACAAATTCAGTACTTTCTTTCTCTTTGAATACTTCATATACAAGAAAATAAAAATGAAAATGTACAAGCTTCTATACTTTTGCTGTATAGCTACACTAGATAAGAAAGTGTTCAATAACTCCAAGCTTTATGAGACAGCATCATTTGTTACAAAGAATCGTCTTTCATTCGTTATAAAGAATTTATGTTAATTTGTTGATGAATCTATAAAAAGTTATTTTTATGATCAATTGCAAAATTAATATCATCAAACCAAATTCTGTGTTATTAAAAAAACTCTCACAATCATTCACCAATGAAAATTTTAAACTAGTTGGTAGTAACTATATAAACCAAGAAGTAAGAATACAAATAATAGTTAGAAGATAAGATAATTACTATTTAGTCGCAAGATACTTACAAATAATTGCAAACTTTGCAACTATATATTATGCATTACTCATTTGAAAGTAAATTAAAATATATTTATCGTTTCGATAAATATACAAGAAATGAAGAAAAAATTGACGTTCACAAATGCACAAATATCGCATTCACTAATTACAGTCTTAGAAAATGGTTATTCTTATCTGTTTTAAATTTCACCGTTTTATAAAAGGGAAAGCAATTTGTTAAAATTAATGCTCGAACTTTGGTTGAAAAATATTTACACACCGAAACTAATTTACCTTCTTAATTGACAATGGCAGTGATTTTTAAAACTATCAGACATCGTTATGTTTCGTAAAAATGCTGATAGAAAACGTCACACATTCTTTTTTCAAAAAAAAAATCCTACCGTCAACTCATATATGATTTACTTGTTTGACATTTAAAAATAAAGAAGTTCTGTAATCGAGTGATTATTTTATTTGTTTTTGTTATCGTCTAGGTAGCTGTGAATTTTCTTAGAGTGAAATAATAAAATAGTAGTTGGTAATCCTTAAATTATGTTTAATGAAACTACCTAAACTGATGTAAGAAATTAGCTGTATTCCATCGTAATGAAATTTTACAAAAATCTGAAATATTTATGAAATTTTAGGGTATTTTTAAATATTAAACAACTTTTCAAAAACTAAAAAAGGAAACGTTTGCCATAAAAAATTAGTATACTCTCACATAAATCGTGCAGTATGCTTAAAAAGTAATATTGCATCAAAATATGCAAAAAGAATGGAGCTGCTTCGTCGCCGAAAGCAGGCTTTATAAACGACTGCAGCTTGTACATGTAAAAACTGCAAAGTGATATTTTTATACATGACTATGCTTTTGGCGATCAGCTGGTTCTCCGGAGATGTTGACTACATTTAATTTTATTTAAATTGTTTAGAATGACTTCTTGTACGTGATAACATCTAATTGTCAGAGATTAAAGCCATGTTATTAAATTGTTTTGCATATTTTCTGTTCATTGTATACATGAATTTTTTTAATGGAGACCAATCCCACGACATCATACTGATATTAAAAACTTAAATGCTTGGCTCATTTATCTTCTAATTTTTGCTGCATTGTAACTTCATTTTTTAACGTGTCACGTAAACTACACAGCTAATAGAATCCTTAATGGATAACAGATAATATAATCCTTCATCATTAGCTTTTCCTGATGGAAGAAAATCTCGCTTTGAATAATCGACGACACAATGAAAACGATTTGAATTTCATGGCAACAAGAAAATCTATTGTTGGAAATCAGACAAAAAAATGTTTTTAAAAATATCCAAAACTTTAAAAAAATTTACACGACTATTAAAATGATATCCTTAAAAGGGCATTTTCTTTTAATTTTGAAATGGTGTAAAATTTACTTTTATGCAATAATATTTTTTGAAGTTATTGCTGGAAAAGTAAGAATTAAACTTAATTTTTAATTAATTAACATTTTACGAAAATCTCTAAGAGAAATGTATTCTCTTCCTCCAAGGTATGTATGTGACAAATTTCGTAGCTGTAGATCAAACCACCTGGCCTATGGAACGCCAACACACGCACACATATGTATCTTTATTAATAGTTGAAATTATTCGGCATCATTTGCTACCGATAATAAAAATACATGTGTCTTCGCGTTCTATAGGTTAAATCATTTCACCTAGAGAAATCAGAATTGGCACATATATATTGCGAAGTGTGAATCAGGCAATTCTGAATGATTTTTTTATTTTAATTTGAACTTTGATTAATTACGAATCAAGCGAACCCCAGAATTTTACAGCATAGCGAAGTCAACTTCCTTTATCTCTAAAAATTCCTGGAAATATTACTGTACAAAAAATAATTTTCAAATTTTTCTCTGATTTATTCCTTTTTCAATGATACCACTATTTTCAAAGGCATTACGCTTTTGGAAATAAAAACATACATTGAAAAAAATTAGAATAATTTTAAAAACCTACACTATTGTTTCCTTGCTCAGTTAGTCTCATTATAGGGAAAGACAGTTTTATGGATATTTCTAAGGGATACTGAATGGATGTCAAGTCATGACTCTTAATCGGAGATATATATTTGGCGGTAAAAACATAGTTTCTCCAAAATAGAAAATTTTTGACGATATCTCTATTAGGAACCAAGACAGTGGATGGTTATAAAAGCTTTTCATATTCTCCCACGGATGTTATAAGCGGAGGCGCATATATGAGAGAATCCTCTCTTTGGAATGTTGATCTTAGAGCAAATTTCCCAATTATTTTATGCCGAGTGTTTTGTTATATACAAGCAAGTAGCAAATCGCTAATTAGGAGTATATATACTCCTAATTAGCAATTTACTACTTGCATGTATGCTGTTGATTTCTCCAAGTGATCCTTATGTACGCTTTATCTTGTTTTGTGTTTTCCTTCCTGTGTTTCATGTTTCTTGTATTATAAAACATCGTTATCAATTATCGAGTTTTGTTAAACTTAAGTGAAAGGATCTCCCGTAACAATATTAAAAGTTTTATGAATGATATTACACAGTGTCCAACTGTACTAATCAAGTTATTCACTTTTTTTATGTCATTTAGCTGCCTGAACTATTAAATTCATCCTGATGTTCTTTGGAGAGAATCTAATTTGTAAGGATAAGTAATAAAGATGTAATGCAAACTTTTTTGAAGAGCATTGTCAGCTTTCCTCCCTAAAATACAATTTACAGTCTGTCACTTAGAGCATCTATCTTTGACGTGAGCTCTCAGGCAAATCACAAAAGTGCATTCTTTTTTCGCTGATGAGATGATAATGACTATCACTTTACCAACAAAATTTGGATGATTTCACTGTTTGTTATGAAAAAAATAGATGATTTCACTGTTTCTTTAAACACTTGGAATAAAGTTTCTGGAAATGTCTTTACTAAGATGACTTGAATCGTAAATATTAATTGATGTATTAATTCTTGAATTACGGTAAATGCTTCTTAAAAATTATCTAGAACAGCTACTAAAAGCTCTCTTAACAATCATTCCAACATTCTTTGCACTGAAACTGTATATTAATATATTATACAAATACTTATGATATAGTAAAATAGCGCATTTGAAAACAAAATTGAAAACAAAGAAGTCAATTTATAGGAAATTTTTAACAATTTATGAAGCATACAGACAGTTTTTTAAAATTTCTGCCAAATTGTGAATGTAAGTAAACATCAAAATATGCAAACTTTGGGATAGAATGTCTATGCTAAAATGATGAGTTATAAACTTCAATGGTGATAAATTACAATCGTTGATGAGGCTACATTTACAGTATTGGGTATTTTTTAACATGTAATATTAGCCCATGACAGAACGAAAATACACGGGACCTGAGATCACTGATATCCCGTGCATCTATTTAATAGGACCGCCAATAAATCTTTTGATCGTCGAAAGGCATCTTCCAGCAAAATAGTTTGATAAAACCTCTTTTTCATTACACAAGCAACTTTTAGCCACTCCGTCACAGTAACAAATGTCACTCCGTTGTTGAAAGTGTTTTGTAATTAATGTTTTGAACCGTTAAATTCAGCCATGCAATATGATGCATATTGTTACAAACCTGTAATTTTACTTCCCATCACGAATAGTGTCATCATAGGAAAGACCATTTTACAGTCATCTGTATTGAATGCTGTCGGATGCCGATCCAGTGATCCCAGAGCTTGGCGGCAAACTTGGCGACTTTGGCGTCAAAATGAATAATGCTCGAAACTTCGATAATTTTGTCGATCTGTCCATTAGGAACCGAGATACACCTGATTGGTCTAGAAGATTCTAGGTCCGCCTCCCAAGAACTATAAAAGGCCGGCACTCTCAAGCTGGTGTGTGTGTCGTCGAGAGTGGTCGTCGTGAATGATAGTCGGAGTCGCCAACAAGTAACGAGTCTTCGAGAGAATAGCAAAGAAACAGCGGCGTGCCAACGTTGCGTGGAGCGAGTGCTTAACTGCTGTGTGCCCAATTCTGTTGTCTACTGTGCAGCGTCGTATCTTTTGTGTAGTAACCAGTTGTGAGAAGTAGTGAGTCGGCAACTAAAGCGAGAAGATACAGTGAGAAGTTCAGCCACTGGAGAGACAGTAGAGCGAAGCTCCGAGAATCCCCTGGATTCTGTCTAACAGCTTCGTGTGCTGTGGATGATTACTACTGGTAGACTACTGTCTGCTGTAGTGTGCTACTGTGTGAGAACTGTGTTCGTCTCGGCTGTAAATATTTGTCGTCTGTGTACTCGTGTTCTTCGTGTAAATAAACGTCGTTGTTTTCTACTGATTGTGTTTTCACACCGTACACCCACTATCAAGCGAACCCAACGATGGAAAATCCTTAACAATATTATAAATAATCAACTTTTTCTTAATTCGGTATTTAGCCGCCATCTTTAACTCCTTAATATCTTCTCACCAATCAAACTCGTCATTAAAATGTTACTGGATTTTAAGCCAAATTAAATAATCTATAATGTTACATTTCTATATGAAATAATAGTAAAATATTTAAATATATCTAATCTTCTACTGACCCTTCACTTAATATTTATGAAAATCATTACTACAGAGGATCAAATATTTCTTTTTTAAATAAAAGATTTAAATATTACCTAAAGTGCTTCAAAAATATCAAGTGTCTTTCCTGGATCAATACAGCCGTTAAATAGAATTTAGCATTTAATTAGATAGTAGAAAACATTTCAACATTACTGGATTTCAAGTATTGAAGGAATAATTTCGTTCAATACTTGAGCGAATAATCGGTCCTAAACTTTGAATCTTCTCACATTGCATTTTCTAACACTTCACATCTTTCAATATGAGCTTAAACCTAAGCATCACATTTAAGAAAGTAATGGCCTCACATGAACAAATAATTAATTACAGAGAAAATTCTTTCAATTATGTCCTCAATCCTATTATTTCCAGCAGCATCTACAGCTGATTAATTGTTTTGAAAAGTGTTCCTTTCACCGTAATTAAAAAACATTTACGTGTCATCGGAGCGCTTTATTCCGTGAGATTTTAATTAGGCATGAAATTGCTTGTTTGCAAATGACACCTCTCGCTTTTGATTAATACCACAGCGCCCCCTGTTCCCAAGCACCACTTTTAATATTTAAAAGGAAATGTAATTAATGCAAATTGGAAATATCAAAGCATCGCAATCATTATTTCTTTCTCGGAGGATCTCCCGGGGAATTTTATTGGAATGATTCCTCTCATTACGTAGATTAAAGGATTAGCATTAAACAGAAGGAAATATTTTTTTTCAATTTGATTGATTGTTGCGCATCTACATATTTATAATGATCCGAATAGATTATGCAGGGTTATGCATTATTAAACATACTTTTTTTTTAAACTTTTCCGTGTAGTAAGTATTCGTTCAAGAAAAATAAAGAGGATTTTAGGTGAAACTCATTTGAAATCAATGGAGCAGTTTTGACATTTTAATTAAAAATAAATGAGGCATTAAACTGTTTAATTCTAGTAATCATAGCATTTAAAAAAACTTATAGGGAATAATATCTTGTCATTTCACTTATAATTGGCAAACGATTAATTATATATATCGAAACAATGAAAACGGTACAAATTTTATTCCAACAATGGAAAATATTGATGCAAATATTTTATAAAAATATTTTTAAGTAATTATAAAAGTAATTTAATTATTAATTTACAGGATAAATTTCAAGTTAGAGCTTGAGTTAATATCATACAGAATATTTTCACTTATGAAAAAAAAGTGAGAAATCCAGAATTACTGACATTCATTTTGGATCAGTTTTGAAATAAATCTCTGTGGACAAGAAATCCCCCGAAATAAGGAAGATAGTAATAGAGAAAGGATGTTAAGTTGCAGGAAGAAAACGTTAAATTTATTTTTGTCCTTATTCTTTTTTTTATTGTATTTTCTAAATAATTTTAAGTTTCTATAAACCCTGATTTAATATTTCCTTTTTTTAAAGCCCACATAAATTTGGATCTTGTTTATTTTGACAAGCCATCATTTGAGTTTAACACTGATTCTCTACATACACTATGCATATTTTCAATTAAGCATAGTCACTTCTATAAATCATCTGCTTTATCACAATTACGAAAATTCTCATTCCATTTCTGTTTCAAAACTAATTCCTTAAATCTGAATTAATGAATAACTAGCATAAATTTATTATATATCCTCTATCATTTAGTTCAGATTCTGTACTTGACAAGAGACTGCCTTATAAAAATGCATTATTTATTTTAAAGTAACAAAGGAATTCAGAGAAAAATTATAGGTAAGATTCGATCGCAGGGTGCCATCTTTGCTTTCATGCTCTTCTTAGAACTCATAAATTCAAAATACATTACTGCAATGATTTTAGTGATGCTTATTACTGATTATCCACAAGAGGTGATTGTATTCCAAAGATAATAATTCCCACAAGAGCAACTCTTAAAAATGATTGTAGGAACATCAAGGATAAATGCATTATTGAAAATGTACTAATGCTAGTAAATTAATATGAAGTTCATGAAGCATTTCACATTTATAGTTGTCCTTTGCATGTATTAGTGCTTAATGATTATTCAGTGCTCAGTTTTACGGAATATGTATCACACAGATGTGAATACGCATCAATTCAAGATGGAAAGACTAAGTAAAATAGTACCTGAAAGTTAAGCAACGCTTGAATGAATGTTTGTCAATTATCTACTCACAACTTTCTTGCTTTAAAAGATCATAAAGGATTGGTTGCATGTTCTTGAATGAATAATTAAATCTCAGAATATCATTAATAGCTAATATTCAATTCATTATTCATAGTTCCAAGAGATAAAGTGATTTTCAAGAGAAAGGCTCAGTGATATTCTCAAATATTTAAAGTTGTTTTATATTCATTTAGAATAAACTTTCTAGAATAATAACAAAGAGTCAATGAATATTAAAGAGAGGAAATTAACTTATACAAAATTCTGAAGAATAATTGCCTTTAAATTTACTTGCAGATCTTGGGGAATTCATGCGTTAGAGTATTTGAGTTGATTCTGTAAATGACAATTAATTTATACATATCCAAGAAAAATGTTCTTAATTATAAGACCATTACTGTTTTATATTTTTATTTCCTACAAGGTGGTTTCTATAAATAGAATCCTTTAAATGAAGCTTAAGTAGAGATAAAATATTTTTTTTAATTCTTATTAATGCCCATATGTGGTTAAATAGACATACATTAAATAGAATCTTTTAAATGCAGGCTTGTAAAAGAGACATTTTTAAATCTTTTTCAAATTATGTGAACAATTGCTTTTCACCTCCAAATCCCAATTTTATGCGGAGAAAGGTGGATACGACCTTTATTGGAGAATATGCGGGAAAGTTTAAAGGAGAAAATTTGCTGTGTCCTCCCCCCTATTTTCAGTTTTTATTATCTCCTTATTTTTTTATTTGCTTCTATTGTCTTGCATTCTGAAGGACTTAAACGTAACTGAGCCAGTTACGGATTCTCACCTTTGGCTTTTGCTTGCCTGCAATATTTTTAACATTTTCCTGTCAGATGGTTTGTTTCTAGGCGATCCATCTTTGTCCGTTTAGCTTCGGTATGAGCGGGATTTGAAACTTGTGTAAACCTATTTCAGTGTTTCATCAAATTCAAGAATATTGTGCTTTTCTCTTTTTTAAAATGATATAAAAATCGACATTAGTTTTTATATGCTGAAATAAACACAAAATATATTTTCACTATTTTATTTTTATGACTGTGATAATGACTGTGTGACTTGTCTTTAATTTCAAGCAAATTCTAAAAATTGATTTTTTTTTAAATATAGATTGAAACATAAGTTCTTCAGTTGTTTTGTAATTCAGATTTTATCCCCACTATACAAGAAATATGGGTAAAAAGATGTGGTGGGTTTTTTTCTCCTGTTTGTTTGTTTTGCTAGCTTCGATTCATTCATCTTGAAGCAATAATCTTAAACAATCCTTTTCATCCACTTCAAAATAATATCTACAAATTATGTCTATTACAGTTGACGATTGAATGCTGAATTTTTTGACGATGTCAACAATTCCTCTTTGCAAACGTATTTTTAAAAAAAATAGAAAAAAGAATTATATTGTTCGTTAGTCCTTATAGCCATATTATTTTGTTGTCTGCATACCGACGATAAACGATATCCTTTAACACTTTTAGTTCTTCCTTAGAGATACAGAAAAAAAACTATATTGCATTCTTATTTCCTCCAGTACTAGAATGTGTTTTGCTTCTTCTTAGAATTTTGTAGTAACGATCATTGAATTAATACAACTACAATTGCTATAGAAAATCATTTCAGCAAACGTAATAGGATTCTCTTAAAC